>CM076581.1:1479293229-1479688881 GCA_034641835.2 Pinus albicaulis
CAGATTTCCTGTTTCATTATAGCTTCTATGTTTTCCTCCTTCTTAGTCATATCAAAGAAATCTTGATTGCTCTTTGATCACTGAAGAAATTGTTTGCTTGTTTCATTTATGGTTTTATGCATGCTAAGTATGATTCACGGTATGCCCTGCTTACTCATGGCTAGTCATAGCTCCACCTCTGAAACCTTTCTTTGATTGTTTGATTGTCTTAGTTGAACCAAGGATGTCTTGTACTGATCTTGCCCTTTGCCTAAAACTATGCAATCTTACTTCAAAGTGCCCGATAGCTTGAAATACTATGTCTAGGCATTTCCTCATAGTGATTTGAGTTATTTGTTTGTCTTAATTGTCTTTCCCCAAAGTCTGATAGCAATTTCCTAAAGTTAGAGAGTCATATATCTCTATGTATTGCTTGAATGTTTATTTCTATGCATTTATCAGTTTGTAGTTACATTCATCATGATTAATGGTTAGCCCTACCATGTTTATGTCAGCTATTGAACTATTTATGTTTGAAAGCCTTTGTTCTTCACAAATTTAGTGTCCATCTCATCTCACTTTACCTTAAGATCCATTTTACTTTGATCAAATAAGCCCTTCAACTTTCCTTGTATCACCATCTGATGCTTTCTCGACCCTTTCGACCCCATAGCCTAGTTTATATGACAATATTTTTATTTATCTTAGTCTTTGATCAGTTCCTCCCTCAAAAACCTAAAAGAAAAACTAAAAACCTACTTCATAACTAGCCTAAAATCAGAAACACAAGAAGCAAAACACATAGATATCCCTTACACAAATAGAGAGAGCCCTCTCTGAGTCCAGGAAGGCTAGGTCCTTGGGCTCCAAATATTGGTTTGATGTTACCCTGTCACTTGGCTTGCCAATCAGCCAAATCACGGGACCCTAACATCAGTGAAGTCGTGGAGAGGACCCATCTAATCATGTTATGACTTATCACCTCTCGTGCGCATCTAATTCAATAGTCGATGATTCAATTCGATTACGTCTTTTTCAGAGAACTCTCATTGATTTAGCTGCCAAATGGTACATTGAGTTACCACGTGGCTCTTTTAATAATTTTAACGCGCTAGCTACTACTTTCTTAACCCATTTTCAGTTGCCTATCAGATATGACAATGGCACAGAATTACTAACTTCATTAAAGCAATCAATGTCTACATACATATCTGATCACATTCATGAATGGAGACGTACAAGGCATTTAGTGAAATTTTTTATTCCTGATCAAATTTTGGCTGAATGGTTTATTAAATCATTATTGCCCAAAATTACTGAAGATGTGGCCAAAGGAGGCGTTGTTATGGAAGAGCAAGTTATTTCTCAGGCTCAGTACCTTGACCTTGTCTATACTCAGTTAGGTACTCTGTATGATAAAATCCCCGATCTACCAAGACCTAGTCAGTTAACTGCAACTCCTTCTAGCTCTCATGCCATTGATGGTGTAATTGGTCCTGTTAGTACTGGTAAGAGTAAGAAGAAGTCTTCCAAGACTACTTCTCCTATTATCACTTTACCCGATTCACCCAAAGGAGATTCTTCCCAAGAAACTTTCGCCGATATCCATGTTGTAGAGACATCTACGGCCAAATCTAAAACCAGTGGTAAAAAGAAAGGTAAGAATAAAAATAAAAAATCTTCAAAAGAGAAAACTGATACAATTGAACCGACTAACGAAAAACGCAAACCTCGATATCCTTGTCTCATTTGTGACCAGGATCATTTTACGAAAGAGTGCCCGCATAGAGCTGAGGTATCCAAATTCGTTAAGGGTTCGCCTATACCTGCTGTCTTGAAGGATCCCTTTCCCACTCAAGATAGTAACATGGTTGGATCTTCCTCCAATCCGGTTGAGGATATTTTAATGGTTGCGACGCGATCGCAAGATTACAGTAGTAAAAATACTGGTAAGGAAGAGGAAACATCCAATTTTGCATCAACTACATCTCCTTCAGTTTCCGATCCATTACAGATCGAGAAAAAAAATCCTGACTTAGTAATTAAACCGCCTGCAAAAGGTGTACTTCGTAAATCAACTTTCAATCCACATGTGACAGCTGCTCAAAATTACAATATTGTTGAAGATTTGGAAATTTCCCCTTCAGCAATGTCAGCTTTGGAAGTATTGCAATCATTCCCAGCCCAAAGAAAATTACTTTTGTCAGCCTTTTTTTTATTTTTTTTCTAAATCAGACTAATCTATTAATTTATAAAAGTACTGTTACAAAACTACCCTTGCTGCTGCTGTGTGAGCCAGCTAGCTGGGACTGATTATCATCACTGTTCTTGATTGTTTTGGGTTGCCCAGAGTGGGAAACCAACCCATTAAGCATAATGTGCTGAGCCGCCCTTAGAAGGGAAACCGGCCAGAGGATTATACATAAAATGTAAACAGCAATGTAAAAGCTAGAAACATCATACTGCTCATCAGTGGAGCAATTGAAACAACAAAACTCAAAAAAACCAGAAGTGAATGAGCCAGGGGATTTAGCCCTCGTGCTCGGTAGACATTGGTTCCTCTTCAATCCTGCATGCATATTCATTCTCCTCGCTACTGTCCTCCTTTCCTGCATGGCTGTCAGTCTGCAAATCTTTGTTGTCAGCTCCAGAACGCAACTCCGTGGGAAGAGGGGGAGAGGGGCGATGGTCAATGGGGCGGGAAGGGGTGGCGCAAGGCGGAATTTCCTCATGGAGCGAAACAGAGATGAAGGCGGTGATGATGGAGTCGAAGGAGGTGCAGTGGAATCGGAGCTCGGCATTCTGAGTAGTTTGTCTGATAGTGGCGCCTCGAATGCGACTTTCCCGGGGAATGGGCTGACTGGGAGGGGCAGGGAAGCCAGAAGGTGGCTGACTGGAATGTGCCAGAGCTTCAGGAGGGCCAGGAGGCTCAGAGGCGGGAGGTAGCTGACATGGGAAGTCACCAGAACTCCTAGCACGAACACGACCTCGCCCTCTGCCTGTATGAACATAATTCACAGCACGTCGTCCTCTGCCTCTTCCTCTGCCTCCACCACCGCGAGAGGCAGGCGGGGGTGTGTGAGCGTCATCCTCAGAGGACGAGCTGAGCTCAGAAAGCGGGGAGGGAGGATTTTCAAGGGCCAGACCTCGACTCGTGCCCCTTCTGCAGCGCATGCGCTGCCTGAGGCGTGGCATAGCTAACGAGAGGTGGCGCGTGCGAGGACTGCCAAGGAGAGAGGGCGGAGCTTGAGGAATGGTGAGGAGGCTGCCAGGGTTGGGCCAACCAGACGGAGAAGCAATATAACCAGACGGAGAAGCAATATAACCAGACGGAGAAGCAATATAACCAGCGATACAATTGCTAGTGGAGAAATTGTCCGAGGAATGCAAATTGAGGCCAGAGAGAGCCGAATTACCTGCAGCGAGTTCTGCTGTAGCTCCAATTGAGGCCGAAGCACCGCAGAAGGGACTGTTGGAAAAATGAACGCCCCGGACGATCTCCAGATAGGCGAAAATGCTGCAGAGACGTCCAGTCTGCGTTTTGCAGCTGGAATTGGCACAATCGAGTGAACAAACAGCATCAAGAGGGTTCAGAGGTCCGCCATGGCTCTCATTGTTCGGCATTCCCTCCATACTGCAGACATTCCACAAAACCATCACCATATACCCGAGAGCGATGGTGCAATAACTACCTCTCTGTTCAGATCGAGGCGTATTAATATCGCCAGCGGGTGTAGTGCCATGAGCCATGTGGGCATGGCGTGTGGGCAGCGTTGGAGGCTGCGCGCGAGCCCAAGGCTCATTAATTCCCTTCTGCAGCCGCATCCGGCGTACTTTTGTCGTACCTTTAGGAGTCGTAGGATCCTCCAGATTTGAACCTTATCATATTTGGATTTGTACTCTTACACCATGCTCAATTTCATCAAATGGCTTTTCAGATTCCGGTAATAGTCAAGAACAAACGTATCTTTCGTACTGTTGTTGATGAAGGGGCTTCTACGTGTATAATGTTGTTAAAATGTTGGAAATCACTTGGTTCTCCAACAATCAACCAATCACCAACTATTCTCAAAGCATTTGATGGAAGAGGTTTTCAGCCATATGGTATTTTACAAGATCTACCAATAGAGGTCGAAGGAAAAGTAGTTAATCTAGATGTGGAAGTGGTTGATGCCCCTCTGGATTATAACCTTCTCCTGGGTCGCAGTTGGTCTTACGCTATGAATGTTGTTGTATCATCGATCTTTCGTCTCATCATGTTTCCTAATAAAGGAAAGATTGTTAAGATAGATCAGCTCTCATATTATTCATCCGACCCACCCTCTACTGATAGTATCCAACATATCGGAAAATCGACTATGCCTTATAAGGATATCGGAGTAGGTTTGATTAAAGATTCAGGTTTACTGGGAACTTTTTCCCTACCTCCTCCTAACGTACAAACTCCTATTACTAATATCAATATGATTACATCAAGTACTATTTCCTTTGATCATCCTTGGATAGTACCTTCAGAATCAGAATTGGATTCTTTTGAGGGCCCAATGCCTTTGAGTCCTTTTGAGTTAGCATATCAGCAAGTACAGTCATTTTCTGATACTCATTCAACCGACTCTGATCCAGTGAATGTGATCAATCAGGAGTCATTTTCAATATCGAGTTTAGCTTCGACACCAATTCTCGATCCTGCTCAACAAGTTTTCCATACTGATGAGCATATTCGTGAGGTCTTGTCGGTAGATGAATTACCATGGGAAGATCTTCATCATAGATCTTCATTTTTACCTGATCTCGATCATTTTGAAAATGATTTCTCTTCTATTTTTACCACTGATTACGTCAAAGAACCTCAGAATCCTCTCTCACATGCCGATTCTGAACTGAATTTAGAAAATATTTCTACGACGGTTCCTCTTGATATTTCAGTAAAACCTGGAATTATTGAAAACATTCACATAGGTGCTTCTTGTATGCCTGAAGAAATTCAAGCATATAAGGCCCCGTTTCAAGAATTTCGTGATATCTTTGCCTAGTCATATGAAGAAATGCCAGGAATCGATCCGTCGATTGTTGTACATGAAATTAAGACATACCCAGATGCTAAACCCGTTAGACAGAAATTACGTCAGATTCATCCGAGAAAAGTTGCTGCTATCAAAGCAGAAGTTGAAAAATTACTTCATGCAGGTTTTATTTATCCAAACCCGTTAACGGAATGGGTATCTAATATTGTTTCGATCACTAAAAAACAAGGAACAATAAGAGTATGTATCGATTATAGGGATATAAATCAAGCTTGTCCAAAAGACAATTATCCAACCCCTTATATCGATCAAATTATTGACGATTGTGCTGGCAGTGAAATGTTCTCGTTTATGGATGGATTTTCCAGTTACAATCAAATAAACATACTCCCTGCAGATCAACCTAAAACAACTTTCATTTGTCCATGGGGCACTTTTTCTTATCGCAAATTACCTTTTGGCCTTAAGAATGCTGGCGCCACTTTTCAAAGGGCCATGTATTATGCATTTCACGACATTAAGCACATTGTGCAACCCTACCTCGATGATTTTCCTGCTCACTCTTCATGCAGAGCAGATCATATTACTCATTTACGAGCCATCTTTGTTAGCCTCTCTAAAATAACAATAATAAATCCAAAATAATTAAATAATTAATTAAATATTCCTAACTCTTGGGTTGTTGGGTTGTTCCTCAAAAGATGGAGTTTGTTTAGGAACTCCTATCTTGGTGGGTTTTTGGTGAGTAATTAACTCAACCAAAAGAGACTAAGATAGCACAGACTATCTTCTCTCATCTATTTAAATTGTAAATTAAAATTCTTTTAATAAGAGAGATTACATGAAGAAGCCATGAGGCTTCTGCCTTTTCCGCCTTTATTTCATGTGTGTTGTATTATGTGTGCTTTAAATCTGTTTCTGAGTTGATTTAATTTGTATCAATATTTATGCGATGTAGGCACTATAAGATTCGTTTGAATCCTCACAAGTGTGTTTTTTGCGTAGAATCCAGACGATTGTTGGGATTTATTGTCTCGAAGGTAGGAATTCGTGTCGACCCATCGAAGGTTTAGGAAATCATTAAGTTACCTCCTCCTTCTACTCTTCGCCAACTCCAAAGTTTGCAAGGGAAAGCAAAATTTTTGTGTCGATTCATTCCTAACTACACTGAGTTAACAAAAGGTTTCACTAGGTTGTTGAAACAGAACATTCCTTTCTTTTGGGACGAGGTCATTGATAGATATTTTGATGCTTTGAAAAATGTGTTATCCCGTGCAGCGTTACTGCATCCTCCCAACTACAACCAACATTACTTTTTGTACCTCGCCGCTTCCAATTCCACGATAGGGATGGTTTTAGTTCAGGAAGATGAATTCCATAGTGAACATGTGATTTATTATCTTAGTTGGAATTTGCATCCAATTGAAATCAAATATTCACATGTGGAGAAATTGGCCTTGGAAGTTGTTCAAGTTGTCCAACGTTTTCGTCACTACATAATCTTACGCAAAACAACAGTTATCTCTGATTGTAACCCTATGATGTACATCTTGACCAAACAATTTCTAGGGGGTAAATACTAAATGGATTGTTATCCTGCAAGAGTTTGATTTGGAATTTGAAAAATCCAAATCCAAGAAATCATTGATTTTTGCTGAACTTATGTGTGATTTCCCTCATACTGATACAGAAACTGTGGCGAAGCAACCAATCACGGATGAATCCTTGTTTCTTATCAGTACCTTTGATCCTTGGTATGGAGATATTATTATTTATCTTCAAACCCAATCTTTTCGGCCTGAGCTTTCACGGTCGCAACGACGCAAAATTTGTTTCCAGTCTCAACAATATCATATTGTTGGCGACACACTATACCCTCGTGGTGCGGATTCGGTTTTTCAACTTTGTCTAACTCATGACGAAGCCAAAAAGGTTCTCAATGATTTTCACTCCGGAGCATGTGGCGGTCATATGTCTGAGTATGCCACAGCCCAAAAGATATTGTACACAGGTTATTTCTGGTCGTCTTTATTTAAAGATTGTATTTACGCGGTCAGAAAATGTCATAATTGTCAAATCTTCGATCGAAAAATGCATGCACCACCTGCTCCTCTTCACCCTATAATTATTGTCAGTCCTTTTGCAAAATGGGGTATTGATTTCATTACATGTAACCCTCACTCGGTCAGGGGGCATGGGTATATTATTCTAGCAGTAGATTATTTTACTAAATGGGCCGAGGCGATGCCTACATTTGCGACCGATGGCAAAACTGCAGCTACTTTCATATTCAATCATGTGATTTCTCGTTTTGGTGTACCCCAAGTGATAATTACGGATCACGGGAGCCATTTTCGAAATATCATGATGACTGAGTTAACAGACCAACTTAGCCTACGTCATGACAGTTCCACACCATATTATCTGCAGGCCAATGGTTTAGTTGAAGCAATTAATAAATTTTTAGTCACCATGATCAAACGAATCATTGGCATTCATAAGTCGAATCGACATACCATGCTCTTTTCAGCGCTTTGGGCGTATCGAACCTCAACAAAAACATCGATAGGTTTTACCCCTTTTCAATTGGTTTACGGTTTAGAAGCGATATTATCCATTGAATGCAAGATACCATCACTCCAACTAGCCATAGAGTTGCTACTAGCCACTTCTGAAGAGGAGAAACATTTTTTATACTTGGCTCAATTAGATGAGAATCGGCACACCGTTGCATTAGCTACCAAGGCTCATGCAAAAAGAATGAAAGCTCAGTATGATAGAAGTGTTACCCCTCGTAATTTTTCAGAAGGAGACCTAGTTTTGATTTATGATCAAGCCAATGATAAAATAGGGGCTGGGAAATTTGAACCAATGTGGCATGGTCCTTACATTGTTAAGCGAAAGCTTGCAAAAGGGGCCTATGAATTGATTGATTTTGATGGGGTCTCTTTAGGTAAACCCAGAAATGGACTTTATCTGAAGAGATATTACGCTTGACTTCGTGTGGAGATCTTCTTTTTATATTAGTTACTTTTTAGTTGGTGTTCTATAGATTAGAAACGTGTGCCTAGCGTAAGTGTGCTCTTACTATTATTCCCGCTTATCTGGATACTTTTATCGCAGATGTCGACGTCCTCTCAAACGTATATTGGTTTTGCTAATGGCGCTTGTAGTAGTACACGAAACATCTCTTCCGCAGCTTGGGTTATTTACTCACCCACTGACGAGTTAGTATCAATGCATGGGGTAAGTCTCGGTCAAACAACAAAAAATATTGCCAAATATAGTGTAGTTATTGAATTATTATCAAAATCCATTTCATTTGGAATTCGGAGTTTGATCGTTAAGTTAGATTCTGAACTTGTTTTATTACAGTTAAACCGGGTATATGCCATTAGAAATCCAGTATTATTAAGATTATTTTTAAGGGTTCATCTCTTGGAACGAGAGTTCGATTATATTGAGTATCAGCACATTCCAAGAAGTTTAAATACATTAGCAGATGCAATTGCTTCTAATGTTATAAATATACATTTGCAATAACAAAGTAACAAATCAAACATTCCATAACATGATTGAACAGGTAAACTGAAATAATAGTATATCATAGTATAAATGTAGTGTTCAAAAATAGTACATCGTCTTCGATCATAGGCTCAAAACGCCTTATGATCGGAAAAAGGTGATACAAAAATGAGTCTACAAAGTCAATCAGCCACTATCTGTGGTGATGATCACGATAATACACCACTGCTTGTGCCACCCTAGTCAAAAACCTCATGAATGGACTTGGAACACCTATGACATATCTCTGTAGGCGGAGCGGGATATCATCTATAGTAGTCTCAGGAATATCTATAGTGAGCTGCTCTAGATGGTGTTGTAAGTCAGTCAGGATCTCTGCAGTCTGATCCTGTGGGGGTGGTGCTGCTGCTGCTGCATCCCTTTACCTCCGGTCAAAGGGACGGAGAATGGCTGGTTGTGTTGGACCCACATCTACATTTGAAAATTTGTTTAATCAGTTTTGGACGATTAAAAAAACAAAATAAAAATTAGAAATTAGAACATGTCAAAAAATATTTTTTACCTGACTCGTCCCACTGAGCTCCTGGAGGAAGGGGTATCTCCCGGTCGCCACGAAAATCCATGCCAGCATAAGGAAAATCCTCTATAACAAAAAGTTGGCGTTCCAGCCAACGAAAATATGTAGAGGGAAATCTCACAATCTCCCCACCTTCACTGTGGCGGGCCATCAAAGCAACGCATTGAACCATCCTAGGCTCTCGAGGTCGACTAGCATCGACAGGAATATGCTGCGGAGCTAACATGGGGATCCTCTCTAGAGCAAAGGTGACTACAATGGAACCATATCCAAAGTTTTTTAGCTTTCCATTCTTTGCTCTGGTAATTTGGCCCAGTTTTATATGGTGCCTCGAAAGAAATCTACTGCTGTGCACATATGAGATTCGGTGGCTACATGCAACACTGCACTTCCACACAACTTGAAAATGGTAAAAGTGATCACTTTCAGCTCTGGACGGATGATAGTTTTTATGTCAATTCGTTTGTCCCCGGGATTGGCCTCATCATTTCAAAACTCTAATTGGAGGTTGGTGACAGACTGGCCACCTGGCCTAGCCCCAAATAGAGATAATGGTGCACCTCTCCTGGACAAACCAGTCAAAAAACAGATGTCTTCCAGCTCAATCTCGAGCCGGTGACCTCCAATCACAAAACACTGGTCCTGCACATCCCATCTACTTACTAGCCAAGTAAGAAGATCCACTTGAGCTCTCATGCCACTGATAACCCAAAATTTGTAAAGCCCGCATGCTCTTAAAGCTTGCAAAGTTGATTTATGAAGCATTGCTGCTTCATCTACCTCTTCATGCTCCCGTTCTCGCCAAATGAGCATTGTAAATTTCCTACAACAAGTAAAATGAAGGATTAGAATCATTTTCAAGAAAAAATTTGGGTAATTTAGGAAGAAAATATGTTTTTAAATTTGCCACGGCGCCTCTGCACTTTACGCTCAGGGATAGTGTGTAGATACGCATGGGCCTTGTGTTAAAAGTGCGGGGCCCAACCATTTTTCTTTGTAGAAAAATGTCGGGGTCCGTAGGTACCTAATGCATTAGGTGCGGACCCCCGAGGGCGGATTTTTCGACATATTTTCCTCCCAAAAATGAAATTCTAACCCTAAATTAAAAAATTGAACGGATGAAATGCAAGATAAGGAGATTGTGGATTACCTGAAACAGACGTTTTTCGAATCCGACGATCGGTTTTCCCAGAATCTTCTCCAAAGCGTTTTTTGTCCAGAGCTCTAAAAACGTCACTCCAAATTCAAACAGTAAAAATGAACTTGAAAAACTCCTTTTTATAAGTTTTTTCGAATAGATGAATTCTAAATTTTTTTATTTTTCACTTTAAAAAGTTAGTTTTTCAAAATATTTTTATTATTGAAACAGGTATGTTTAATTTTTCAAATTTGTGTGCAGAATAATGGATTTTTCAGGCGAAATGGTCATTTTTGACAAAGAGTAAACTTTTATCACTTTTTCAGGCTCTTTAAATTTTATGAAAAAACGAAACCATGGAGTCCTCTTTTAAGCCCTTTTTAGACTCTCTAAAAATGAAAATATCACTGAGTACTTGACTATTCGAACTCGTTAAAGTAAATGAACAGTCGTCCTTTCAGTATAAGTTTATCTCTTTTCCGGACTGAAATGGACTATTTACGAAAAAGGTATACGTTGACTAAACATGGTAAATAGAGTTCTCTCTTGCATTATTTTATCCTTTTTTTAGCTTGAGAGACTAAATTTATGAAAAAGAAAACCCATGGAGTTTTCTTAAGTTTTTTCTTGACTCTTTAAAAATGAAAAACACCGAGTTTCTCCTATACTAGACTCGTTAAAATTTAACAGTAAAGAACCTGTCGATTACAAACAGGAACAGACCACTCCTTCTTAGGGTTTGATTTTAAACTAAGTTGGACTCATCCGAAGGATGAGCTTATAAACAAGCAAATGTTATCCTCCTCAAGCTTGTCAAAAAATAAAGAGGTACTTACCAGAAATGGTGGGGGAAAAGAGAGAAAACAGATTCATTTGTTACACTTTGATTTGTAAAAGCATTACACCACTCTTGAACATGACGCTTTTTGTCACACTTCTACCTGGGTTGGGAAATCCTTTGCCTATCAGTTAATCAAACCATATTGAAGGTCTTCAGCCGGTTTCTGGGTATTAGCTTAGGGCAATTGTCACCAAACCATCTGCAATGTTGTTATGTGTTCAAGAGGACAGCCAAACAAACCATTCATCTGCAAACATTTGTCTCCATTCGCGTTGACCATCCCTGAGTCAGTCCTTGCAAAAAATTTCTTCAAAACTTGATCTATAGTTTCATGTCATGAGCTTGCTTACGACGGATCACTTTCTATCGACGATAGCTCATCATATAAGGAGTTGATATAGAATCCGTCAGTACCTTGGAATCTGCATGCCTTAATGGCAGGTCTCTCGCATTCGACGACATGTTGCATCATTGACCTTCAATTGAACGATTCCGTGAAATGTTCGACTTCAGATCACTTATTCACATTTCATGGATTGTACTGAGTACTTTGAGAGCCATTGTCATTATTGGTGGTTTCTCTCACACTTGTTAACAGTTCACATCATTGACTGGTAATCAAGTGGTTTCTACCATGTTCGACTTCAACACATTTAATCACATGGATAGAATCGTACTAGTTCAGGAAGCAGAAATCAAGACCCTAGATCTAGTTTCTACCATCCAGGCTGCGAGGAGTTTTATTATTCATTATGCAGTAGACGATTCATTATAGATGGCTGCGTCCATGCTGTGTCTAAATTATTGTTGTAATATTAAAATCATTTCTGTATCAGAACAAGTTTAGTTAGTTTTTGATCTGAGTATGGGAATGCCTACCTCAGCAATGATATATATGTGTGTGTGTGTGTGTGTGTGTGTGTGTTCGTTGAATGTTTTTACAGGATTCCGACTAGGGTGTCCACAGGTTGATCCTTGAAAAGATAAAGCACATCACTCTTCGAATATTCTCAGAATTCGCACTTTAGGGGGAAATTTGTTACACTGAAATTTGTCATCATGACATTTTAGTACTCCCTTGAAAGTCTACAATATCAAAGTTCCCAAAGTCAAGCCTTGAAACTAAGAGAAAAGCTCATAAAAGCCTTAAAACTCTGGTACGCACTTTCTCCTAGTTTTTCCTGCGGTCCCGCACTTTTTGGCTATAAATTTGGCTCTAAAGGCGCAAGCAAATCTAGAAGCTCGCCTTAAAGTCATTTTTCTAAGCTTCTAGAAACATTATTGCTGGGTGGAAAGATCGATCCTTTCAATGTTCATGCATCCCATCCAATAAGGAGCTAACCCCTTGATGTAAGGAACTAATCCCTTTGAAGGAGGATTATATCCCTTTCTTTTTGGAGTTGTAACCTCTCAAGTAGGGAATCAGACTCTATTAGCAAGATTGGCAGAGTCCAATTACAGAAACAACATCGTTTCAACCAACTTTGGGATTCTAGGATCTAGCCCTCTTGAATCCGGAGAGGGATCTCTCCAATATGTACAAAGATGGATTTTTCTTTGAAGTTTGGGGTTATGATATTAGGCTAGTTATGAAGGCCAAGGGTTTGTTTGTTTTTTGGATGGTTGAGCATGATTACTGTTAAAGGTGGAAAGTTCTGAGTGCAAAAAGTTCCAAAGGTGAGAAGTTGTAGGCAATTAGAGTAAGCTTCAACCAAAAAGATAGACCATTGCAATTTTTAGTCCATTGGGCTATGGAGTCATAATAGGATTTAATTGGAACAGCAAGAGGCAAGAGTGGTCCATGGGGCAAGTCATCTATGTCTAAGGATCTCTTTGAAGATTGATTTATGGAATGGAAAGATACAATAAGAAGGAGAAATAAACAGATGCAGAAACAAGAGCAGCCCAGGATCTGGTAAGTACTTTGAAACTAGCCAGCCTTTGACATGAACTCAAGAAAAACATAAAAGTAAACTAGGATCTGGTAAGTACTTTTAAACTAGCCAGCCTTTGATACACTTTCAATAGAAAACATCTCAAAACAGAGGGAAACTTGAAGGCAACTTTTGGATTAGAAACTAGCGGACCGGGCTCACCACAAATCCTCTCCTAGCTCTTCTTTACTTGGTTACTTTTAAGACAAATACAAAGATAACAACAGAATGGCCTAAGATCTGGTAAGTACTTTGAAACTAGCCTGCTTTTGACACATTCAAAGGGAAACAATAAGATAGTCTGTGGGATCAAACTGGGACTAGGGCTCACCATATCTTCCTCAGTTCATCTTCACTAAACATATACTAAAAATAACATCTAAGAACAACATTAAGCTAAGACAATAAGACGAGGGAACGCCAGCATTCCTATGCTTAAACTGAATTAAATCATTCCTAAATAACACATATGGAAGAAAACATTCACATAAAGATTTTCAGTCAGAGAAGGTTACTGATGTACAATAGGTCCTAACTCTGCATGCTGTTCTTTATAAGAGAATATGAAACACAGATGGAAACAGAAACAAAATAATAGGTTACAATAAGGAAAACATCACCGTCAACATAAACTAGGATCCCATAAATCAGCTTGTATTAATGCTCCAAACTAGTTACAACTTTAAGTCCAATGCTTTAGGTTAGCAACCATCTACACATCTCAGCCTAACCTATCTATCACCAGCTAAGCTCCAAGAGCCAGTGAATACTATGTACAATCAGAAGTTTTTTTTTGCTCAAATGTATATCAAAGTTCTACAATCAACCCCTCACTCATCTTCTGCTATAGTATATATAGAAGAATGAGGAGGTGAGATCTGATAAAAGATCTCAATTACAATTAATACAGAGTTAATGTCTTCTTGGCCCTTGGTGGGGCTCAATGAAGAAACTGTACAAGTGTTTCACTGTATTAATTGATTTATACTTATGAATTAAGCTCGGTGGGAGCTTTGTTGACCTTTGAGGCTCTGTGTGATGCTAGGGTTACTCTGCAAATATCTTTTGCATTAAGTTTCATTGCAGAAGTAACTTCTTGGCTGCGCTGAGGAAAAATCCGATCTTCTTCAATAACTTCGGCCCCTGATTGAGTACTTTGAGGAACAGGTGGCGCTATGGTAGCTGGGAGGAATCAATTTGCCTCAGATTGTGGCAGTGGGAGCATTCCTGCTTGATAAAACACTTTAGGTTTTCTATAAACTGTATTTTATTTGGGGATTAGGCTTTTGATAAGCATCTTAGACGCAATCCCCACAAATCTGTCCTTTAATCCTCTGTTCTGGTGCGTTTTTGTCTTCGACGCTGATACTCTTTGTCTGTGTTAAATCCATGGTTTTCTTGCTGGTATGCAGGGCTACGCAAAGATAAAACGACATCGATGCCTCATAAAACACCGATGATACGTGAGATTGCAAACCCCTGTGAATGATTTCCCTGATGAAACGAAGGCAAGAGGATCGTCACCCTCAGCCTGCGAATTTTCTTTAGTATGGTGGAAAAAAATTAAACCTTGCAAAATACAAAAAAAAGTTATGAAATCCTGCATATATAGTTTGACTGCTTAAGAGGACGTGTGGAAGGAGTAGGGCCATTGGATGGCATCATCCAACGGTCGGGATTAATCGGGGAGATCATAGAATGGGCAGAAGAAAAATTAAATCTTAGCCGTCGATCGTGCAAAGATCGACGGTCGAGATTGAACGAGGCAATCAGAGGAGAAGGATGAATCTGAGCCGTCGATCGCGCAGAGATCGACAGTCAGGATCGGGCAATGGAAATTCAAACGGAGAGATCGGGCGATGAATTGTGGGCCATCGATCTGCAGATCAGATCGACGGCGGAGATTTATTTGCCGCTATTCGACCCGGATATCGTGTGTGCACCTTTGTTAACTATCGAGCAACTTCGGCGAGCGATCACCGTTGGATCAGTAGGCCCAGATTGGACGGTCCACAGCGATATCGCTGGGTGTCCCGGTCCAAATATTAACACGTGATGGACGACGGATGGATGGCAGTTTTATAAATAGTACATGGGACGCATGGCAAGCGATGTATGGAATCGCTAGCCATCGGGGGAAAACAACCTTTTGCCCGAAGGTGGTGCGATGGATACCGCCAGTTTTGGGCAACGGCGCACGGCTGGGGGGTCCACCGGGAGGCGTGCTCCGCACCATCGGATTTGTGGATTAGATCGATAGTGTAGGTTGCTCCAAAAATTGCACGGGCGGAAAATTTAATAAAATGATATTTCGACGGTTTAAATCAATATTCAAAGGTTTTTTAACGTTTTGCGAAGTATTTATTTAAACCGGAATAAGCGCCCGACTGCTCAGCACGCGGTCACGGCGCCAGGGTGTATGGGTGGAAAGGCTAAGGGCTTAAGCCCCAGGGGGCTTAAGCCTAATACATAGAAAATATGCATTTTAATGCTTTTTGAGGATTTTCAAAGGAATTTGGGGATTCCGATAAGGCTAAGAAGAGGTATTAGAACCTTATAAAGGGGATTTTGATGAGGGGAAAAGGCAGAAATGTGAAAATGAGGGAATTTTCTGGGAAATAGGGGGATAGAAAGATGAGGTTAGTTCAGGAAGAAGGGAAAGGAAAAAATGGTGTTTGTAGCAACATTTGGCCTTGGAAATCAGCAGGATTTCGAAGTCTTTTTGGGATGTAAACAAAAGTATAGGATCTGGATAGAGGCAGGAGGCCTTCAAAAAATCTTCAAGAGCCAACAGTTTTTAGTGAGAAAAATTGTTCCTTGAAGGCTCAAAAATATATTTAGCCACCTTTGGGGATAATCAAATTTTACAGGTGGCTAACAGTGGCTCCACTTGGGGATGGTGCCTTCTTGAAGGCATCAAGAACTTTCAGACCTGCATTCTCTGGGAGGCTGACCATGTGTCTGATCCTTTAATGTTCTCTGGGAGGCTGATTAGTTGCCTAATCCATTGGGCTGCCCTCCTTGTGCTGGGATGATCTTCTGAAAACGTATTAGCAACCATGAAAGGAATGAATCTTCATCAATACAACTTTTTACCTACCCAATCCTACAAATCTAACATTTTTTCTTCAATAGAGTTCACTTGGATTGGCAAACTCTTTTCACAACATTTTATTCTTTTGAAAGCAGGAAATCTAATCTATTTCTACTCCTTATTTCTCCCTAAACTCAGATTTAACAGTTGAGTTCAGATGATTCTCTACCTACTCCACTATCTGTTGGGATTAAATTGTCCAATAAATTTTCATTCTCTAAATTTCTAAAACATAAATTTAAAAACAGCCAAGTCAAGATTAAGTTGTTTGACTTGTTGTGATCTATGGCATAAAGACAAGCTACACATAGGCATTTATTTCGCAAAAATTGAATCAAAAAATGGAAGGCTTAAGATCTGAAAATTGATAACACTTCCTTCCTCTTTTCTACAGCTTTGATTTGGTTCGTATTGAGTTGTCTTTCCTTTTTCTTTGGTTCATATTTTGAGCTAATTAGAACCAGATTTTTACATCTCTTTGACTCAGAAAATAAAACATATTTGAGTCATTTCTCTTTGCAACCTTAGGTTCAGATTTTGAACATGTTTGAACCTTTCATTTCTATCCTAAACTATCTACTGATAAGCCAAGATTAGACAGTTTGGCATATCAAATTCACTATCCTATCAGCAGAAAATTTAAAGCTAATTAGTCAAGATTAAATAGTTTGACTAACTAGAAGTGTGTTTTTCAGGAGTGGCATTTGAGCTTGCACACTTTCATATTTATCTCTCTTTTTTGGTATGGGGCTATACCTTGCTTGTTTTCAAAATTTGCCCTCTTTTCTTTCTTTTCATTGTTTTTGTATTTTTGTTTTTTACAACTTTGAATGCAATGGTGGATGAAATATTTATAATGGAAAAGATAAAAAGGCTTCAAAACATAACATGGATCAAGAGAAGTAATGCTTAAGCATCCTGCCATTGACAGGACCCCCAAACAATTCTACTCCATTCAACTCCTGCAAGAAAAATGCATTGTTACTAGCAGCTGAATGAATAGAGTAAGGGCCAAGCCATAGGTTGTCAAATTTTCCATGCTTGCCCTTCTCTTCCCTTCTTGAGTCCCACTTTAAAACTTTGTCCCCAATCTTGAAATTGCTGGCCTTTGTTCTTCTGTCAAAAAGCTTCTTAATGCTGTTTTATTTCTGCAATGCTTTGTTATACACTTCCTCTCTGGTTTGCTGAAGATGAATGGTCTGATGTATTCTTCTGATCATGTCATTATCTTCAGTCTGCAACTCCTGAATCAACTTTATCACTAGTACACCAAGGTTGTTTGGAAAAATTGCATCAGTACCATACACAAGCTGAAAGGGTGACATACCAATGGATTTCTTCAAAGTCAATCTGTCAGCCCAAAGTGCATGAATCAGCTTTGTGTGCCAAGACTTCTTGTTGTCCTCCAACAGTTTCTTGATTATGTTCACTAAACTTTTGTTTGAGGATTCTGCAAGTCCATTACCTTGAGGGTAATAGGCCGTGGAATGCCCCAATGTTATCTGATATCTGTGACAGAACTCAACCATATTCTTTGATCCAAATGCTGCTGCATTATCAGTGATGATCTTGGTAGGACAGCCAAATCTAGAGAGAATATTAGTCTCCATAAATTTTATGATAACTGAATCATTGGCCTGCCTACAAGGAATGGCTTCTATCCACTTAGTGAAATAGTCTGTGGTAGTGAGAATCCATCTGTGCTGGGCAGAAGATGGTGGATGGATTTCTCCTATAAAGTCAAGTCCCCATTGTTGAAAAGGGGCTTCAACAGTGATTGGATGCAGAGGGAGGGGTAACAGTTTTATTTTGCCTTCAAAAATTTGACACTTATGACAGGCTATGATCATCTTGTGTACATCATGGAAAAGAGTAGGCCAATAGAAACCATCCCTCAAAATTTTGGTCATTGCCTTCCAAGATAAAAATGACTTCCACACTCTCTCATGGAACCTGCACTTAACCGTTGGGCCTTAGTTTTGGTCTTATTTTTTGCTCAAACTTAATAATCCATCTATTTCCCATCCATTTTCCCTTCATTTATTCCATTTTGATGTATATTTGATATCCATTCATGTATTTAATTTTAATTTTTCAATTTCTAAAGTTTTTATGAAAGTTTGGTTTTTAGTGCAAAATTGGCAGATTCAGAAATTCCCGTAATAGTTCTATGGTTGATGTGGCTGCAGGACACTTGGGCACGAATTGAATGCATGGATGGACAGCTTGGCAACTAGGACTAAGCCAGCTATGCTTAGTTCGAATAGAACAAGCTTTATTAGGCCCATTTGGTGCTAGTCAATCATGACTAGTCATTCAGAAATCCCATAGAAATAGGGCAGTTTTGAGATTCTATGGGATTGATCATATTTCTTGGGATAAGAGTAATGAATTCGACTTAGATAGGTGGATGAGAGTATATGGGTTTGTTTGAGTGAATATATATCAGTTTTTTTCATGAGACTTCTTATTTAAAGCCAAAACTTTGATGGCTTATGTATTATTAACTTAATATACTTTTATGTTGTGACACCTTTGGATTGAGGAGCTAATTTGAAGACTTGTGTTATTATTATTTTGCTGTTCAATGCTATGGATGTGTAACTGAATTTAAGCTTCTGAGATCACCTCTCAAGTGTGCAAGGCAAGGGTGGAAGGGCCCCCATTCCAAGCTAAGTACACTTCCTTGTTAACTAGTTTTATTTCCTTGTAATCTGGTTATTGTAGAACTGGTTTTTCAAAGCTTTATTTCAGATTTCTTTATGGTTCATGCATAGTGATTGATTTCATTAGTTCATAGCTTATTCATCACTTTATCGAGTTGGAAAAATAGGTGTTCAAGTTGAGCATCCCTTCTACTAAAATGATGAATTAAAACTAGTTTCCTTTGTTTGTATGCAAGTAGTTTCTTATTGAGATTTTGATATTGAGATGAATGAATTATGATGGAATACCTTATGTGTCTCTTAAGTTAAGAGTTTATTTCATTAATAATTTATCCATCTTAAGTTCTTGGCTTTAATCTCTGATCCATTAAGTGGTAATTGAGGTGAAAGTGGACTTCTTGAGTCAAGAACCATTTCAATATTCTTCCTCTTTTTAAACTAATTGAATTAGAATTATAGGATGTATTACTTTCAGCTTTTGAATAACTTATCTTTCAAGGTTTGATTACATCTGATCTTCACATATAGTGAACTTTCCTCAAAGCATAAACAACCCGGATTGATAAGAAATAATTGTGTTAATTTAGGTACATAAATTAGCTCAACATTTTGGCGCCGTTGCCGGGGAGGCAAATATCGGCATAGTCAATAGAAAGATAAATTTCAAAACAACAAAAACATTAGTTACATTTTTTTAGTTATGTTTCTTTATGCCTAGATATAGAGATCCTCAAGGTAGATTTATTAAAAATCCCCCACAAATAGAGATAGGATCATCAAACACCCCAGTTACTGGTAATCCAATAATTGAGGAATTGGCAGAAAAACAAAGAAGTGGACAAAGATTAACTTTGATTGAGAGGCAAAATTTGTTAGCTTGGGAAGCAAAGCAAAAACAATCTTCAAATTCTGGAAAACAAAAAGAAATTATCAAAGGAAAACAATCTGTCTTTCCATCCATAAATCCTCCTATCTTCCAGCAACCTGAAACTCCACTTAAAATTGAAACAAATCAACCAATGGCAGAAGAGGGACATGGATCTGTTATTCTCACTCCTGAACAACGAGCTGCATATGAAAGACAACAAATAGAATGGAGAAGAAAGAGAGAGGAGGAGGCAAAACAAGAAAATGATAGAAAAATAGAAAACGATCGGAAAAGACAAGAAGATGGTAATGATCAAGAGACTACCTTTGGCTTTCCAATAATAGACACAAGTGCAATATTAGGAGAAGAAGTGAAAATGAAAAATATTCCACCTTCTGTATTGCCAAATTTTTATGGAATGTCCATGGAAGATCCTGATGCATTTATGTTTGAATTTGATATTCTATGTAGAACATATGGATACACTGATGACATTCATAAACTTCGTCTTTTCCCTGCAACATTAAAAGCAGCAGATTTGAAATGGTTTATGGGTTTAGGAGAACAAACAATAGCTTCTTGGGATGATATGAGATCAGTCTTCCTTAAAAAATATCAAGCTTATTGTAGATCTAGAGATTCAAAGGAAGATGTTTTCAGAATGACACAACAAGAAGATGAAAGTTTAGAAGAATATTTGGAAAGATTTTTATATAATTTACAGAAATCTAAACAACACTCTCTAAATCAAGAAACCATTCGAACAATCTTTCTCAAGGGTGTAAGGGATGAATACCTTGACATCTTGAATGTGATGGGTAAAGGAGACATTTCAAACCTACCATTCGAAGAAATTGTTGACTTATGTCAAAAATATTCTAGAGGAAGAGCAAAAACAAGAAGAAGAGAAGTAAGTTCAAAAGCAGCAAAGTCAGCTGCAGGAGGGATAACAAGAGCTGAAATAGGAAGCTTATTGGAGAACTTCAAAACAGATCTCTTGAGTACATTAGGGACACAAGTAGATGTGCTAAAAGAAAACAAGAAGAAAGAAGAACAAGAACAAGCTCTAGCAATCTTTTGTCCCAAATGTAGAAAGAAACATCCATTGAGAGAATGTCCTTTGGATAGTGTTCAGAGTGTTCAGGTTTGTGGTCTTTGTACAGGAAATCATTCCACAGAAAATTGCCTAAGATTGAAAGAATTACAAATGAATTCAATGGAAGAAGTGCCAGGAATAGAAGGTTTTTATTATGTAGCACCACGAAGACCATGGCAACCTAGGATGCCTCAACAAAATCAGCAACAATTCCCTCAACAAAATTACCTCTATCCACCTCAAAATCCTTGGACCCCTCCAATGCCATGGCAAGCTTGGCTTCCACAATAATATCCACAACAAACTGCACAAGGTTGGAGAGGATATGGTTATGGAAACCAGCCACCTCAACAGTATCAACAACAATACCAGCAACAATACCAACAACCATTTACATATCCACAATATCCACAATCCATACCATTTCAACAACAACATTCTGCATATCCACAATCCATCCCATTTCCACAGCAGAATCCTCCACCGTTGTTGACCCAACCACAACAGTTACAGCTACCCACAAATCAACCCAGACCAACTCAATTACCAGCCCAACCAATGGAAAATCCGAATAATAAGGTGGACAAAGCTGCATACACTGTAGAGGAAGCAGCATGTTTTCCCACATATTCAATTCTTCCTCTTAATGAAGTCCATCTAAGGTCTGGAAAAGTACTTAAAAAGGATTCTCCTCCAATCATAGAAGAACCAACTGAACAAGGAGAATCACCCGAAACATCACAAACTAAGATACAAATTCAGAAAGGAACAAACATTACAACACAAACACCACCTTATCCTGAAAGGTTAGTGGAACAACAAAAAGAAATAACACTTCCCGAATTTGATATTTTAGATGAGTTAAAAAATGCTTATGTAAAAATTCCTTTGTTGAAGGCAATTAAAGAAATACCAATATATGCTAAAACAATAAAGGAATTGTGCATTAAGAAATCACAGAAAAAGAAGAAGGATCCTACTACAATCCAAGTCATTGGTAAACTAGCAAGCCTCATGTCTACACAAACCATAGTAGAAAAATATATTGATCCTGGTATCCCTATGGTTACTATATCAATAAATAATTTCTCAGTACCAAACACATTAATAGACTTGGGAGCAGCTATAAATGTAATGAAAATGGAGACAATGAAAACTTTGCATTTGAACAACATTAGATCAACCTCTACAATCTTAGAATTAGCAGACAGATCTAAAGTTGTTCCTGAAGGAATATTGGAAGATATTATAGTCTCTTTGGATTCATGGGAGTATCCTGTTGACTTCCTTATCTTGCAACCAAAAACAAATTTGGGAGGACATCCTCTAATCTTAGGCAGACCATGGTTAGCTACCGCCGATGCCTTCATAGGATGCAGATCAGGAAGCATGATTATTTCACATGGAGATGAAAGGAAACACATTGCTCTTTATTCACCTGCACAATCAACTTCTTTAGAATCAGTGCTTGAAGCTCAAGAAAAACAGCAAACTAAATCAGTTTTAAGTATAAACCAATTCTTTGATTTGAGAGAAGAAGAAGAGAATGAAGACTTAATGGATATTTTCATTTCAGAACCAAGTATTTCAGAGCAGCTTAGAGAAGTCCAATATGAAGCTGCAAATAACCTTTTGAATCAATGCTTTCAGGAAACTTGTACTGTTCAAACTTTGCGAAAATATTTTATAGACATCTTTCCTGTAAACACAATCTCCAATCCAACAATAAAAACAATTGAGGTAAATCCTGGAAAACATTTAAACATTGGAAACCAGTTGCAATCAGCACAAGAGCAAGAGGTAATTGCATTATTACAGAAATATTCAAAAGCTTTTGCCTGGGATTATACTGACATGCAAGGAATCCATCCTACCACATGTGTCCACCACATCTATACAGATGATCAACTCAAACCTGTAAGACAACCTCAAAGACGAATGAATCCCATGATGAAAGAAATAGTGAAAGAGGAACTGCAAAAATTGTTAAATGTTGGATTCATCTATCCTATTTCAGATAGTCAATCGGTTTCTCCACTGGTTATTGTACCAAAGAAAAATGGAAAGTGGAGGGTATGTGTGGACTATCGGGAACTAAACAAAGCTACACTAAAAGATCATTTTCCTCTACCATTCATTGATCAAGTGTTAGACTCATTAGCTGGGAAAAAAAATTTCTCCTTCTTGGATGGGTTTAGCGGATACAACCAGATAAGAATAGCAACAGAAGACCAAGACAAGACAACATTCACTTGCCCATGGGGAACCTATGCATATAATGTTTTTCCATTTGGTTTATGTAATGCACCTGCAACTTTTCAACGAGCAGTGCTTGCAATCTTCGCTGATCTAATTCATGAATGTGTAGAGGTTTATATGGATGACTTCACAGTTTATGGAAACACATATAATGATTGCCTAAATAACCTTGAGAAAGTTCTAAAACGATGTATTGAAACAAATTTGTCATTAAGCAATGAGAAATGCTATATGATGTTGACAGAAGGAATAGTTCTGGGACACCATATTTCTGCTTCAGGAATTAAAGTGGATCCAGCAAAAATCCAAGTCCTAGTAAACTTAATGCCTCCTACAACACAGAAAGAGGTAAGAAGTTTCTTAGGCTATGCAGGCTATTATAGACGATTCATTGAAAACTTTAGTAAAATAGCCCAACCTCTGTTTAAACTATTAGCAAAAGATATTGAATTTCACTGGACAAATGACTGTCAAAATGCATTTCAAATTCTGAAAGAGAAATTATCAGTTGCACCCATTCTCCGTGGGCCAAACTGGTCTTTTCCATTTCATATATCAACTGATGCATCTGATACTGCGATAGGTGCCTCTCTTGGACAGAAAGAGAACTTGTTCAATTATGCAATATACTTTATAAGCAAGAATCTAACACCTGCAGAATTGAACTACACAGTCACAGAGAAAGAAATGTTAGTCGTTATACATGCAGTAAACAAATTCAGACACTATATAACAGGATATCAAGTTTTCATTCATACAGATCATTCAGCAATCAAATACTTGATGAATAAACCCATCACCAATGGAAGAATAACAAGATGGTTATTGTTATTGCAAGAATTTAATATCACAATACAAGACCGGCCAGGCAAGGAAAATCAAGTGGCTGACTTTCTGTCCCGCATACATTTACCCAACGATCCAAATCCAGTTGCAGATAACTTTCCCGATGAACACCTGTTTGCCATCACAGTAAAAACACCATGGTTTGCAGACATTGCAAACTATTTATCTTCTAGAAAGTTTCCAACTCAATTCACTAAAAAGCAAAGACACAAATTGTTAGAGAAAGCTCTAGGTATAGTTGGGTAAATGGTGATTTATTTTATACTGGTTCAGATTTGATAATTAGAAAATGTGTGCGAGAAGATGAAATATTAGACATTCTAAGAGCATGTCACGATCAACCATGTGGTGGCCATTTTGCAGACAAATGAACAACATATAAGGTGTTGCAACTGGGCTACTACTAGCCATCCATCTTCAGAGACTCTAAGAAATATGTCAAGCAATGTGACAGTTGCCAGAGAACAGGGAGACCAATCACAACAGATGAGATGCCGCTGAAGCCACAGGTCCTCATAGAACCATTTGAGCAATGGGCACTTGACTTTGTTGGACCCATCAATCCACCATCAAATGGACAGAAGTACATCTTAGTATGTACAGATTATGTAACCAAGTGGGCAGAGGCTAAAGCAGTGAACAGAGCAACAGAAGATACAGTGGTCACCTTTCTTTTTGAAGAAATATTTGTCAGATATGGAGTACCTAGACAAATTGTAATAGATCAAGGAACACAATTTACATCAAAGCTGGTACGAGATCTAACAGAGAAATACAAGATCAAACATAGGAAATCTACACCATATCATCCTCAAGCAAATGGGCAGGTTGAATCAACAAATAAAGTCCTAGAAAATATCATGACAAAAATAGTACAGCTGAACAGAAAAGATTGGTCTGAAAAATTAAAAGATGCACTATGGGCCTACAGAATCACATGGAAGAATACAACTGGTTTTACTCCATACCAGTTAGTATATGGAAAAGAGGCCTTATTGCCTATAGAGTTTCAAATACAAACATACAGACTAGCAGCTGAACTAGGACTAGACCTGACAGAAGCACAACAGCAGCGGATCATAGAACTGAATCAATTGGATGAGCATCGTCAACAAGCCATAGAACATACTACATTGGTGCAACAACAAAGAATGAAGTGGCACGACAGATATATCAAAACAAAGACATTTCGCAAGGGAGACTGGGCATTACTTTTTTACTCCAAATTCAAAGACTTCAAAGCAAAGTTCACAACATACTGGCTAGGCCCATATGAAATTGACGAAATCTTTGACAATGGAGCAGTCAAAATCAAGACAATCGACCAGGACTCCACCTCCTTTATAGTGAATGGACATAGGCTCAAAGTTTATAATAGGCCTATCAGTAAAGAAGCATTTATGAAACAACTGATAGAAGATACAGAACTGGAAGTCATGGCACACCAGGCTCAGCCATCTTCCAGTCTTGTAGTTGAATAAAAAAACACATAAAAATAAAAATAAAAATAATAATAATTTGTTTGCTAGTGAAAACCAGGCAACTGGCACTTAGAAAACATGAATTCATAGGGGAAAACCGGGGCAACTTGGACTCTATGAATTCCTTATTCTTGTTCTACTGTTCTCACATAATTTCAATACAGGTACTCTCCACCAACAACTGACTTGAGGACAAGTCACATCTTAAACAAGGGGGAGACTTGCATCAGATCTTTAGCTGGAAAGCTGAAGTATAAAAGGAACTTGCATTGTCAACAGAGGGACCTGAAATAAGAAATCATTACAGAGGGACCTGAAAGACCTGCCAATGTCAAAACAACATGTGCATATTCTGTAAGCAGTGCAGAGGGACCTGAAACAAAGAATCATTATAGAGGGACCTGACTAACAATTCAAGAACCAGAGCATGAAGAACAAGGAGCAGCAATAAAGTTTACTTTTTGATCATCTACAACATCTGATCAATTGATTTCATCCCACTTGTACAGACATCATCCAGGGGAGTATATGTATAGTCATTTTGTGCTTGAAAATTCAAATTTTTCTTAGAAATTTTTAGTTTTTGTTAAGTCGAAATTAGTACCTGAGGATATTCATTATCATTTCATATCCTATATTCCCTATACATACCCTATAACCCTTATACATCATATTCCATTTCATTTCCATACATATTCCTTATTTTCATTAACCCCTAAGTATTTTTCTTTAAGAGCTTAAAAGACCAAACTGGGACAACTTTTCAACCTGCACAAACAACTCAAGCATTAGTAATGGTGATAATTTTAAATATGACCTAAGATGGTCATTTTAAAATTATAAAGATATGCTATATAATCCAAACAAAAATCATGCGCTATATGGAAATCAAAGTAAATATATACCATATCAAATTATATACCATAGTCCAAATGGTATGCATGCGCCATAGTCATATATATATATATCATAACCCAAAGCGCATATGATATAGTGGTATAAAACATATGGTATATGATATAAGTGAAGGCATATGGTATAAACTTAGGAAAGGGCGCATATGATATAAGGAATGGTGGACGGTTGCGCGCAAACTATATGGCACAACTGTGCATATAAGTATTGCGGCGGGGTATTGTCAAATGGTAATTGCATACACACTCATTGCAATACAAACAATGCCTGAATATCATTGCACGCATGAGGAGCACACGACGGTGGCAATAATGTTATGCGCATACCATTCAAAATAAAACGATGATTTGGCCATCCTCATGACACAGTCGGGTGACTGGTCAAACAGGACGGCCATACCAACCACGCACTGTAACACCAATGAACGAGAGGCGCACAGTACACCCATGAAACGGTCATGAATTGACCGAGTTCTTGATTGTTTAAACCTCAGTCCTCATTGCCAAATAGCTCAGAGAGATGGTGTTTGAAGTTGCAAACTAGTGAAAAGAAGGGTGAAGCGAGTTTGGGCGGATTTAAGAAGGAAAATCATCCCGGTTTTAACGATCAGTGATCACCGATTTTTGGGATTCAATTAGGTAATGGAATAATTGTTTAAGCTCGGCAAACAGTGGAAGTATACGTTGTGAACTATCTGTTATTAATGGTTATGTTACTCTGCTCTTGCCACCAGTCAATTGAACGGTTGAACAGGGATTTGGAGCGCCGGATATTCCTCAAGCGCTCGTTGACAACATGTAATGCCGAAACCACAGCACTAAATCAGTTGATTCACTACGTAAATTATGGCATGAACTATTAGTGAATCGCGCAGCATTTAAATGTGAATTCATTGCATGGATAACACGTTAGGGTCTGGCATTATATGTGGAGTTTTAACGATGTGCCGTGTTCATAACGAAGTCTATGAACAGAGGAGGCACCGAAATATGATTGTTATGGCGTGTTTATGTTGCATGGCGGTATTTGTTGATTGAATTGTGCGCGCTGTTGGTTGAATGCGCACTGCGCTTTGTTTTGATTGCACACTTTATTGTGTTGCGCGCTGATTCCATTAACACTTCAACAACAGTCAATCCCTAACGTATCATATGCATGAAAACGCCATATGTCTCTGTTATGAACCCTTGCTGCCTGCGCGTTTTTTTATTGTTTTAACCGAAACAAGGGATTGAAGTTTCTAAGGGCCGAACGAGCCATGCCATGTGCGATTTTTGGTTGCCAAAGGGAGTTCGATGGCCGAGCCATTTAAAACTCAATTTAAATGCGCTGTGTTTTTTTTATCATTTGTGTTTTGAGGCCGAGAGCCATATGCATGCGCTGTAGTCAAAACACTCCTTATTTGTACATACACAGTGAACTTATGGTTTGATTTTGGCAATAGTATAAGGCGATGAGCATACATGGAACATTGTTTGCATATGTATTTTGTTTTCAAGAACAGAGATTAGCATATTGACAGGGGTATACAGGTGTTTGCTTGTTTGAACAGGGAATTAAAACAGTGCTGCTGCAGAGAAAAGAGTAAACAGAGGTTAAGGAAATCAGAGTTAAATTGTTGAGAGGAGGAAGGTAAGCTTCTTTGCTTTAAAAATTTCATTTTGAAAACGAACAATAGTTATATTTTTATTGTCAAGATGAAATTAGTAACAGCAGAGGCATTCATTCATTGGTTTTCAGAAACAATGTCAGTCAGAGTAGAGCCAAAATTTCAGATAGAGAGCTGGGGGAAGGAAACTATAGAAAAACTTTACCAAGCAGGGATGATAAGCTTTTTACAAAAATTTGATGGCCACTCTGAACAGATAACCAGGGACTTTATAAATAACTTCAGTCAAGACCAGACACGGGTAGGAGATGTCATTATTCCTGTAACCCAGGAATATCTTTCCCAAGTTTTAGATCTACCCATGATAGGTGAGAAGTATTACAAAGGCCTGCACTTTAAGGAGAAAGCTTGGACTTTCTTTCTTGAGAAGAACCGGAAAGGGACTTTTGATAGAACAAAAGGGATACCCAGGGAATGGTTCAATGAACCATGGGGTGAGTTGGTTTTGGTCATCCAAAAGTTTTTGACTTGTGATAGAGGATATAGCGTTGCCCACTTGTATCATGTCAGACTTCTACAGCATATTAAGGGAGAGGATAGGATTAACTTGCCTTACTTCCTATATAGGAGCCTCTTGAGAATGATTGAAATAGTAAAACATGAACACAGGCCTAAAGCAGAACAGATTTACCATCAAGGATTGATCAAAATCCTAGTTGAGTATCAGGTGAGGTCACAGGGCATAGTATGGAGAGAGTTCATGTCTAAAAATCAGTTCATTGAACAGATTAAGGAAGTACAGGATAAAACAGAGTAGGAAAACAGAGGATTGATGAACTCACCCTTGTATCCCAGAACAAGAGCTAAACAACAGAATAACATGGCCATGCAGGAAAATGAAACATCTGTTATGTCTATTCCTAGAAGATTTAGGAATAAAAGTCCCATTGACTTAGACAAGGAAGTAGAAACATATTCCCAAAGACAACAAGAAGAAAATGACATTGCACAAGAAGAATTTGAGAGGGATTCTTCATATGATGATGCAGCAGCAGCATCACTAATGAAAACAACACAAGATTTTGAAAAAGAAATCAATGTTGGAAGAATCAGGGACTTAACTGACCAATTGGAAATTAGCAAAATCGTGGAGAAACAATTAAAAGAGGAAAACAAGGCAAATAAGAAAGATAATGCTAAATTGGTTAAGGCAAATGAAAAATTAAAAGAAGAATTGGGGAGACTGAAATGGAAAAATAATCTACTTTCTAAGCAAGCATTTAAGTGGTTAAAGGAAAAGAATATGTGGCAGGCAAAGTATGAAAAACAGAAGGTCAAAGCAGCTTTGTTCAGGGAAAGACATGACACAGGTTTGGATTGTTTGGCCAGGGCAGCACAACAAGAAGCATCTACAGGTACAACATCTACTACAGAGAGAAGAAGGTCAAAGAGGAATAAACAAGCATGGGGACATGCTTGATGATAAGCAAGGGAGAGATGTTGGGCCTTAGTTTTGGTCTTATTTTTGCTCAAAGAAACTTACTAATCCATCTATTTCCCATCCATTTTCCCTTCATTTATTCCATTTTGATGCATATTTGATATCCATTCAGGTATTTAATTTTAATTTTTCAATTTATAAAGTTTTTATGAAAGTTTGGTTTTTAGTGCAAAATTGGCAGATTCAGAAATTCCCGTAATAGCTCTATGGTTGATGTGGTTGCAGGACACTTGGGCACGAATTGAATGCATGGATGGACAGCTTGGAAACTAGGACTAAGCCAGCTATGCTTAGTTCGAACAGAACAAGCTTTATTAGGCCCATTTGGTGCTAGTCAATCATGACTAGTCATTCAGAAATCCCATAGAAATAGGGCAGTTTTGAGATTCTATGGGATTGGTCATATTTCTTGGGATAAGAGTAATGAATTCGACTTAGATATGTGGATGAGAGTAGATGGGTTTGTTTGAGTGAATATAGATCAGTTTGTTTCATGAGACTTCTTATTTAAAGCCAAAACTTTGATGGCTTATGTATTAACTTAATATACTTTTATGCTGTGACACCTTTGGATTGAGGAGCTAATTTGAAGACTTGTGTTATTATTATTTTTCTGTTCAATGCTATGGATGTGTAACTGAATTTAAGCTTCTGAGATCACCTATCAAGTGTGCAAGGCAAGGGTGGAAGGGCCCCCATTCCAAGCTAAGTACACTTTCTTGTTAACTAGTTTTATTTCCTTGTAATTTGATGATTGTAGAACTGGTTTTTCAAAGCTTTATTTCAGATTGCTTCATGGTTCATGCATAGTGATTGATGTCATTATTTTATAACTTATTCATCACTTTATCAAGTTGGAAAAACAGATGTATCAAGTTGAGCATCCCTTCTATGAAAATGATGAATTAGAATTGGTTTCTTTTGTTTGTGTGCAAGTAGTTTCTTGTTGAGATTTTTGATATTAAGATGAATGAATTATAATGGAACACTTTACATGTCTCTTAAGTTAAGAGCTTCTTTCATTAATAATTTATCCATCTTAAGTTCTTGGTTTTAATCTCTGATTCATTAAGTGGTAATTGAGGTGAAAGTGGATTTCTTGAGTCAAGAACCATTTCAATATTCTTCCTCTTTTTAAACTAATTGAATTAGAATTATAGGATGTATTACTTTCAGCTTTTGAATAACTTATCTTTCAAGGTTTGATTACATCTGATATTCACATATAGTGAACTTGCCTCAGAGCATAAAAAACCCGGATTGATAAGAAATAATTGTGTTAATTTAGGTACATAAATCTCAACATTAACCTTCTCCCCGCACTCAAACTGTGCAAATTATTTAAGCAATAGACCACTTGCATTTTTCCAATACATACATTTATCTATAATGCAATAGTTTACAACTTTCAATTTTAGGAACCTTGCCTTTGTTTTTGTCAAACTAGGAGGTGTATTCAAATTAAGCAAAACATAAAGAATATCAGCATACCAAGAGGAATTCATAAAATGGTTTTCAACAATGGGTGTTGAGATTTCCTCTTGATCATCTAAAGCATTAATCATATGAATATCAAGAACTTCACAATTTGATTCAGCCATTAATCTAGCTAGACCTTGGCCTTTGATGAGCTTAGTGGGTTTTATCTCTAAATCATACTCAAGGATGATAGCAATCCACTTACCTCTCTTACCATCTGGGTCTTGTGTTAGAATGTCTTTAACAACTGAGTTTGGGACAAAGGCAATGATGTGTGAGTGAAGGATGTACACTCTGAAGGCTTTCAATGCTTTAACCAAAGCAAAAGCTTGCTTCTCCATAATGTTATACTTCAGGGGGGCATCCCTCAATGCCTTACTAAAGAATGCAATAGGCTGCTCTTGTCCTTGTGGATTTTTATGTAAAAGGACAACATCTATGGTATGTTCTGATGCAAACGAGAAAATATAAAAATCTCTTGAAAAATCAGGACTTATTAGAACCGGTGTTTTGGTTAACGCTTGTTTCACCAGTTCAAAGGATTGCTTTGCTTCCAAGGTCCATTTTACCCCTTGCTCCTTTTTCAGCATATTTGTGATATTCCTAAGGAGCTCAGCTAAATTAGGGATGAACCTTCTCAAAAAGTTGATCTTCCCAATGAAAGATTGCAACTCCTTGATGTTTCGAGGATGAGAGATTTGAAATATGGCCTCAATCCTCTTTGGATCTATCTTTATACCCTCTTCTGAAATAATGTGTCCAAGAAGCTTACCTTCTTGGAGACCGAATAATGTCTTCTTAGGGTTTAAAGATATTCCAAACCTTCTGCACTTCTCGAAAACTTTCCTCAAATGTTCTAAGTGTTCTTCATATGTTTTTGAAAACACAGTGACATCATCAAGATAGATAATGATGAAGAAGCCCAATTCTTCCGAGAATGCTATGTCCATGGCTCTTTGGAAAGTTGCTCCAGCATTCATTAGACCAAAGGGCATTTTCACATACATGAAAGTGCCCCATGGTGTAGTAAAGACTGTCTTTAATTGATCAATAGGGTAGACCAAGATCTGATTGTACCCTGAATAGCCATCCAGCAAAGAAATTCTTCTAGACCCTACCACCCTTTGTAAAATATGATCCATCTTGGGTAGAGGGTAGTTGTCTTTTAATGAAGCTTTGTTTAAGTCTCTAAAGTCTATACAAAGCCTGATTTCTCTAGTTTTCTTCCTAACAGACACCAGATTAGATACCCACTCAGAATATCTAATAGGGACAGTAATGCCAGCATCATACATCTTTTTAATTTCCTTCTCAACCAAAGGTAACTGAACAAGGTTTAATCTGTCCAGTTTCTGTTTGAATCGTTTTTGGTTTTCTTTAAGGGGAATTTTGTGCTATATTATTTCAGTGTCATAGGATTTAAGATCTTCGTAACTCCATGCGAAAACATCATAAAACTCTTTAAACAGCTCTATATGTTTGAGTTTAATGTGAGATGGTAAATTTTTAGACAGCTTAATCATCTTTGGTTTTTCCTCACTGCCTATATTGCACTCCTCCACTTCAGTCTCTACAGGTTCCAGTTTTGGTTTTTTGGCCACATCGTCAAAATCAAACAACTCTTCTAAAGGAGCCAGACCTCTAGGAAAACTTTCATTTTTAGCATGGAGAGTTTCCAACTCCTATGTTTCGTTCGTAAGTTTGCTAGACAATAGGTTAATATTGACAGGCTCAGGAGACGGTTCTTCTTCACCAAGAAAGTTTTATTCACCGCAATCTATTTCATAGTCTGAGTCTGAACTGTTTAGTTCGAATTAATTTATGAATTTCATGAAGTCTTCTATTTTTTTGTCATTGTCAAACACCTACCAATACTTCTTATTATCAGGCACTGCTGGTCTAAACTTTATCTCAGTTGTACAGTCTTTGGTTTCAAATGGCGCTAAGCATGTCCTAGCTGCAAAGGCTAAATTGTGGGCTGCAATGTTTCTTTTCCTTGGGAAAAAAATTACTTTGGACTCCTCGAATGTTTTTAAAGGGTCCATGACATCATTTCGGTAGGCTCTAAGTCTGGGATGATTTGCGTTATACTCCCCATTTACTTTCCTGATGATCAATTCAGAATCCCCATATACATTGATTCTTCTGGCTCCTAACTTTTTCAAAAGATGTAAGCCTAAGAGAAGGGACTCATACTCTGCTATGTTATTGGAACACTGAAAGTTTAATTTGCATGAAATGCATTCTGTGTGGTTGTTTTTAGTGTTAGTAATCTAGACACCTGCACCAACGTTAGTTTTGGTGTATGACCCATCAAAATACATACTCCAAAGAGGACTTTTCTCAGTTTTATCTTGGTTAGAGTCCTCTTCAACTATCGTGCTCAAGGGTTGTTGTGGAATCTCAGCACTGAGTTGAATTTGTTTTGATTCCCCCAGATTTTCATTTATTTGAGGGATACATTCTTGACTCTCAATGTTTAGAAGCAAGGGACATATGACTTGTAGTTCAAGACCCATATCTGGTTTATTGTTGTTTAAAGGTTCAGCAAACTGTTTTGACAGTTCATTGGTATTTACCTCCTCCTCTCTATCGGCCATTAATTCTGTTAAAGTGACTTGTTCACTAAGTGTTTCATCATTAAACATGATAAAAGAATCGAGGCCTATATTGACAGAATAGATAGGAGAGTTTTGTGGTCTGTCTTGGCTTGTGACTGTGTATTTCATATGGGATTCCCTGTATAGTCTTCTAGTTTGATTGAAAACAGGGATAGTCGCATAGGTCATGTCCATTTGCATAGTCCCTTGTAACTTAGCCCCCCAAGACCTTGAGAGTAACATTCCATAATTTGGGGGCACATCAGCCACAACAATATCCATGACTAAGCATTTGGCTGGAATTTGGGCTAAGTTAACACAAAGGTCCTTGATCAATCCTAAACATTTTACTCTGCTAGAATCAAAAGAGTAAAGGTCTTTATAAGGTCTGGTGATTTCTAGACCCAGGCTCTCCATTACAGCTTTAGGCATTAGATTATGAGAAGCCCCTGAGTCATGCATAGCGTTGTGCAAAATCTTGTCATGAACATTAAAACTTACATAAAAGGGAGGAACAGGTCCCTCTTGATATTTTCCTTCAATCTTTGGACCAAAAATAAGCTCTGGTTGGTCATCGTTAAGATTGACTGTGTCATTGTTGTCTTCTAAGTTTAAAGCCTTCAAAATTTGAGTTCTATATACATGTTGGGCAGCTAACTCGATGAGGGGAACAGAAATTTTGATCTTCGAAATTTCCTCCTCCAGGTTGAACGGAATTTGACTCTTTACAGTGTTGGTTTCAGCCTTATTGGCTGTCACTTTATCAGCAATGTCAGCTTGCTTATTTGTTTTATTTACATTTGATAAAATTGTTTTCACAGGAGTACTAGCTGATGTGTTAGTACTACTAATGTTAGCACTCTGTTTTTCATTGTCTTGAGTGCTTTTCCCTTTACCTTTATCAGAATTTTCAGCCACTGTTTTATCCTTTTGTTTGACAACTTTAGGCTTGGTTGTAGTGTTTTTTTGTGAGGATTTTTTAGAGGTTTTGTTGTTGGGGGTTTGTTGACTAGATTTACTTCTGAGGTCATATTCTCTTTGAGGTTAGGTGATGTCATTTTCCATGTCTTGACAACAATTTTCATTATCGTCTCTTTTGTCATCATAAGGTGTATAAAGACCTTGTTTTCTATCATAATGAACCTCAAAGTCATCATCATCTACCCCAAATAGGATAATATCATCTTCCTCTGTTATTTTGATCCGCTTCCTCAACCTCACTTACATAGTTTTGATGAAAGGGAGGAGTGATCTGCTGATCATCTTCCCTAGGTCTGTTTGGAGGTTGGTTCCTTCTAACATTCTGATTCTGGTTCTGGTTTCTATTTTGAGGAGCAGTTTGGTTTTGGCTTGCTTGTGCTCTCTTGATTATGCTCATATCTTTCATCATCTCCTCCATCATTTTCTCCATCTTTGAGTTGGAAGTAGAAGGTGTGGATTCCTCTCTAAAGGATACTCTCTTTTCAGCTTTCATCCTTGCTCTCTTCTCCATTAAGTTGACTTCTACAGAAAGAGCACCTCTTTGCATATCTTCAAGAGTTGCAAAATCTCTCTCTCTTAGCGAATAGGTCATGTCAGAGTCAAACCCTTCAGGAAACTTGTTTAAAGCTGAGCCTTGTGGAGGTTTTAGTTCTGGGGAAAGTGCATTATACACACTATTAAACCTAGTGCAATAAGCTTGGACACTTTCCCCAGGGTTTCTATGGAGGTTCTTATAATCAGAAAGGACTTGGAGAGGATTCTTCTTCACTTCCCATTTGTTTAAGAAAGTTTGATGGAAGCCTGGGAGATCATTTATACTATGGGGGGCTAAGCTTTTAAACCATTTTCTTACTTCTCCCCCTAAGCTTTGAGCAAATAATCTAAGCTTGACAGAATCATCATCAATTTCATTTATGTCAAAGTAGTCATTCATCTTATCCACATGTTGTGATGCAGTTGTAGCATTGCTAGCATCATATAATGGAATTTTGGACTAATAGTCCTGTGGAAGATTGACTAATGGTGCAGGAAGGACTAGGGGAGCATACCATGCAGCCATGGCAGGAGGTGGAGGTGGATTTACAGGTGGGTTGACAAAAGGGAAGGTGGGCTGAAGTGGAGTGGTTTGAACAGTGGATGAAGGATGAGTAGATGTGGATGGAACAACAGTAGATTGCTGAGCTGATCTTGGATGAGAGACACCTAAATTCAACAGGAAGTGTAGATCAGGTGGTGTTGTTTCTCTACTACCAGGATGTTCACTTGTCTCCGGGGATGAAAGTGAAGACTCAGAATCTAGCTGAATTATATCATCAAATGACCTAGTTCTAAATGGATTTACTAAGTCAGCTTGTGATTGTTGTAGAGCTGAAAGATTTTCAGGAACTGATTTAGCTCTCAAGGGTGATCTGAAAACAGTTGATAATTTAATCCTAGGAGACTTCCAAAGGATAATTTCTGGGTTATCAACTATCTCAGGTGGATCAGGGTCAGGATGGGCTCTAGTGTGAATCTTTCTAGGAGCCACTATGCTGTGTTTTTCAGACCCAAATAAATAAGACAAGTTCAACCAGATATGACAGTCTTTGAATGGTTAACTAATCTGTTTACCTAAATTTCAATCCTACAGTCCTCTAACTGAGTTTGAATGATATTATGATGATCAGGGTTCTTCCCAGTGGAGTCTTAAGGTCTGTTCAGGATTGTGGAGTCGCCAAGTGGAAGTTTTTAGCTCTTTTCAGAGGTAAAAGGTTTTATGGTCCACCACCATGCTTGTGAAATATCCCTTTTCAAGGATATCCCGGAACACAACAAACTCTAACCAGAGATTGACTGGGAGGGCATTTACCAGATATTTCACCTCTGAAAGAGGATGAGATCCGGAAGCTACCTGGCCCTTTCCAGACTCTGTCTAAGAGTATGGGGTAAAACACAACAAAGGATAAGTGTCAATGTAAGAGTAAGTGTTTTACTACCAATCTGAAATATTTTTGGTTTTTTCTGAGTTATTTTTCAGTTGTGTGGTTTTTAAGAATATCCTAACTCTGTTTCAAAACTTAGCTACGGTTATGAGACAAAGACAGTCTACTCTTATGGCAAAGCCAGCTGATTTTTCAAGGTTTGATAAAGTCTTAAGAGAATCCTAGGGTTTACCTAGATTGTCACTGATTCAAACAAGTTTCATCATGATTACCATCTCTTGGTAGTGCTTGAAAAGGCTGCTTTTACTCACAAATTTTTATGAAGTTTTTAAAGGAAACTAAGATGAAAATTCAACTGAGCGTCCCCCAACGGAGTCGCCAGAAATGTTATGGATCTGTAATTTATTAGCAATATTGGCAGAGTCCAATTACAGAAACAACATCGTTTCAACCAACTTTTGGATTCTAGGATCTAGCCCTCCTGAATCCGGAGAGGGATCTCTCCAAAAAGTGCAAAGATGGATTTGTCTTTGAAGTTTGGGGTAATGATATTAGGCTAGTTATGAAGGCCAAGGGTTTGTTTGTTTTTTGGATGGTTGAGCATGATTACTGTTCAAGGTGGAAAGTTCTGAGTGCACAAAGTTCCAAAGGTGAGAAGTTGCAGGCAATTAGAGTAAGCTTCGACCAAAAGATAGACAATTGCAGGTTTTAGTCCACTGGGCTATGGAGTCATAATAGGGTTTAATTGGAACAGCAAGAGGCAAGAGTGATCCATGGGGCAAGTCATCTATGTCTAAGGATCTCTTTGAAGATTGATTTATGGAATGGAATGATACAATAAGAAGGAGAAATAAACAGATGCAGAAACAAGAGCAAATTTCCGGATCTGGTAAGTACTTTGAAACTAGCCAACCTTTGATACACTAATAGAAAACATCATAAAACTAAGGGAAACTTGAAGGCAACTTTTGAAGTAGAAACTAGCGGGCCGGGCCCACCACAAATCCTCTCCTAGTTCTTCTTTACTTGGTTACTTTCAAGACAAATACAAAGATAACAACAGAATGGCCTAAGATCTGGTAAGTACTTTGAAACTAGCCATCTTTTGACACATTCAAAGGGAAACAATCAGATAGTCTGTGGGATAATACTGGGACCAGGGCTCACCATATCTTCCTCAGTTCATCTTCACTAAACATATACTGAAAATAACATCTAAGAATAAAATTTAGCTAAGACAATAAGACGAGGGAACGCCAGCATTCCTATGCTTGAACTGAATTAAATCATTCTTAAATAACACAATTTAGAAGAAAACATTCAGATAAAGATTTTGAGTTAGAGAAGGTTACTGATATACAGTAGGTCCTAACCCTATGCATGTTGTTCTTTATAAGAGAATATGGAACACAGATGAAAACAGAAACAAAAATAACAAGTTACAATTAGAGAAACATCACCGTCAACATAGACCAGGATCCCATAAATCAACTTGTATTGATGCTCCAAACCAGTTACAGCTTTAAGTCCAGTGCTTTAATTTAGCAACCATCTACACATCTCAGCCTAACCTATCTATCACCAGCAGAGCTCCAAGAGCCAGTGAATACTATGTACAATCAGAAGTTTTTGCTCAGATGTATATCAAAGTTCTACAACCAACCTCTCGCTCATCTTCTACTGAAGTATTTATAGAAAGATGAGGAGGTGAGATTTGATAAAAGATCTCAATTACAATTAATACAGAGTTAATGTCTTCTTGGCCCTTGGGGGCTCAATGAATAAACTGTACAGGTGTTTCACTGTATTAATTGATTTACACTTATGAATTAAGCTCGGTGGGAGCTTAGTTGACCTTTGAGGCTTTGTGTGATGCTAGGGTTACTCTGCAGATATCTTTTGCATTAAGTTTTATTGCAGAAGTAACCTTTCCGGCTGTGCTGAGGTGAAAATCTTCTTTTGATCAATAACTTCGGCCTCTGATTGAATACTTTGAGGAACAGGTGGCGCTGTGGTAGCTGAGGAATCAATTTGCCTTAGATTGTGGCGGTGGAAGCATTCCAGCTTGATAAAACACTTTAGGTTTTCTGTAAACTGTGTTTTATTTGGGGATTAGGATTTTGATAAGTATCTTAGACGTAATCCCCACAAATATGTCCTTTAATCCTCTATTCTGGTGCATTTTTGTCTTCGACGCTGATACTCTTTGACAGTGTTAAATCCATGGTTTTCTTGCTGGTATGCAGGGCTGTGCAGGGTTGATAAGGCATCCATGCCTGCGGAAAAACTGAGGAAACTTGTATTTCTACCCTGTGAATGATTTCCTTTGACGAATCAAAGACGGGAGGGTCGTCACCCTCCGCCTCTGAATCTTCTTTGAAAATTGCGATAAAATGATAAGAAACCCTACAAGATACGAAAACTATTAAAAAAAATCCTGCTTTTATAGGTTGACTGCAACGGAGGCGTGCGAGGAGATTGGAGCCGTTGGATGGCATCATCCAACGGTCAGGATTGATCAGGAGAAATCATGGAATGGGTGAAAGAAGGATTAAATCTGAGCCGTCGATCTTGTGGATATCGACGGTCGAGATTGAACGAGGCAGTCAGAGGAGAAGGATGAATCTGAGCCGTCGATTGCACAGAGATCGACGGTCGGGATTGGGCAATGGAAATTCAAATGGAGATATCGGGCGATGAAATGTGGGCCGTCGATCTGCAGATCAGATCGATGGCGGAGATTGATTTGCCATTGTACGATGGCCCGGTTATCGTGCGCAGATCGACGGCGGAGATTGATTTGCCGCTGTACGATGGCCCGGTTATCGTGCGCGCACCTTCATTAACCATCGAGAAATTTCGGCGAGCGATCACCATTGATTCAGTGGGCCCAGATTGGATGGTCCATAGCGATATTGTTGGGCGTCCTGGTCCGAACATTAACGCGCGATGGATGACGGATGGACGGCGGTTTGCAAATAGTACATGGGACGTGTGGCGGCAGGTGTATGGAATTGCTGGCCATCGGGGGAAAACAGCCTTTTGCCCGAAGGCGGTGCGATGGATACCACCAGTTTTGGGAAAACGGCGCACGGCTAGGGCGTCCACAGGGAGGCGCGCTCCGCATCGTCGGATCTGTGGATCAGATCGACGGTGTAGATTGCTCCAAAAATTGCACGGGCGGAAAATTTAATAAAATGATATTTCGATGGTTTGAATAAATATTCAAAGGTTTTTTAATGTTTTGCGAAATATTTATTTAAACCAGAATAAGCGCCCGACTGCTCAGTGCACGGTCACGGTGCCAGGGTGTATGGGTGGGAAGGCTAGGGGCTTAGCCCAAGGGGGCTTAAGCCCAATACATAGAAAATATGCATTTTAATGATTTTTGAGGATTTTCAAAGGAATTTGGGGATTCCGATAAGGCTAAGAAGGGGTCTTAGAACCTTATAAATGGGATTTTGATAAGGGGAAAAGGCAGAAATGTGAAAATGAGGGATTTTTGTGGGAAATAGGGGGATAGAAAGATGAGGTTAGTTTTGGGAGAAGAGAAATGGGAAAATGTGTTTGCAGTAGTATTTGGCCTTGGAAATCAGCAGCATTTCACGGTCTTTTGGGATGTAAACAGCAGTGCAGATTTGGACAGAGGCAGGAGGCCTTCAAGAGACTTCAAGAGCCAACAGTTTTTGTTATAGAAATTTTTTCCTTGAAGGCTCAAAACAGATTAAGCCACCTTGGTAAAGAATCAAATTATGGCGATGGTTAACAAACTTCTCTCTTCCACTATAAAAAGAGGCATAGGGCAGCCTCAAAGGGGTTAAGTTTCTGGGTGAAGATTTTAGAAGAGAATTGAATTGAAGTTTTAGTATTGTTGGAGACGAAGTGCTGTTGAGACTTAGACCCTTTTAGCTGAGATTTCATGTGGGAAATATCACATACCTATATGTATCTTGGTTGGAAGAGTGCAAGGTTGATCTGAGTAGAGGAAATGCTTGCTCTGGACCCCAGGAAGACCTGTACAACATCAAGGCGAACATGGTTGTAAGGCTCTTCTTTATTTAAGTTAATACAGATAAATCCATTTTTCTCAATAATCTATCAATTGATTGTATATTTTATGGATTCCTTGATCACCATAATGGATATGATTTATGAATATATGCTATGCAGGTGCTATTTGATGTTTGCTTGTTCAGGATTTGCAGAATTTTCGAGGAGAAATATTTCGAGAGATTAAAGGACTACTACTACAAATAAGCTTGGATCAAAGTTAGGATCTTTAAACCTTTATAGCATTTAATTATAAATCGCAATATATCTAGAGAAAGATAGCTTTGTTTGTCCGTTTGTTGCTAGTTGTCCGTAGACACTTGGGGAGGTCTGGTTCTTGTCTGCAGAATGAGTTCAACTGGCTCAACACATGTTCATTTTGCTCTCTTGAGAGATTCTCTCACCAAATGACATCTCCTATGTCTATGTGTTTTGTGTTGGGTAAAACTTGGAATGATGCTCTCATGATGTGCATTAATGAAGTTCATTTGTATTGGGCTGATGTGACATTCCATATGTCTATTAGTATGTTTTTGCTTCATGATGCACATGAGGAGGAGAGAAAGTAGCAAGCTCTCTTGTTGCTTTGGTTTCTTTTAGGGGAGTTTGGCTTGTCCATCTTACATGAAGGAGATGGAGGATGGCAGCAAAGGGACTTACTTCGGTGGTTACTATTAGGAGAATATGGTTTGACATATTTTTCTACCCATATAACTCCTTCCCTTCTTCTTTTGCATAACGTTGGAATGATGATTGGATCCAACAAGGCCAACAGGGCTAAGGATAGGAGCATGGCGATGCTCAATCAAATTCATAAAGCATGGGATGAAGAGATGTATTGTGTGACGAATATTTTTCTTTATGGAGAGAGCTATTTTATTTTATTTATCTCATGTATTCATGATGATGTTGGACATTATATGGTTTTCACTTGGTACTTCATGATGGAAGTAGGACATCTAACCAAACAGTTAGGAGTCATTCTATATGTTTTGAAAGAAAACTTTGGAACCAAACATACATGAAACATTGCAGAAAATGGAGGAAGCCTTCCTTATATGGATGCCATTTGGAGGGGAATAGATGGCCTTGCATCAATTTTTGGAGCTGCTTGAGGACAAGCAAAATTTTGCTGGGGAGGACTGTAATATTCCCAAATTTTCACCTGATATTCGGAATATTAGAGTTCTTAATTTTCTTAATGAATTAAGTTAATAAAAGGGTGAAGGGACCCATAATCCTCAATATGAATAAATAACCACTTTATGTGTGTGAATGTGGATTAATTATGTCTAGATCTACATAATAAGGTGGTTGAGCAACTACTAATGTGAATGGAATTGGAGAACATGTCTCATTAATGAGATATATCATGGAGGTTGACACAATCAACTAAGATCTTGAAGGGATCAAACAAAAGGATGATTTGGTTAACTAAGATCTTGAAGATGTCAAAAGATCATGGGACATTCATGATAAAGTGATGGAGGACATTGTGCCAACAAGGCACACTTGATGGAAGGTGTACATTGCACCTAGACATGATGGTTGATTTGGCCAAACAACGTAGTCTAACTTGGAGGATCTTGTCCACATGTGACAACGCAGTCTAGATGAGGGCCAAGGCTTGGGAAGGTTCAAACATTATATAAAGGAGATGAAGACAAGAAGGGAGGCATGCTGATTATTTCTTGATGTAAGATCTTTTCAGATCCGGAATTGTCATGTGACATTCCATTGCTTTCTTGGGTTGTTTAGCCAAGGTTGCAGGTGTTGTTTAGCACAGGGTGTTCCTAGTCGGGAATACCACCTCTTTATTAGAGTAGCTCTAGAAAGAGTATTGTACTTCATTATACATTAGGATTTAAGTGCCACATCTCTTTCCCTACTTTCTGCAGGACACTCATATTCAAAAATTGCAGATTTCTAAAGATCAGTTTGGAAGGAGGAAGTTGTCTTCAGTACTTCGGCTGGAGAACTTGTGTGGGATTATTCCTATCACCTTGTGCTTAAAGATCAGCTTCCCAGAGCTTCATTGTAGATCTAGCATCAGGCCAAAATTTATTGACCTCCCAGCAGCAGTGCTTCCTTCAAGAATTACGCTGTCTATCATGTAGATGAAAAGGGAGAGAGGAAGTTGCTAGTATTTCAGCTAGCAATCCTATGAGGGATCATCCCCTCACATTGCCATCAATGTCTCCATTAGCTTGGATCTTATTGCAACATTTTTTAGCAGGAAGAAGGCCTCTCTCTCCCTCACAGTGTATTTTCCAGAGGTAGTTGTGTTGCAGCAGCTGCAATCATCATTGGAGGATTGAGGAGCTAGATATAGAGCTTCTAGCTCATAGATCTGAAGAAGGGATCAACCCTTCAAGCATAGATCTGATCTGATATCATATTTCAGCCATCTATTTGTCAGATCTAGCTTCAAATCTATATTTCCCAGCAGATCAAGGATCAAATCCTAGGGAGGTGATTTTCCAAAGTTGTATATCTGGAAAATCCTTTCTGGGTTACCTTGGGAATCCATCACATTGGCCAGATCTTGAATCTTGGCATCATCTGAGCTCCAATTTTGAGTAGATCGAAATTTCCCTTTCCATCCTATAACTATATGTTCATATTCTGCTGAAGGGACAGTGTAGTATTTGTTGCAGAGCCTCTCCAGTTATGCTGTACCTGTTGTAGCTTGTTTTCTGGATACTTCTAGACCATCTCTTTGGCTAGATCTGCTCATATTTTGTACATGGTGTAACAGATTCTTCTCCAATATAATAAAATGGCTTAGCTTCTCTATAAATTCTAATGTTTTCTTAAGATTTTTTGTTTATCTTTTTGTAAGTTCTTATATTGTGTGAAGTATTACTGCCTTCTCCCTTTTGGGATATTACACTTCATTTCATTGATATCCTTGGAGAGATCCTTCATAGTTCTCAAGAAATATGTAGCAAAACTTAATACCTCCATTATAGTAGATCTCTACTATCTTATTTTCATATGTTGTCAATAATGTCCATAAGCTGAGCCGAATATCAGTGCTTTGATACCACTATAATAGTCCTAAACAGGAAAAGTAACAATATTGAACAAAATAATGGAAAGTAGTAGTGAAGACCAATGCATAAACATATGAGACCAATATGGAGCCATTTAATTCATCATATCAACAACAAAAATGTGCAATATATTGAGGCACAAATCATAAAATGTAAACAATCAAACCTCCCATGATCAAACCCTCTCAATTGTGAGATGCTACTAATATACAAAATGTTGGAGAGCTACTACAACACAATAATAATGAACATAACTATAGCAAAAGATCACACAATGATATAAAATTACTGGTATATGCCTCAAAAGGTACTATACATGAAGATCAAGGCTCTATATCCACTTTCCAAGACAACCCAAGAGGGTTCCCAAAAAATATACCAAAATACAAATGTGAGATGCAGCCCTAGGGCTGAAGGTTTACTGCAATAGAATAAATGGGAAGATATGGTTGAAGCTGATGTAGAAGTATGAGGCTCTCCTCCAATATATTCTTGGGGTGAAAGGCTGACCCCTCCACTGAAGATATAACTCCCCAAATGTTGTACTGAAACCACCCCTGCAACTCTTCCCTGAAATAACACAGTCCAAGACTAAAACTTCGCTATAGGGGATAATAATAACTTGGCCTAGTGCCAGATGCTACAATAATTCTCAAGGGCCTTATTAATGACCTCCCAATGGAAGGAATCCTTCCTCCACTGAAAAACTAGCTCATAGATAGCCCAATCCAACCCTCCACTATTGCACCCTGCAACAAAGCAAAACCCTCAGTAGAAACTACATTGTAGAAGAAATATGTAGCTTGGCTTGATGCCGAAATGTGGAAATGTAGTCCAAATACTTCTCCTGAGTGGTCACTCGAAGTCCCTCGAGGATGAAGGTGGGATTCCCGCTCGGGAACACCCCTGTGCTAAACAGCACTGCAGTCTCCGCTAAACAGCTGAAGAGAGAAACAAATCATACAGACCATAAACAAAATAATAATCAATCATGCTTTCCATGGTTGTCATCCCCTTCCTTATATTCTTGGTGAGCTTCCTCACCTTGGGCACCACTCATTAAATCCACTACTTCCATGCACATAATCTCCCTCCAAAATTGTGTTGTCGCTCAATGAATGTCCACTCCTTCCATACCAGCGCTGTTGATTTGGTCAAAGTTTACCTAGTCCGCATGCTTCATCCCTCATTCACACCTAAGGGTGCTTTATTCAGCTATTTTAATTACCTCCATTCACATTTGGAGTGATTTATTCCTACTAAAGAGGTCTATGGGTCTCTCTACCCACTTATTCTTCTATCTAAAGGACAAAATAAAAAATTAATATTCCAATTATGTATATGCTAATCTAGAAATATTACACCTTCCACTCACAAATTGTAAATGTCCACTGACATGACCATCTCGCTTGGTTACACATGATCTCATTCACTCATTCATTTAAATCTTCTTTGACCTTTTGACTCCAGTAGCCTAATGGCCCTCCTCCGTTGTCTCAACCACAAATTTCAACAAACCTCTTTGCCCTCATAACTAGCATAAAATTAGAAATACAAAACAAAGCTAAAACATATAGAGAGATCCCTCTTTGAGTCTAGGAGGGCAGGATCCTAGGCTCGAAGCGGTTTTGATGTGGCCTCCGGGATTCAATGTTCAACCTTGGAATTATGGAGCACTAACATTGCCTAAAACACATAAGATGTTCCACTTTCAATTTTCCCCATTATTTACGAGCACCTCTTTTTATTTTTTATAGCCAGCATGAAGAGGATAGAATATACTAAGTGTGTAAGTTCATTATTTGAATGAATCTATCCTAGTAAGTTTTAACGATCCCTAGGAAGGAGGAACTCGATCTTGTCATGGTTACAAGTATTTCGTCATTTAAATTTTAATGATTTAAACACGGAAATTAAGAATAGAGTGAGAATGTGAATTAAACATGAAAAATTTGGGGCCTAACAGACCTCTCACTAGTCCCTCCATCAATTGGAATTGTTAAACTGATTTTAACTATGATAAACTGACTTAATAATTAATTAATTACAACTCAAAATAAACTCAACCAGGGCTCCTATTTTGTAGGAGCCAGTCTACATGACTCAAGTTAGAACCTCAACTTGAATCAACTAAACCAAATAATTCAAACTAACTTACTTAACTCATACAACTTGTCATGAGATGTGGAATTACAATTTTATTCTAATTTAATTCAAGGGGAAATTAAATTATAATATTTCTTGGTGTCATTTTCAACACTCCCTCTCAGCAAGAATGAGATTATCTGATACCATGATCCTACCTCTATGGAACTTGAACTTGCCTCTTGACAGGCTCTTCATCAAGATGTCTGCATCCTATTACTCTGTATTAATGTACTCTAGCATCATGATCCGCCTTAGCACACAATCTCTGAGATGGTGGTACCAGATGTCAATATTATTGGAACTATCATGAAAAACTAGATTAATCGAGAGTTTGATACAACTCTAGTTGTCACAATAAATCACTAGAGGATCCATCTCGTTGAATAAGCATTCTTAAAATTACCTTCCAAATCTAGATAGCCCCCACAGACTAGTAACTAAATCCATGTACTATGTTTTTTTAACCGAGTACAACTAATATTTGTTTATAAGCTGTACCAGGAAACTGCTGTCGACCCGATACTAAAGATTCTGTTAGCTCCTGAATTGGACCCCAGGCTGAAAAGGACAAAACAGGGTAACAACTAAACCACGCTCAGCCTTGTAGCTAGCCCTACAAGTATAGGAGAGGGCTCTCTCCGTAAAGATAGATATTCAATAAAACACAATAGTGGACTTATATTAGGCTAGGTAAAATGATGGAAAAAGGTTTTGATAAATGAATGAATTTCAGGGATGTGTGGGATTAAATAGGACAGTATGAAAGTAGGAATTAAATCAGGACACAGGGTATTTCATGGGGCAAGATAGGCAAGATATTTAGCAATCAAGTAGAAATAAAATGGAATAAAAATATTGGTGAGGAGCTGAAAAGGGCACGATAAATGGATCCTTTTCAAACAGAAGAAAAAACACAAAGTATGAATGATTTCCCAAGGCAGAGCATATAAATGGATTCTACCTTTCTATCTTGAAAGCATTCAAAAGGAAATGTTTATGGATGAGAGGTGAAACATAACAATTTACATATGAAACAAAGGAGAAAAACAGATGCTAAATATCATACCACATGGATCCCACAAATCAGAGCTACATCTCTTATTAATTCCTATCAAACTGTACAATGGAGTGCAAAATGTTCTTCCACACTATTCCCCTACTTCTGAGTTACAGATTCTCTCAAACTAATGATTTACAATTACAATAAATAAGCTGAAATGTGGGAACATAGATCCACAGAAAAAGGGAGCTGTTCTGACAGCTCAAAAACTAAAGTACAATCATAGAACATAAATACAACAATCTGCCCCTAAAAATGAGGGACAGCGATACTTTAGACCTCTTGAAAATTCACTGAAGAAAAAATAGGCAATCCGATCCTATTTCCTTGTCGTTGTAGATATCTTCGTTTTAATTTAAACTCTTCGTCCAACTTGACTGTTTCCTTTGCTTTCCATTTTTCGTTTGAATAAAATTGACTTTTTATAAAATATTTTGAAATAAAATTGAAATGAAATAATACTTTCGGTGAAGGGAAATAATTCTTTGAATGGGAAAAATGGAAGGGAAGGAGGCGGGACCCACATTATAATCGCAATCGGGATCGGATGGGAGGCGATATAACATATAACAAAACCATATAATGTGCTATGGGATGCATTACAATACACAAAGGGTAATCGCAATCGGGGGTCGGGTAGAGGGGCAGAGTAATACATATGAAACTTCGCCGATGCGATTTGAGCAGAGCCCTTTGTATGTAATCAATATAACCAAAGTTTGGATTAACAAAGGGTAAGGCCGTTTATATTATGAACGGGCGGAAGTATTTAAATGGTGGGCCCAGGGAATACAATCGCAATTGCAATCAGGCGGAAGAGCGGATGCATTACATAACAAAAATCGTTGATGCGATTGGGAGGGGGCAATGAATTATGGGCCGTCGGATGGGATTTGGAGAGTGAAGGTTGTGGGATAATCGGGAGCGGGACATCGGCGGAATTGAATTGGAGGGGGACGATCTGGGGCGCCGATTGCGATGGCCTGATTGGCTGTGAGCTGTCAGATCGGCGGAGGCAAATCGACGGCTGTCGAATGATCGGAGGGTTTTCCATCGAGGGTTATGTATCAGAAGTCACAATTGCATCGGAGTTTTGAGTGATGAGTCAATCGAGGTGCTTGTATTGACATTGCGATGCGATCGGGAAATGACTTAAGGCGACGGGATTTATAATATAAGTTTCGATTTATATTATAATGTTTCAAAAGCATGGAGGGGAAGTGGTTTTATTATAAATCGCACTTATGTTTAAACAATTTATAATGTGATTTTATAATCGAAGGGGGGGAAAAGGGATTATATTAAGGGAAGTATTAAACTTTAAACATAAAGTTTTAAGGGAAAAATGGGAAATAGGGATTATTTGAAGATGTAGGGAATTTTACTTCACTTAAGCATAAATTTCAATCCAGAAGTCAGTTTTAAGAGTGTAATATACCATTGGAAAGCTATTTTCGGGCTCTTTCTGATGGATCTACTTGGAAGATGATTTGGCGCTGAGAATGTTGTGAAAAAATTCTCTGAAGGCAGGATTATGACTTTGTGGAGATGGCAGCTTCCGAATTGTGACTTATTACATATGATGATATAAAATTACATAACGAACAATAATAAAGGAAAAATATCATAATTTCACCTCAAAGCATGGTTTTGAGGTGAAAATTACATCAAACTGAATAAAATATCTCTTTGATCTTCCAGGTGCTGGTATTTTGAGCTTATTGACCTCCTCATGATCTTGCTGATATTTGACATTTGACTCATTGATTTGACCATGGTGAGACCCTAGAAACTAATGTGACCCATCCTATGAACTAATGAAATGATTTTGTAAGTGAAAGTGACTCATGACCCAAGACCATAGAAAGGAAAATCAACAAGTATTTCATGAGGGAAAACTGATAAAAATTTACTACCATCAATGAATCTATGACCTAGCAGTATGGTGAAATTTATTCGGTATGAGAATCCTAATATGAAAATGCAAAAGAGCAGTTTTGATCAATGGTGGCAGTATGACTAGACTGACACTAAAATTGGCTCCAATGGGGATGGTAGCTCCCTGGAGGTGCCAAGAACAACGTAGACCAAGTAGCCTTATCCATTGGGCATGGAGTCAAAAATACTGAAAATTGACACAAATGCAAACTGACTCTGACTCAAGACTAAGACTAAAAACTGAAATAAAACCAAACCACACACATGTCTTCCAAGTTTTATAGCCTTCACCTCGGGCCCCAAACTTGAATCACTGTGTACTTTGAACTCTGATAAAAATAACATGGTATATACAATGATGATGACATAGATTCTGATCCTTTGTCTTCAACAATGGTAGTGCTTCAACAGCCTACCATTTACTGCTCCTCCTGGGCAATTCTGGCCATCCATTTATGAAAGCAAGAAGGCATTCTGTCCCCTATATGCTGAAATTCTGTATGGCCCTTTCCAAAGGTTGTCAAACTTACCGTGCTTCCCTTTGTCTTCATTCTTGGCATCCCATTTCAACACTACATCATCCAGCTGGAACTTTTCTGCTTTGGTCTTCCTTTCATAGATCTTTTTAATCTTGTCCTGCAACTGACTCGCTTTCTGTGACACTTCTTCTCTTGTTTGTTGAAGGTGGATCATCTGGTTGATCCTTTGTTGGTTGTCATCATCTTCACTACCAACTTCTTGTAATAATTTCATAACTGGGACTGTAAGATATGTAGGAAAGACAACATCAGTTCCATAAAATAATTCAAAAGGCGACATACCTATGATTTCTTATTGCTAACGTTGTCCGCCCACAGTGCATTGATGAGCTTTCGGTGCCAATTTCTTTTGTTTGCCTCCAGAATTTTCTTAATTATACTTATCAGTGATTTGTTCGATGACTTTGCCAGGTCGTTGCCTTGTGGATAATACACTGTGGAATGGCCCACCATGATGTTGTATTTATCACAGAAATTGACCATTTTCTTGGATCGAAATGCTGCCGCGTTATCTGTTACAATTTTACACGGGCAGCCGAAACGAGACAATATATTCGATTCAAGGAATTGAATAATTACTGTGTCTATTTCTTGCTTCGCTGGGACAACCTCGATCCATTTCATAAAGTAATCTGTTCCTGTCAGTATCCTTCAGTGCTGTGCTGAGGACGCGGGATGAATTTCTCCTATAAAATCAAGCCCCCACTGCTGAAAGGGCGCGTTCACTGAAATTGGTTTCAAAGGAAGCGGAAGCAATTTCTTCTTTCCTTGGAAAATTTGGCATTCATGACAATTCATCATTGTTTTGTATAAATCAGAAAATAATGTGGGCCAATAATACCCAGCTCTCAATACCTTGTTGGCTGTAGTTTTCCAAAACAAGTGACAGCCACAGTCACCTCTGTGGAAATCATGCATTACTTTCTGAGCTTCTTCTTCCACCAGAAAATTGAGAAAAACACCTCCTGGGTCTTTCCAGTACAGCGAACTATTCAAAATACAATATTTAGCAGATTTAAGTTTCAAAGATCTACCTTTACTCTTAGACATGCTTTTAGGAGGTGACAGATGTTGTAGGACATAGACAATATCAGAATACCAAGGAGACTGCAGAAAAATATCTGAGTAGGGACAAGAAAAATTTCATCTTCATCCTCTGATATCGTTGTAATGAGGTTTATATCTAGTGCACGTAGATTTGATTGGGCCATCAATTTTGCCAAGCCTTGGCCTTTGATCAACTTCGTGGGCTTGATCTCCAAATCGTACTCCAACATAGCTGCTATCCATTTACCTCTTCTACCTTCTGGATCAGTTTTCATTAAGACATCCTTCACTGCTACGTTAGGGACATATGCTATAGTATGTGAATGCAGAATATAAACCCTAAAATCTTTCAATGCCTTGATAAGTGCCAATGCCTGTTTTTCAATAATATTATATCTTAAAGCAGCATCTCTAATATTCCTACTGAAAAAGGCAATTGGCTTTTCTACTTCATCTCTCTTTTTCATTAAAACAGCAGCCATAGTATGCTCAGATGCAAACGAAAAAATGATAAAATCCTGAGTATAGTCGGGACTGATCAAAACTGGGGCATTAGACAAAGCAAACTTTACCAAGTTGAATGAATTGATAGCTTTTTCACTCCACTTAAAAGTGTTGTCTTTCTTCAACATATTGGTCATCTCTCTCAAATGTTCATCCAAGTTTGGTATAAATCTGCGCAAAAAATTCATCTTACCATTGAAGGCCTGAATCTCTTTCTTATTTCGTGGTAGATCTATGAGCTAAATTGCCTCCACTCTAGCTGGATCGATGCGAATACCATATTTGGAGATGATATGCCCGAGAAATTCGCCCTCATCCATGGCAAAAAGAATCTTCTTGGGATTGAGAGAAATACCAAAATTTCTGCAATGCTGAAAAACCACTCTCAAATGGTGTAAATGCTCATCATTGGAACCTGAAAACACTGTCAAATCATCCAAATAAACAACAATAAAAACATATTTTTCATTTGCAAAAGAAATGTCCATTGCATGCTGGAAAGTAGCTCCAACGTTCTTCAGTCCGAAGGGCATCTTAGCATACTGGAAGGTTCCCCAGGGTGTTGTGAAGGCAATTTTATCTTGGTCCTTCTCATGCACCAAGATCTGGTTGTACCCTGAGTAGCCATCAAGTAGTGACATCCTAGATGCTCCAACTACTCTCTGTAGAATATGGTCCATTTTCGGAAGTGGGCAATTATCCTTTAAGGATGCCTTATTCAAGTTCCGAAAATCTATGCACAATCTTATCTCCCCTAACTTCTTACGCACTGGGACCAAATTTGAAATCCAGTCAAAAAATCTAATCGGAACTATAATACTGCTTTGTACAACCTGTTTACCTCCTTTTCGATGGATGGCAGCAGCTTCGGATTGATTCTTCTCAGCTTCTGTCTGAATGGCTTTTGATCCATCTTGATAGGAATTTTATGCTGGATTATGTTCTTATCATACACCTTCAAATCTGAATAATCCCATGCAAATACATCAAAAAATTCAGAAAGAAACTTCACATACTTCTCCTTTACCTCAGGGGACAATGCCTTTGAAAATTTCACGAACTTGGGCTGATGAGGTGTTCCAAGATTCACATGTTCAACTCCTTTCTCCGTGGGAACCAAGCTTGGTTTCTTTGCAACATCATCCTGGTCAAACAACTCCTCTAGAGGTATGAGGCCTCTAGGAATTACATTATCCTTTAGCTGCAATATATCCATCTGATTTGTTTCCAACTCCTGATCATCAACCTCATACTCACCTTCTATTGGAGTGTCTTTAAATTTTCCATCACCCTGCAAAAATGCATTAATCTCATTATCATCCCAAAATACGTGCCAATACCTTAAGTTGTCCGGAACAGCAGGCCTATGTTTGGCATAGATATCAAACTTATTGCTGGAGTTCATCATAATCTTCAAGTTTTTGGCAGTAGTGGCAAGGGAATCAACAATAATGTTCTGCATCCTGGGTACTGTTGTCAAAGTATACTCTAGGAAAGTCTTCAAAATGTCCAAGACTACATTTCTGTATGCCCTCAATCTCGGGTGCTTTTCTTGGTATTCTCCTTTCACCTGTTTTATTATTAACTCGGAGTCGCCATACACAGAAATCCTTTTTGCATTCAACATCTTCAAAATTTTGAGACCTTCGATTAAAGCTTCACATTTCGCTTCATTGTTAGAGTAATCAAAAGCCAACTTATAAGCACACACTCTAACATTGCTGGGGACCTTTTCAGGTTGGAAAACAGGGCTCTAAATCCATATTCCAATACCAACTCCATCCTTACCAACAGCTCCATCAAAATCCATGCTCCATAGGCCTTCTTCTTCTTCTTGTAGATGCTGGAATTTTGTTTCTTTTCTTTTTTACCTTGGCTGATTTCTGGCTGTTCACTATCTTTTTGTTGCTGGCAGGCAGGAGACTCAGAAGTGCTTGTTGTTTTCTCTTTTTCCTGCTTGAGGACTTTTCTGAAATTCTCTAAAACCTCAAGTATTTCATCTACTTGTACCAACTGAACATCCTCATCATTTAAACCACCATCTGAATACAAGACAAAAGACTTTAAATCTGTGTGCACCGCACTAATGGGATGATTTATTGGCTTTTCCTTGTTAGTGATCATATATTTCATTTTCTTCTCCCTATATAGATTTCTCAACTGGCCAAACATAGGGATAGTGGCATAAGAGAATTCGAGCTGTATGGTTCCCTTAAGTTTTGCACCCCATGACCTAGATAAAAGCATTCCAAACCGTGGTGGGACATCAAAAACAACTACATCCATCAAGACATTTTTGGCTGGGATTTGATCTAAAGACACTACCAAGTCTTTGATAAGACCAATACAATGGACCCTACTTGAGTCAAACGAATACAAATCATGGTATTTTCGAGTAATATCAAGGCCTAGCTTCTCCATGATGGCCTTGGGCATCAAATTATGTGAGGCCCCAAAGTCTAACATAGCGTTATGAAGGATAAACTCATGTACTCTAAGACTCAGGTAAAAAGGAGGGACTTTATTTTCTTCAGATTCTTTTGTGGCTGGACTGAAAATATGTTCAGGGTAGTCATCTTCTACATTAACCATATCAGATACAGAGTCTATTTGCAAGACTTTGGACACCTGAGTTTTATATGCACTATTCTTCACCAACTCTGTGAGGGGCATAGACACTTTCAGTTTATAAATTTCATTTTCTAAATTAAAGGAGGGAGATTTTTCTACCTCTTTAATGGGCGGGTCTTTCTTCTCTGTTTGCCCCTTTACTGTGCTCTACTGATTCTTTTCATTTGCTGTATTAGTAGTTGCAGGTGTTTTGCTGGAGGAAGGATCAGTCGGTTCTTTTCCTTTCTTCTGTGCATCGTTCTTCATTTGGAGTTCTTTTCTCTTTTGAATGGGACTGATTGCAACATCTCTGTTCCTTAAAGAGTACTGCCTTTGCTAAGCTGACAGAGTGTTCATATACCCTCTCTGGTAGTCATCGGACTCTTCTTCCAACTGAGCCGACAGAGCATTCATATACCCTCTCTGATAGTCATCAGACTCTTCTTCCAGTATTGTATCATTGGCGAAAATGAAATTTTGGTCTTTGTGAATGTCTAGAGTCGCCTCTGTGTATTCATCATCTTCTGTAAGGAAAATGGGTGAACCATCGGCTGTGAAGAAATGATTAGCCTCAATCACAAGATCATCGTCATCTGAATCAGTCCCTTGCACATATTTCTGCTGCAAAGGAGTTTTAATCAGCTGGTCCAGTGGGGCAACTTGATCCTGCGTTTTCGGCTCTCTCTGTTTAATTCTGAATTGCGGCTGCTGCCCTCTGAAATTGGGATTTATTATTTGAGGCTTAGGTCTATCTGCGATGGTTAACCTATCAACCATTTTTTCCACTGTTCTGATCAGAGTGTCCATTTTACTGTCTGAGGTGGAGGCCTCCTCTTTCATTGTGACTCTTTTCTCAGCTCTGGCTCATGCTCTTTTAGCCAGCAGATTTGCTTCAACATTTACCGCTATCTTCTGCATGTCTTCAAGTGAAGATGGATCTCTTTCACGCAGTTGATATGCCATGTCGGCATCAAATCCATAGGGGAATTTTAATAATGCTAGTCCCTCAGGAGGCTTCAAATTAGCTGGAATAGCATTATATGTAGCATTGAATCTCAAACAATAATCCTGCACGGTTTCACCTACATTTCTTTTAATGTTCTCATATTCAAACAGAATTTGAAGTGGGTTCTTTTTTACCTCCCACCGGTCCAGGAACTGAGTATGCAACTCTTGCAAAGTGTGAATTGTGCCCGGTGGTAGGGCTCTGAACCACTTTCTGACTCCTCCTCCGAAAATTTGAACAAACAACCTCATTGTCACATTCTCTACTTCTACTTCATGCAAATAAAAAAAGTCGTTCATTTTATCAACATGTTGTTGAGCTGTGATGCTCTGAGTGGCATCAAATATTGGAATTTTTCTCTGATAGTTAGTAGGCATATCATTGAGAACCTGGGGCAAGACCAGAGGTGCATACCTAGCAGCCATAACTCTGGGTGGATTTACAAAAGGATTTGTAGGATTTGAGGGAGGTGTTATTGGAGGAGATGATAATTGGGAATTGACTGATGGGAATACTGATGAATTGGAAGGGGAAAATGTTGTTCCTCGATGATTCTGAAGGCTCAAGAATATCAGTTACAGTGATGGACTGAGGAGAATTCAAAATGTAATCATCAATGGAGGTATTTTCTCTCTAGACTTCAATATCTACAAGGAATTCATGATCTAAAACTGTATCATCAATGTCATTTTCAGACTTATTCCTAAATAAATAAAGCTCAAAATTCTTGTCAAAGGAAAGATCTTCTACAAAAATCCATTCGATGGGCCAAGTATAGGATATAAAAACAGGTTTGGGGCTTAATGATCCTTCTTGTCTTCTAACAATTATTGGGATAAGATTTGGATCTAGATTAGCCCTGGTGTATCTTCTTGAAGCCAGTGTGGTGAAATTTCTATTTCACAAAAGTCTTATTCTGCAGCCTAGCATAAATTTGAACATCATATTTCAAAATTCTGGAATTATTTGATCTACTGGGGAAAATCTTGCAATTCATATGTTTATTGTCTATAAAAACTAGGTCAGAGATTGACTGAAGCAGCGTTTATCTACTTATGCACTTGCAAAGCAATGTGCATTTCGAAGGCTATCTGGCATAACTTCAGGCTCCATCTGTAGTTTATAAAACAAATAACACTAACAAACAAAAAATTGTGAACTATGTTTCCCCAGTGGAGTCGCCAAAGAATGTTAACACCTGAATTGGACCTCAGGCTGCAAAGGCAAAACAGGGTAACAAACTAAACCACACTCAGCCTTGTAGCTAGCACTACAAGGACAGGAGAGGGCTCTCTTTGTAAAAGAATATTCAATGGAACACAATAAATGGACTGATATTAGGCTAGATAAAATGATGGAAAAGGTTTAATAGAATGAATGAATAAATTTTCAAGGATGTGCGGGATATAGAGGCAGTTGAAACCAGGAATTAAATCAGGACACAAGATATTTCATGGGGCAAGATAGGCAAGAAACTTAGCAATTAAAATTTAATAAAGATGGGATGGAGAGACTAGTGAGGAGCTGAAAAGGGCACAACGAATGGATCATTTTCAAACAAAAGAAAACACACAGAGTATGAATGATTTCCCAAGGCAGAGCATTTAAATATGAATTCTACATTTCTATCTTGAAAGCATTCAAAAAGAAATGTTTATGGATGAACGGAAAACATAACAATTCACATATGAAACAAAGGAGGAAAACAAATGCTAAATCTCATACCACATGGATCCCACAAATCAGGGTTGCATCTATTTATTAATTCCTGTCAAACTGTACAATGTAGCGCAGAGATGTTCTTCCACACTATTCCCCTACTTTCTCTAAACTTTCAGACTGCTTACAAATGATTTACAATTACAATAAATAGGCTGAAATGTGGGAACACAGATCCACAGAAAAGGGAGCTATTCTACCAGCTGAAATACAATCATAGAAAGTAATACAACAATTTTCCCCTGAAAGTAAGGGACAACATCACATTGTCTGCTTTGAATATTTTGTTGTTTAGGCTGCATAAACGAAAATAGGTAATCTGGTGAACAGATCTCCTATTTTGCTGATGTTGTAACCATCTTTATTTTAAACTCACTGCCAGCCAAATTTTCCTTTACTTTCCACTATTCTCTGACTTTTCAATAAACTGCCATTGAAAGAAGACAGAATGAAATTCCATATTTTGTGAAGGGAAAAATGTATTTTAGATGGGAAAAGGAAGGGAGAGGAGGCAGGACTCCCATATAAATCGCAATCGGATTCAGAGCAAGAGCGGAGAGATATCATATAACAGTAATCGCAATTGGAATGAACCGGCGGAGTGATATATAACACAAAATAATATATTTACGATGCGACTGGGGAGAGGCCTTTATAATAAAAAAAACATATGAAATTTAAACCCTTATAAAAGGAAAATTCGTTTTGTAATGAATGGGCCGAGGAACCGTATGGTGGGACCAGGGTTTAATCGTAATCGCAATCGGGGATGAGGGCGGGTGTATGAAATAACAATGTAATTGCAATCAGAGATCGGGAGCGGGGAGTAATCACAATCACAAAACTTGCGATGCGATCAATCGGAGGGGAAAAGCGATCGGGAGTTGCGATGGGAGTGTTGTGATTTATTGTGGGCCGTTCGATTGGCGGGGGTAATCAACGGTGGGATGAGCGTTTAGAGGTATCAATCGGGGGATGTCGCGATCGTGCAATCGGAGAAGACTGTGATCGGGGGAACAGGAGGAGACTTGCGAATGGGGGGATCGGGGATCAGAGGGATCAATCAGAGGTCGACGTGATCAATCGCATCGCAAGTTTTGCGATGGACCGATCAGAACGTACCATATAAAATTTGCGATTGTGACTTGAAAACTTTTGCGATTGCGATTTGAAACTTTATATTATAAAGTTTTATTATATGATTGGCGGGGAAGGAAAAAGGGGAAGTGGTTAAAGGGGCGGGGGCTTTATAATATGGAACTTTTTATTATAAAGTCCAATGGGTCATGGAGGGGAAGTGGTTTAATAATAAAATCACATATATATTTTTAAAAATTAATTTATAATGTGATTTTATAATCGGAGGGGGGGGAAAGGGATTTTTAAAGGGAAAATAAAAACCTTTAAACATAAAGTTAAAAGGGAAAAAAAAATGGGAAATAGGGGGGACTTAGGGAATAGAGGGCTTTTACTTCACTTAAGCATAAAATTCAATTTAGAAGTCAGTTTTGAGAGTGTAGTATACCGTTGGAAAGCTCTTTCCGGGATTTTTCTGATGGATCTACTTTGAGGATGATCTAACGTTGAAAATGTTGTGGAAAACTTCTATGAAGGTAGGAACATTACTTTTGTGGAGATGACAGCTTCTGAATTGTGACTTATTACATATGATGATATGAAATTACATAATAAATGATAGTAAAGGAAAATATCATGTTTTCACCTCAAAACATGGTTTTGAGGTGAAAATTACATCAAGATGAATATAAATGGCTCTTTGATTTTATTTCTGGTGCTGTGACTTTGAGCTTATTGGCATCCTCGTGACCTTGCTGATATTATTGATACTTGACTCACTAATTTGACCATGGTGAGACCCTAGAAACTAATGAGACCCATCATATGACCTACTGACATGATTTTGAGAATTAAAGTGACTAATGACCAAAGACCATAGAAAGGAAAATCAACAAGTACCTTATGAGGGAGAACTGATAAAAATTACTACCAACAATGAATCTATGACCTAGCGGAATGGTGAAATTGATTATTATTGTACTCCTAATATGAAAATGCAAAGAGTAACTTTGATCACTAATGGCAGTATGACTAGACTGACACTAACAGACCCCACTGCTACGTGTCAAACCCATGTGATTTCGCACCCTCGCCCCCCCACCCACACAAAACCACTTACCGCTCTAACACCCCTCCAAAATGGTTTTCCCCACAGCAACAAAACCACCCACGAATCTGTTGCCATACCATTTCCACTCCCGCTACCGTTGATCCATGTCGACCTACCCTACTAACCAGATTTTAAGATGGCATTTAATTCTAATGACTGGTAATTAAAATAGGTTTCTTTTCACTCCTAATTTAAGCTTAGGAAGTTGGGGAGAGTGATACCATTATTGGCGCCATTTTCGGGGACCGAAAGATAAATCTTCCCTCGGAAAGAATGAAAAATATTAGCTTTGGTTGTTGATGGTGAATAGTGATCAGGCACAAGAAGGTTAAAATCATTCACCTGGCGACTCCAAATTAGTTTCAAAATCAAATTTAAAGACTCCACTAGAGGATGAACCTTGCCAAGAAATATGAAAGGACAATCTGGGAAGATTAGGTATTCAATTCGGACTTTCATTCAAGATGTCACATTATTTGTCATGAAATATTTCTTCTCTTTTTATAAGCATGTACATAATTTTTTTCAAAGTATATTGTGTTTGAGAAAATATCATGTATTTCCATTAGATTCCCTTCCTTTTAAGGTTGTAAATTCAAATTCTTCATACATGTTTGATCCTAGTACACACTCTTCTTCCGAATCTTATGATGACCATCTTCAACTTGATGAACCTCAAGAGATTGAGACTAATCCTATAGTTGTTGTACATACTTCTATACCTTGTGGAATTTTAGATAGATACAAGACACTCATCCTTCCTCCTATACTTCATGATTTCCATGAAAATTATTACAAATATCTTCCCAGGTTTGATGGAGAATTTGGTAACATCATTGCTGAGAAACATGTTCAGATTTTTGAGAATTACCTCGACCTTTTTGAGGTTGATGAAGATGATGTTAGTATCAGGATCTTTGCTCTATCTTTGTAAGGAAAAGCCAAGTAATGGTTCAAAAACTTGCCAGTTGCAAGCATTGTTGATTTTCATCAATTTTTGAAAGTCTTCCTTGATAAATGGTGATAAAAAAGGATCCTATTCTCATTTTAGAAGAATATAATCATTTAAAAAAGAAGCCAAGAGAAACAGTGCAATAATTTTTAGCTAGGTTCAATAAAATATATCATTCAATCCCTGTTGATATAAAACCACCTATTGTTTTAGCTTTCTTACACTACCCAGATGCTTTTGATCCTAAAATGGAATTTCGATTGAGAGAAATGGAAATTAGAACACTAAAATAAATGCAAGATAGTGCAATAGCTGTGGAAGAAAATTTTGTATTTAAAAGGCTAAAGTTAAAGGCGGAAGAATAAAAAAATATAGAGGAATACCTGACATCTTCAGAAGTAAATCTCGAAATTTTGTTAAGTGTAGTAGAAGAGATGATGCAAAAGATCACCATAAGAGATGAATTTTATGTTGAATATCACCATGTCTCACTAATTGAAGAAAAACAAGTTGTTGATCTTAATCATTTTACTTCCTCTCCCAGTTGTCATAAATTTGATAATGATTACTTTATGTTTGCATTAAGGGATAATGAAGAAATCAGATTTATAGATCAGTTTGCAGAAGAAGGAGAAGTTACTGACCCCAAAAATTTCCTGCTTATCCGAGTTGTCATAGATCAGAAAATTATTGTTATTTACATTCATCTATGGACAATCATGAAAATAGATTTGTAGATCAATCCAAGGAGAAGAAATCTACTGATCTAATGCATATTTTTTATGACATTACTCATATTTATGATATACCCAAGAATGATGAGTATGATGATGACTATGTTATCCGAAAATCAAGCCCAAATATTCAAAGCAATCAGAACCTGGTTTTTGGGAGGAGGAGGCCTAGTTTCAGCAACTTAAATGCAGTGATCAACCAATATATATCTGTAATTATAGCAACGAGGAAAATGAAGAAAAATTTGAAATGAGTGAAGGATATTTTCCCTTATGTTTCACTTCATTCCTTTTCATCAAAGAAAATTTTTCTAAGATAAAAATATCAACAGTATTTATGTGTTGATATTGACAACGAAAATAATAATGAAATTCTTGATCGGGACCCCTTAGTTTCAAAATTGAAGCCATCAAGTTTCAGTGAATTTCAAATTGCAGATTGAGATTTGGAAAGTGAAATATATGATGAAATGATGCAAGAAAATTCCTCACCATTGTGCTTTGAAAATTTTTAGTTTTGGAATAATTTTTTTTATAATATTTCTGAAGCAAAGAATGACCATCTTATGGAAAGTCATGTAGTCTCATTGGAATTAATGAATAATAAGTTGCAGCTGTCTTCTCAATTTGTCCATTATCCGATAGCTGATGTTTTAGATGATTTATGCAATCAAAGTTCTTCTCTATTAATTAGAAATGAGCTTCAAAAAAGAGATGATAAAAATCTGATTGGGCAACCAACATCATTGTCTTGTTCAATAAGAGTTTCATTCCAAAGTTCATCCGAAAAACTGCAGTCATATCAACAAAGTAAGGATAAAGATGAAAGTTCATATTCAAACCACCTAGAGCAGAGTAGTAACGCGTTAGATGGGCCGGAAATCAAAATTTATTCCTATGAAGATCCTTTTACAACATTCTTGAGGTCAGATGGTGGGCTCATGCTTTGTCATTTCATTAAGATTAAATATTATTAAAAATATTATCTGGAGTTTCCTTTTGGTAGTTCTCCTTTCTTGCTCATGAGAAAGCACTCCCAGAGAATTCAATTAATAGTAAAAATGCTTACATGGTTGCATTGGTTGTTCCATTTCACTTGAAAAAGTGATGTATACATAGGTTAGAATAGGTGTAGTAAATAAGCTCAAATTTGAGCACTTTTTTAGTAGTATCTTCCAGTAAAATTTGTAGTTAGTATACAATTAAGGTTATCAATTCTATTTTAGTAAAGTCAGTTTGTGAGTCATTCATAGTCCAATTTTGACTCCATTTCCCAATGATAAGGCTAATTGGTCTACGATGTTCTTGACACCTCCTGAAGGAGTCACCATCCCCAACTAGAGCCAATGTTAGAGTGAGTTTTTTAGTGATCAAACATATCTCTTTTAAAAGTTTTTCATTAAGTATTTAGTCAATTTCTTTTTCTTTTTTAGTTAATTCTTCATCAATCATTTTGATCACTAAATGAGTCCTATCAAGATATGTTTCTCCTTCACATTTTTTGTCTTCATTCATAGGTCTGAAATCATGTCATTCCATCTCATATAGGTGTAGGGTATGTTAGACTCCTATACCAATAGGTGTCATATTTCATGATTGACTTGATGGGCTATGTAATATGTTCATACCTTTTCTTGTTGCAAAGGTTTTCCATATTCTCAAAAAATAAAAAAATGTAAAGAGGGTATACCCTAAAAGAAAAAATCAAAGGGTGAAAAGAATAAAAATGGCCAAAAAAGTAAAAGAAAGTGAACCCTGCCAAAAGAAAGGCCAAGGAAAGTGTGCAAGTATAAATGCCACTGCTTTTTGCTCTTATGTAATAAATAAAATTGTGAGCAACTTGTATTTTATGCCACAATTTATGAATAGTCAAACAGTTTAAGTTTGGCTAGTTCATATTTGAATTTTATGTTTTAGAGATAGAGAACAAAATATGACCAAACTGTTTAATCTTGGCAGATAAGTAGATAGGTAGAGTAAATAAAAGGAGCTCAACAGCTTAATCTGAGCCCTTGGATGTAATAAGGTTAGACTTAGATAAATTTCTAGATGTAAAAGAAAAAGTTTGATGAGGGTTTGCCAGTCTAAGTGCACCCTAATAAAGAAGAAAAAATGGTAGGGTAAAGTAGGTAGGGTAGGTAGATGATGTTGCAGAATTACATGTGATGGATAATGGCTCTAAATGTGTTAAATATTTACTTTCATCACAATTGCAAAGGCAGACATTACACTGGAAGGATTTCAAGCAAAGAAAATTTAGATTATTAACTTCCCTTCTCATTTTTCCCTAAAAAATTCACTAATTTACCCTAAGTACTAAAGCATTTGAAAATTAGAGGGGCTCAAGGCATTTCCTTGACTTTTGGAGGGACTGGACCCTCGGCCCAATAATTGGAAAAGCCTAAGTACTTAAAATCATTCATCACGACATTCATTCACTTCTAAAAAATCTTTTCCTAAGTAAAATCCCATTTTACTTAGGAAAATCATACAATATTTCATAAAAACCCTATTCATAAAAGCATAAGTTAAATACATTACCTTGATGTTTTATACTTAGCACTTCTGTTCATTTTCCATATTAATTTCTGACTTATTATTTAAATCCCTATACAAATTTCCCCTTTTCTTGTATTATTTTAATAATAAAATTCCCAATTAATATAATATCCCGCCCCACTGGTTGAAAAATAACCATATAAATTTAATTAATTGGTTGAAATTCCAATCAATTAAAAACCTAACACCCCGCCGCATTTGAAATACATTAATTAACCCTTATGGTTAATTAATAATCTATTCCACCAATCAAATCACCCCCGACGTAATTTAAATTATGTTTAATTTCATTGGGCCTGCCAGTTAATTCCCAGTCATTTTCCTTTCCCGAGGACCATTCGATCGACTAATTTCAGATCTACGGTTATTATCAATATCGTTGTGCATCCGTGTCCAAACGATAACGCACGATGGCCAAGTTGTTTTCTGAACAGTGCCACGCCACGTGTCGTCCATCGTATGGAATCGCTCATCCTCCGCTCAAAACCACTCTTCCCCAAAAGCAGTGCGGTGGAAACCGCTTATCGCCTGCCTCCCGTGACGAAGCCTCCGTACTTGCTGACGTCATCCAAAAAAAAAAAAAAAAAAAAAAACCTGCCAACCTTTGACTTTGTAAATAAAACAAAATAACCCGCGTCATTTTCACTTTCTCATATAGTGACCAGTGTCCCATGCAACGAATTTTGAAATCAACTGTCGAAGTTTGCCAACCATTCCCTTGGTGAAGAAAGTTTCAATCGAATAATCCAGAGTTCATCCGCCATTACCAGCGCCTATTTTCATCACGGTTTATTTCCCGGAAAACAGGTATTTACCTAAATTCCCACTGAACTCTGCAAAAAACCTAGTTTTTGTTTTGAATTTCACATGAAAAACTGAAACAGGGTTCAGGACAATTCCCAAAATTACTTTTTCATTCCCAAACCTGCGATTGTGCCCATTTTTCATAAAAATCCTGAATTCATTTCTGAATCCACAAGAACCAGATATGGAGATTCCCGTGGCTCTAAATGTCGCACCCCTGAATGCCCCTCACAGAGATTTAGACTATCTGCCTTTAGTAGACAGAGATTTCCAAATTAAAGACCTGGTTCTCAATGAAAATCCCCTTCGAATATTTTTCCACTGCAAAGATAATTACTTGAAAGGTTCTGACATTTTTGGATTATGGGAATCCAATCTTCCCATGTATCTTCTCCCCTCAGTCCATATTTTTCCTGAGATAATCCATTACTGCCATGCAAACTATGATCCCAATAAACGAGCAGTTTTGTCCCCGAGTCAGATCGTCCTTTTTCCCATAACTGCTCAATCTATCAATGAAATGTTACAATTTCAACCTGGTCAAGCCCTGAATCCCCTGTCCATGGGAGAATTACTTGAGAAATCTGTCAGTTTATCCCATGAAGAATTAAATCACCTCTACTAAACCTTCATGTTTCCAAAACATCAGCCCAAAAGCCCTCCCCCTTATGGTTATACCTTTTTCACTGATGTGGGTAGGCTTATTTTGAATTTGATATCCTCTATAATGGGTTTCAATAATAGTGAATATGTTGACGAATTAACCCTAGTATTGTTGTCAATTTTTACCCCTGGACAGCCCCTTGCTGTCAAGTATGATTTTTCTTCCTACATTGCAGATAAAATCCATGATCAATCCATGAGATTAGAGAATGAAAGAGTGTTCAAGTATTCTTCTGTTATTTATCATTTCATGCTTTATTACCAATCAGAAAGTTTCCCTTTCTATGTCAAAAAACTTGATGCCAAAGGAAATCCTAGGTCTGTAATCTTTTGGTCTTCCATCACTCATAATTCCCCTAATTCTCGTTATTCATACAATGAGTTTATTGACCTATTTTTACACCCTGCAACCACCTTGTTGATACGAGTCTCTCCTCCTAGGGTCAATAGTGAAATCAAGAAAATTCTTCAACTCTCAAAGCAATACCGGATAGGTGACTGGTACCTATACCAAAATCACACAGAAATCAGAATATATGGATGTGAGTTATGCCCATTCAAGTTGCAAAAATATGTCCCAATGAGACTATTTGCATTAGAGTATTTTAGGCAGATGATCAATTCAGATATATTCCATTTTTGTAATGCAAAGAAAAAGGCTCAACTCAAGATTAAAAGTCAGCTAGGTCCCTTTGTCTGTAACTCTAGAGATGCTGGAAAAGAAGCTAAAAGAATCTTAGAAGACTATCTCAAATTACAAAAGAGTTTCTATTGGGTACCTTATAACCCAAATAGCTTTATTTGTGATAGAAGAATGAAAAATAAATTATCACCATACATTCATCAAAGAATCCCAGAAATTGAACAATATGCCAATATGGATGAATGGATGGAAGGGACATTGATAGAACAAGATAGTGAGTAGGTCAATGTTGAAAATGTAATGAAAGACCTTGAAAAAAGTACTTGACCTAGACTCTTTTGGACATGTACAGATACCAGGTATTGGTTCTTCTTCTGCTGGGACTTCTCAACAAAATTTATAGGAAATCAGTGCATTGGCTACAGTAGCATCTAAAGGAAAGGAGAAAGAGGATTATATACAAGTTACAGAGAAATTTACAATGAAATAACATCCTAAAACTTCTAAAGAACAAGGTCAAGTACAGATTTCTCCTACTCAGACCAATGTAGCAGAAATGTCAATTTTACAAACTCCTCTCAATGTAGAAAAGGGTAAAAAGAGAGATGTTGAATCAGCTACTCCTATCAGTGGGTCTTCGGAATAGCTTGATGTTAAAAGACAAAAATTGAATCCTCTTCCAGAAGTAGAATCTGTTCACGAAATCTCTGATAGTCAGAGGAGAGAAGAACTAGGTAGTCAGAAAACATGTACAATCAGTGAGACATCCACTACTTTACAGAGAAAAGAGCTGCAAAGGAAGCAAAGTGCAGAAGTATCATCTTTCAAACCACCAATGAAAGATGCCTGGGATATTAAAAGGAAATTTATAAATATAAAGGCCAGAAATGATCCACTGAGACTTCAAGTTTACAATCAATATTTGAAGATGGCTCCTAAGAATCAACAAAGATTGATGTCATCCTATGACATTCAACAGGGTAAAATGATAATGAGTCACTTCAAACCCAATGTGCAGCAACCTCAAATAGCTGCAGATTATATCAGAACTAATTTTGAAGTCATAGCAAAGGATATTCATCATTTGGATCAAATTGAGCTGCATAAACAGAAAGATGAAATGATTTATTCTACTCTGACAGATAAATCAATGATGACCCAGAAATTGCAGGATTCTTTGGAGAATACTAATGCTCAATTAAAACTTGAAAAAGCCTCTTCTCAGGCTAAGGATAACAGGATAAAGACTTTGGAGGAAATAATAATTTGATTGGGTCATAACCCCAAAGATGTCAAGGGTATAGAAGCATTAATCAAGAAAAAAGATGATGATATTGCAGCCTTGAGAAAAAAACTAAAGTTACTAGCCTCAAGACATCCATAGACTGCAGAAATCATAAAGCAAAATTCTGAAGAAGAATTGGTGGATTTTCTCTTGAAACTGAATGAGCAACTTAATGAAACTGAAAAAGATCTTGAAAAGGCATTGAAAGACAAACAGCCTAATATTCCATCATCTACAGAAGAAGTGATTACAGGTACTACAACAACAGGTCAGCCAACAGAATTGTCATAGGTGCATACTTCCAATTTAAGTATAGAAGAATTAATAAAGTCAATGGAGGAATTGAAACTCCAAGTGACAGAGCTACAGAGAACAAAGGTACAATTCGCCATTTTAGAACAAAAATATGATCTCTCGAAGATGAATGTTGCTGATAAAACAAGAGAGGTCAACAGATTAGAAAAATTGATCAACAGATTGGAGAAGGATCTCACATTGGAGAATCTTTTAAAGGAAATAAATGAAATTCTTTGGGAAAACATCATCTAGTCAATAAAAGATGTCTGGCCCTCAATTCAAATAATGCATGAACAAAATGATTTATTCAAATTGGCTCTAGAAGAAATCCTAAAAGCAAGAGAAGAATTAGGAAACATGCCTGAAGAAGCTGATAAACTTATCTAATTTTTAAATACTCATAACAAGCATCAACTTGAAGAACATGGAATTCAGGATAGGACGGGAACAATTTTGGAAATAAAAAGAGTTTTTACCAAAAGAACTCTGATGCAGAATCTAGAACGAATATGCTCTGATATGCAAGAAGAAATCACTACCTTTATAAAAAGATTTTATATTTTGTTAAATAAAGGATTGCCCAGTCCTTTAGTCTCAGAGGATAAATTTATGGACCTTGAAAGTTATGTTGAGAAATTGGACAAGCATGCGTAATGATCCAGGCATGGTTCCTCAACTAGTTCATTAGCAGTAGCATTGCCTACAGGAAAAGATCTTCATGATAGATTGGAAAATTTGTTCTATCTCGAGCATGAGGTAAAGAATTTGTTCCCAATTCAACCTACTTTATTTAGATATACAGAGACAGATGAAACTCTGAGAAAGCTGCAAAGGACCAGAATACTGGAAGATAAATGGTGGGAAGAAATGTTAGAACTTTTGTAAAAAATTATCCTTACATGAATTTTTGATTATGTACTACAGTAAGTCGTGATAAGAAGGATAAACAAAGGTTAAAGAGTATCAGTGCAGATAAAGAGTATCAGTAAAATAGAGCATCCAGCACAGAGTTACGAGAGAGGACAGCAACAAGCGAAATCATAGGGCCTGCCTCCAGCACATTCTTAAAAGAAGGAAACAACACAACATCAGTTATCATTCTTATCTACGAGACTATCTGTTTCAAGTTTGTTGTAAAATACTTATGAGTCATCCTAGATTATATCTCAATTTGTTATGAGATATTTTTTGTAATGTTTTTTATAAATACTCCCTCAATTGGAGTATTGAGGGGTGGATTCTTAGACTTTGCTGTAACATTGACTATTTTGGAATAAAGTGATGTTGGAGAAATTTCACATGGCTAGCTGGATGATGAATTGATGCAGAAGAATTTTTACAGGATTCTTGTGTTAGATAACGGATCAATAAGTCATCTCTCTCTTATGTTTTAAGTTTTATACTTGTTTATTATATCATCTTTGTTTCATTTCTGAATGATTAATGAAAAGGAATAAATCAGAAAGTGCTTAAGTATAATCTGATTTTAATCATTGTTATTCTAAATGTTTTCTTCTAAACTGGTTTAAACAGTGAATTCTTAATTGCTCATGTTTTTCTAGTTCATACATTTTGATTATTTAGTAAAGAATACTTAATTTCTCTTTGTTAATAATCACTCAATTTTCCCTCTTATAAATGTGTTGAAGGATTCTTAATTTCCCTTCATTCACTTTGATTCCATCCCATTCACTTTAGATCTATGATTGTTCCCTGTTTTATTATCTTGCCCTGTGAAACCATCTTTTGTTAAGAAACTTAATCCAGTTAAGCCATCTTTCTTTGACTCCATTAGCCCAATGGCCTAAACTACTCAATCTTACCCTCGGCTATTGAATTCCATCACCCAAACTCAAACAAAATCCCTGGACTGTATAACTAACCTAATATCTTCCAAAACAAAGCTAAATTTTACAGAGAGAGCCCTCTTTGGGTACAAATTGGCTATATTTTGTACCTAAAAGTTGGTTTATGGTTACCTCGGACCCCTTTCCTCTTCTCAACAACTTCAAGGAAAATTTGAGTGATAACAGGGTATAAACTGCCATGAAAGTCTTCATTTTTTCACTTAAAAAGGGCAGTCAAATATCCATCTCATCCATAAAGGTCTAGTTGAAGGAGTAAGCTTGTTTTATAGTTTGAAATAAATTCTTTCTTATAGAATTTCTATGCTCTATTGCTATATTTCAAAGAGAAACGGTAAAATTTTCTGAAAGAAGGTATTTTAGAAATCGCATTATATTAAATATTTATCTTTAATATTTTGAAAATAAACCTTTGGAACCATAGGTTTTAAATCCATGTCATGGTCTTCCGCTAAACCAAAGAGAACAAGATTTTGTTGTTGACTTCACCTGCTATGGAATTGGAAAAGATAAATCAGAATGGCCATCATGCTAGCGCAGCCCGCAAAAATCTCATTCAACAACAGTTTCCAGTTACAACCAATGCCAACGCAAAATATTAAAGTTATTTCCATGATGCATTTAGAATTTATTTAGCAAATAAAGCGCTATCAGTTATGATAGCCTTTAATGTAACTATTGTAATTTATTTTTCTATAAAGACTTCGCTCTACAAAGTATTACTATTGGATAATTGAGTTTTTGATCTTTGTGTATTACTATGGGCATGCTATTAATGAAAATCAAAGGATTTGTAGCAATGGTGTGATATTCATGTGGTATTTTTATTGAGCACTGTGCCTTTTCTCTTTTATTTCATTTCCATTCCATTTTTTTTGTAAAATATTATTCAGTTTATAAGAAAGAATCAATCAAATGTTATGTTTATTAAGAATTTTACAATATGTTTTTTCTTCTAATGAATGAATTCAGTAAATTCTCATTCATACCCATCTCTTTTCAACCATTATACACCAATGATAAATTAAATGTGTTCAAATAGTTTGCCTATCTTTCCTTTCTTAGTTTTCTATAATCCAACCTTTGAAATTAGTTTTAGATTCACCGATTATAATTTTTATCCAAAAAATAAATAATTAAATATATTCTAAGAAAAATTAATTTATATCTAGCCTAAAATCTAACTCGACCCTAAAATTGAATAATTAAAAAGTGACACAAAGAGAGCCCTCTATGGTTAGGTAGGGCTACCTGCCTAGCTAAAATTTGGTCTGTGGTTACCTTTATTCACTCCTAATTTAAACTTAGGAAGTTGGGGAGAGTGATAACAACTAGAATAATTCGCGTTGGAATGAAATGGGTGTTCAAGAAGAAGTTGAATGTAGAAGGTATAGTGGAGAAATAAAAATCTTAGTTAGTAGCAAAGGCTTAGTCCAAGTAGAGGGAACTGAATTTGGTGATATTTTTTCTCTTGTTACCAAGTTAAATTATGTTAGATTTATTTTATCTATTTATTTTGTTTTTTATCTTGAAGTGGAATATATGGACATGAAGACAAAATTCCTACATGCATATTTAAAAGATGAAATCTACATGAAGCAACCATAAGGATTTTTTGTGAAAGGAAAGAAAGAGCTAGTAAGTGTAACACCCCCTTCCCACATCTACCCAAGTAATCGGCCAATCTGGGTAAACATGCGACTGTTGCATAGTAATTTGTCACTCTTCTCACTTCCCATACCTGATCCTGAAGTTCCCTGTGATAGATCCTATGCAGTATATCCACCTTGGAAAGTGTTATGCTATAAAAAAGCCCCCCATTTATTTGTTTCTAAATAGGGACCATTTAGAAATAAATAGGAAATTATTTATTATAATTTCCTAAAAAAAAAAAAAAAAACTTAGAAAATAAAATTTTCTGTTTTTTTTTAAAGTGCATCGCATATTACATATCTTATTTCAAAAAGAATTATAAAATGTAAAATATATGAATTGAGAAATGCGCTCAAAGCCTTTTCGAAGAAATAATTAAAAAACCTTGTAAAAACACCAAATCATCGTTTTATTTTTCCTTTTCACATCGCAATTTATTTAATCAATGAAGCTTTAAGAAGCGAATGATATAAGTTGCGATACATGCAGTCCCGACAAGAAAATAAAATAGGAAATATAAAATTTTTCGCTATCGCGGTCACTTTAAGTTTGTTGCAATTCGCATTGCGCGCAACTTATAATATATACTCAAATGCTATCCTATAAAAGTTGCAATCTACAATTTACACAGATCGTATTTCGCAGCCTTTAAGGGTCAAGCATCACAAAAATATTATAAGGAATGATTACGATTTGCATATTAAATGAATTCAGCATGTGAAAACAGCTTGTGTCATATCAAATGGAATTTAAGATCTTAACGGCTTTAAAACAATTGATAGATCTTACGTGTGAAGCCATGTGAAATATTAAATTAGGAATTATGAAAGATGATTGATAGATTGACATCTTCTCACGTGTCTTTGAATTAAATGATTGATTTACTCTCATAATACTCCTTATGTGTTAAATTCACTTTGCTCTCAGGAAATCAATTACAGGATTGAAGAGTTCACAATGAGCAAAAAGGGCAAAGAAATTTCTCAAACGTCGTCCATAGAAGACACATATATGTCTTCATTATTTTCAAACACAGTCTGTAACAAAGACTGCGGCAGTTCAACATGGGAGCCAATGTATAAACTCTTCGAAGACGAAGGACCAAGGGTGATAAACAAATTTTCTGCAACAGGTAGTGATTCTACCTCTGATGCAACCCTTTTTGACATTGCATGCTCGTACATTCACAGGATAGTTGCTAGACCAAAAATTCTTCCTTATACAGACATGGTTAAGTGGGTAATTGACCACTTAAACATTGAAGATAGAATGTTCAAGAATGCGAGAGGAGAAACTATAGGTTCTTTCAAAGCAGAGGATTTAGCAGCAATTTATCACCTACCAACCCTGCAACAGAAATACGACAATAAATATGTGCAGACTTTCAAAGAAAAACATCCATATCTTATCAAAGTCATCAATGAATGGAAGGAAAATGAAGGGAAATTGAGGCAAGATAAGTCTGGTACGTAACCAATTGGACAAATTCCTAATCCTTATTGTTATGCCCATGTAAAATTTTAGGGGCTAATATTCGCAAGTGGGCTAATTTTCCATGTTTTTTCCAAAAAAAATATTCGCAAATTTCCATTTTTTATAAAAATGATTTGCCAAAATTTTACAACATAAAATTATTTTAACTAAAAAATAGCCAACATTATATAGAGAGTATATAGAAAATCATTATAAATTTGAATAATTTTACAAATATATCAATAAACATTTTATATTTTGGATATTAGGGACTAGTGAGATTTGCCAATGTTTTAAACTTCAAAATAATTTCCCATCCTTAAAAATTTTCCTTGGTTATGCTACTGGTATGTTGTGTATAATATTTTCCAAGCCTCATAGTACTATATTTTCAAGAGATTGGGTTTCCCTAATTGACGTAATCGTCAATTCATCTATCTTAAATTGGGCATACATTTTATCTAGTTACCTAGCCAAGCATATAACTACATATAGGAATAAAATAAGTGTTTCACTTAGATAAATACCTTCTTTTTATATGTTTGCCTATGTCATGGACACTATCTGTTTTACTTCTAATTTTCCTACCATGGGTTGGAAATGGACTACCAAAAACCCTACCCCCATTCATATCTACCACAGAGAACTTTACGATTTTGAGTTCCAATTACACTTCTATAAAATCTGCTATGGAGTCATGTTTCCCATACATCAGATGATTTTCAATAGAAAGGCTCCTAAGGTTTCTGAAGAAGCCAATGTAGATATTCTTCTAGTAGCTAGATGGTTTGTCGAAGAAAAGTTCACATATATTTCACATATATTAGAGTATTTGGGAGTTATGTTCTTCCCCATGTTTAACCTTACTATGTTCCAGATAAATTACTTGGGAAAGAAATAGCCTATCAGCTTGTCAATGGCGTCACAAAATAGCTAAAGGATGGTAAAAAGGATATTCGGCCTACTTTCCATCTATAGTGTGGCACCTTTGCTCTAGCTAATATTGGCCACACATTCAAAGAGGTTCCTAAGATTCAATTATTGAAATTGGAATTTATGCCAGGAAGATTATATGATCCCAATGATGTGATTAAAAATTACATCGCAGAGTTAAAAATGAAGCCTTTTGTAAAGGAAGCAGATGAATTTGATGGCTTCTTCCAAGGCATGGAAAATTTCTCTAATATTATCAAATACGTTTCTAGTCAATTAAGTCAAGAGGATGCTGAAGCTTTTCAAGCATATAGAAACAAGAGACTAGAAAATGTTCCTTTATATTTGTTGACTGTTGAAGATGAAAAACACACTCCAAGTGTTAGTCTGGATGATGAAATGAAAGATATATCTGAAAATGAATCAGGTCAATCGTAGTAGTAGTCTGATAATTTGGATCAATTTGAAAATGAATCCGAATCTAAGAAAACAAATTTAGAAACTGACCAAATTATTCAAGAGATAGAAGTGCTGGAAAAAACAAGGAACAATGGGACAAAATCAAATTCAGAAATAGCTCAACATATTCATAGCATGTTAGATCAATCCAATCCATCTCAGGTAAAAGATCTGATGAATGAATGGGAAGAATTTTCTGAAGCAATAAAGACTCCCAAAGAAAATCCCAATACTGATCAAGCATCAAGTTTCCAAACACCAGAACCTTCACAGAAAATAGTTGAGACTGTCAATCCGCTACAAAGAGTTCCAGCAATGCATGACAAAGAAATCATACTGGCCTACCCTACAGATCAGATAGTTCGACAGATTGAAGATATAATTTCATTAGATATTTTCTATATTCCTAGCTACAAGGCTGTAGTTAAAAGAAATAAAAGAAGAAGGATTGATGAAGCAACTCCAAAACCAACAGATGAATCAGTTGATGTACTTTGGAAGGATTCCTCAGATGATCCCACTGAACATCTAACCAAGTTATCAAAATATGCAGGGGCATATGCCACTGCCATTGTTGATAAAGCTACTGAGGTTAGAGTATTGTTGAAACAAAAGGAAGCCAAAGTACAAGAATTAGAACAATTGTTAAATGAAGAGAAAGCCAAGTCCATTGAGCAGATCAAAATAAGCATAACCCGATTTCTTGAAGAGATTAAAATCCTCAAATCAAAGTATCAGACAGAGCTTAATGAAAAGCAAGCACATCTGGAGAGAGAAATGGCTGGGTTACTGAGTCAATCATAGTTAGAACAATTCATCAAAGAAGCACCTGATATAAACACCATGTTAAAGAAAGAACAAGAAGTGTTTTTTCACCAAGCTTCCATGATTGATACTTATTTTGATTCCAATACGATAATGATTAAGCAAATAGCAATTCAGAAACTGGAATGTGAAAGACTAGAAAAGAAAATCGAAGAGCACATTCAGCGGCAAATTTTAGAAACAGGAAAGTTAGCTAATCTACCACAAATAGATAAGCTTCACAAAGAACTGTTATTCACATAATGGAGAGCACAAATTAATCAAGCAAAGAAAGAAGCAACCAAGACATCCAAGAAATCAAATGACATTATTCAGTCGATATGTGATCAATTTTTTAAAACAGAACTTCTTAAAGAAAACATGTTTGATGTGTTTTCAGGAAAAAGAGAAGTAGAAATAAAGTGGAGACAGAGAGCATATACACAAGAAGAAATGATCAAAAAAGTTAATAAGTTTGATCAGGAAAATTACTGGAATTTTCTAAGCAAACCTTACCATCAACATCAAAATCTTCAGTCTCTTATAGATTCAGCAAAAAGATCTTAGTCAGTAATCTCAAATGCTATTTTCATGGGAAAGATTCAATCACAGATATCATAGCCAACTCAGCTTAAAGAAATGATAGATAATTGTCAACTTTGTGATCACACTCAGAAAGAAGGACAGGATTCTCAAAATTAGGATTTTTAGTTTAAAATTCCTAGATTATTGTTTAAGTTAAGCTTTTAGAGAAAGGTTTTTTGAAACCTCTTCTAAATTTTTGTAATAATTTAATTTTAGTTTATAGTCAATTTAGTATTTAAACCCTTCTCATGCATTTAGAGAAGGGTCCAGAATTTTATTGAGAACATTTACAAAGAATTCTTTCTTGTAAGTAAGTTTGTGGATGCCTCGATGAAATAATGGAACACAACCTTTTCAGTTATATATCATTTTGTTGATAACTGTTGATGCACTTTTGTATTCTTTGAAAGAATTACTGATAGAAGAGTTGAATGTGGCCTATTATCATTGATCAGATGAATAGGACAGTACACATCTGGTACTATTATCATGTATGCTAATTCTGTTTTGAATATTAGTGATGAATCCAACTTTCATGAATTATATATGAAATTGATTATTTTTTTTTTTGAAATATCAGTTGCACTATTGTATGATATAAAGATAGAAATTGGTTTGTTTTATATATGATCATCAAATATATGCGATATGTTTCTCATTTTCTTTTGATTAACTATTTTTCAAGAGAATCATCTTACAAAGTAATAATTCTGTTAAATCTATGATGATCTTAATCATCACAGATTGAATATATATCATTCTAGATCACATCAAATTAGTATTATCCCCGGTTAGATTAAATTAGACTTAATTCAAAGTTTTTTATTTTAGAATAAATTTGTTTTTAGTTTTTAAGTAATTCTTTATTCAAATCTTTGTGAGATACTCAACAATCAAACAAAAACCCAACTCTGGGAAAGTGGTCCCATTATACCCAGTTGGAGCCACTATCCCAAACAAAAAAGGAAATGTCTTAAGGTCCGGACAGGGTGGTTATCCTCCTTGTTGTTGCCACAAATCTATGAGGCCTCAACATTTTTGGTGCTAGAAGGAGGGCGACTATGAATGGCATACAAATCTAAACCTCAAAACATAAGCCCTCATAAGAGTCGATCTCCATAAAAGCATTCTACAACTTCCCGATCACATTCCAGATCACCAACTCAGAAATCGGAAATAGTAGAAACCTTTCCATCATCTCCAGAAGTATCTCGACAGTCATCTGCTTCAGAATTCACTCCCAAGTCTCCCAAATTTCAGTATTTAATTCAAAAATTAGAAGTAATATATATTTCTGCTGAAAAGCCTGTCAACCCAGAAGATTCTGAAGAAAGTGTTACTTCTCTATTTAGAGAAACTGGTATATTAACTAGATCCAAATTTGAAAGACTTGGAATTCCTCCTTTTGAGTTTCCAATAGAACCACACTACAAAAAAGTTTCTATATCCAGATCTAAGTAAAATACAAGTGAAGTCACATCAAATTTCCCTTCAGTTACTTCTTCACATCCTCTTACTCAATCTACATCTTCTTATTCTTCCATTTCACCTACTCAAACAATCAATACTATCACAAGTAGTACTATTCCAGTTTTAAGTTCTTCGTTCATTCCCTCTACTTCTGGATCTGCATCTGTATCTTCAAAAACTTCTAATCCAATTATGGCCAATCGACCTTGGACAAATCCTGGTGTTGTATTGATAGCAAATCCAAATCCTCTTCTAGATCATCCGAAAAAATGGTTACCTAAATATAATCCAAATGATGGTATTCTTACGGAAGAACATATCAATAATTTTATGTTGGCCATGAATCTTAATGGAGTTGCTCATGAATATATTGTAGTCATATTGTTTCCTTATACTTTACAAGGATCTGTGGGATCCTTGTACTTTTCACTTTCAACAGGATCAGTTGTCGACTGGGCAACTTTTGAGCAACTTTTTCTTTCAAAATTTGGAGATGATAGAACTGTTGCATCCCTAAACAATGCTCTTTCCAATCTTAAAACAAATTCAAGGGAAAGAATCAAAGATTTTAACTCCATATTTAACAAGTTATTAAACAAAATTCCAACTGCTTCCAAGCCTAATTTTGATGTACAAATAGAGTGGTATATTTCTTATTTTCCTTCTAATATAGCTATTTTTGTAGATAGAGTTGGTAAAGCTACCCTCTTAGAAAACATGAAAGAAGCTCTCGCTGTAGAGAAAAGAATCTTAGCATTATAAAAATGTTCAGAGATAGAAGACAAGAAATCCAAGAAAGTGACATTTAGTCAAGATTCTGAAAAGAAAGTCTCAAAAGATCCATTTGATCTTGAAGGTCTTCAAAAAGTATTAAATACTATGTCAAATGACATGATTGAAATAAAGAAACAGGTTGCTGAAACTTCAGCCCCTAAGAAATCATTTCACCCATTTAAGAAAAATCCTTCTTCAACATCTCAACCTCCAAATGTGATTTTGAATGTTGAATCCGATCAAGATATTGAAGATCCCTTACCATTTGAACAAGAACCAGAGTCTAAGGAGGAAATTGAATTGAATGGTTTATGGGATTTTATTCTCCCCACAGAGGAATAAAGTGAAGCCATGCCCGTGTCTACAAGAAGTAAATCTTCTTTTGATTCAACTATATCAAATCAGAAATAGAAATCTCTCCCCACCAAGGAGAAAACAATAGCCAAAAAATCTAAAATTGTTCAAATAGATCCTATCTCATCTGATCCTATTACTACTTCTAAAACTTTGATAGTTTCGGATACAATGGAATATAATATAGTTTAAGATATGAAAAAATACCAAAGAAAATATTTCATTACATGAAATGACCAAACTCAAACAACAACAGGAATTTTTTCTTAGAGAACTCAAAGCAATCCCTATAGATCCCATATAACCACCAGTTATAGCCCAAGCTTCTAAAGATATGGGGAAACCTCCATCATCCCCAAACAAAGTAAATCCCAATGATCTTGTTTTAATTGGTGATAGATCTATTTCTCACACTCCTCATTTACTTTTGACTTATGAGGTTTTCAACAAAAATTTTCATAATTGTCTTAGTGATTCAGGAGCTTCTTCAAACATTATGCCAAGAACAGTGTGTACAAAATTGAATATCACTCCCAAAATTTAGTTGTACATATAGTTCAATTGGATAGAACAAGAGTTGAAGTTATTGGAGCAATGTTGTCTGTATCTATTAGGTTATCATCCAATCCAAAGGTACTACAAGTAATTGATATTTTGGTTGTAGACATCCTTGACTTTTATGGTCTTATTTTAAGCAGGGATTGGTATGAAAAGTTACATTGATATTTTGCTACCGATTGGTCACACATGTGGTTACCATATAATGGAAAACCAAATCAAATTAGAATTGAACGTGAAAATTCATGAAACATACAGTCACCAAACTAGAAGAAGCAAATGAACTTGTAGCTTTTAACAATAATATTATTGGAAATTATTCAGCTGAATCATTTCATGGATCATTCAATTCCCATATTTCACCTTTTTCAACAAACACTACTATTTCTCAAATTGAAAACTTTTCTCAAATATACATTTATATATGTGTTAACCTTAGCAATCAAATTCCAAAACAATCTTTATTTTGGACTCTATAATTTGATGGTTCGAAATCAGAAGATGGTGCAGGAGTAGGTTGCGTTTTAATCAATCCATAAGGAGAGAAAACAATGTTAGCTTGCAGACTTGAATTTCAATGCACAAATAATACTGTTGAATATGAAGCATTGATACAAGGCCTATATAAAGCTATTGGATTGAATGTTAAATATTTGCAAGTATATGGAGATTTTGAAATAATTGTTAGACAAGTCATAAATACAATTCATTGTATTTCTGTACATTTGAAACATTATCAAACTTTAGTTCAGAGTCTTACTTCCCATTTTACTGCATTTAATATCTTCACAGTTCCTAGATTACAAAATGCAAGTGCTGATTTACTTGCTAATATAGCATTTCGACTTATACCATCCAAAGAATTTAGTCCAGATAAATTTTCAATTGAGTTCATTTTTAGGCCTTCTATTTTTTATAATGTAACAAATTGGAGAGTATTTAACAATGATGTAGATATATTAGACTTTCTTACATCAAATAGAGCTTATGAAGGTCAAATCGTAGAAGAACATGAACATGATTTATAGTTTGAAGATAAACAAAATACTAATCCAATGCTCAAATCTGTAGTCAAAATGGAAGATCTCTATGATTTGAAAGATAGATTTAAGAAGATGAACAATTCAAAAACTCAGAGTTCTACTTTAAAGTTTGAATTGATTAATCTTGGTACACCAGAAAAACCTCAAAACATCAAATTAGGTCTTGGTTTAAAACCTGAAGAAATGATGTCATTCATTAAATTGTTGAAAACATATAAAGATATATTTTCATGGGATTATTTATATCTCAAAACATATGATACTTCCATAATTCAGCATACCATACCTATGATTTCAGATAGTAAGCCTGTTCAACAAAATCTTAGAAAATTCATCTGAATTTAGAAAGTCAAATTAAATCTGAATTAAATAAAATTATCAAAGCCAAAGTCTTTTTTCCTGTTAGACTTTCGAAATGGGTCTCAAACATGGTCCCAATTAGAAAAAAGAATGCAGACATTAGGATTTGCATAGACTTTAGAAATTTGAATAAAGCTTGTCAGAAAGACAATTTCCCCTTACCCACCATGGAACAGATATTATAGTCAGTTGCAAGATCTGAATTAATGTCTTTTCTCGACGAATTTTCAAGATATAATTAGATCATGGTACACCCAGATTATAGATTAAAGACAACATTCAGAACAAAGTGGGGAACATACGCATACCAAAAAATGCCTTTTGGTTTGATTAATGTTGATGCTACATTTCAACATGCTATGGATATAACTTTTAGAGGACTAATCAATAACTCGGTTGTTATATATTTATATGACATTACTTTTTATTCTAAACATAGAAGCAATCATGTGAATCACCTAAAACGTATTTTTGAAAGATGTAGAAAATACGACATTTCCTTGAATCCTAAAAAATGTTATTTCGCCTTATCAGAAGGTAAACTATTAGGGTTCATTGTCTCTAAAAAAGGAATCCATATCGACCCTGATAGGATTCAAGAAATTGAAAACATCCCTTTACCACATAATAAAAAAACGATGCAATCATTTTTAGGAAAAATTAATTTTTTAAAAAGGTTTATTCTCGATTTTTCCCAAATCATCTCACCCCTGCAATCAACGATCAAGAAAAATTCAATTTTTAAATGGGGAAAACAAGAGAGAAATTATTTTGAGTTGATTAAAAAAGCCATCATTGAAGCTCCCTCTTTAGCAACTCCTAATTTTTTTAAATCATTTGTATTATATACATTTTCTTTTGATATATCAGACACAGTGGTTTTGACACAGTTAAATGATCAAAGCATTGAAGCACCGATTGCGTTTTTTAGTTCTAACCTTCAAGGTGCTGAGTTAAATTATTCAGCTGTGGAAAAACAAGATTATGCTGTGTTTAAAGCTTTGAAACATTTCAGACCTTTTCTCCTAAAAACACATACTAAAATAATAGTACCTTACTCAGCAGTAAGGCAATTATTAATCCAACGAGAAGTAGGAGAGAAGAGAGCAAATTGGGTGACTGCACTTCAAGAATATGATGTAGAGATACATCCTGCTAAAATTGTTAAATGATAAGGTATTTGCAGGATGTTAACTGGAGCCTCTCATTTACCAACAGAAGAAGATCAATCAAATGAAATACAACTGTCTGAGGTAAGCCTAAACGATTCTCAGTCACAATATGCTAATTTGAAATTTTTCTTGAAAAATGGATATGCTCCATTATATCTCAATTATACAACAAAGCATGCTCTTAAGCTTAAAGAAAATCAATATCAACTCATAGATGATGTGTTATTTAGGAAGAATTATGATTCTGTATTATTGAGATGTTTAGAAAAAACTGAAGCTGAAAAATTAATGCAGGAATTACATGATGGACCAGTTGGAGGTCATTTTGGAGGAAACACCATAGCTCATAAAATACTACATGTTGGTTACTATTGGCCAACTCTATTTAAAGATACACATGAATATGTGAGAAAATGTAAAGTATGTCAAACTACAGTGGGAAGAGAAAGGAAAGCAACATTTCCACTACAACCAGTAAATATCCAACAACCATGTGAACAATGGGGGTTAAATATTATAGGTGAAATAACTCCTAACTCTTCAAAACAACACAAGTATATTCTTACTGCAACTGATTATTTCAAAAAATGGGTAGAAGCTATCCCATTAAAGGTGGTTAATACACAGAGTATTAAAGATTTTATTGATCAATTCATAATCACCAGGTTTGGTCTCCCATCAGCTTTGATATTTGATATTCCATCTTACTTTTCCAGAAATTCCGTGATAGAATTTTCTTTGAAAATAGGTTTTAAATTAAAATACTCAACTAACTATTATCCACAAAGTAATGGATTAGCTGAATCTACAAATAAAAACCTTATTAGAATCATCAAACGAACTATAGAACAAAATCATAAAAATTGGCACAAAGCACTATTATTTGCTCTTTGGGAAAATAGAATTACCCAGAAAGCTTCAATAAGTACTTCTCCATTTGTGTTAGTTTATGGGAAAGAAGTAGCTCTACCCACAAACGTAACAATACCATCATTTGCTTTAGTGTAGTTTATTGATGAAAATCCTTCATCTTCCCTTCAACTTAGACAAGATCAAATTATTAAGTTAGAAGAAGGAAGAGAAAAATTCAAACAAACTCATATTCATCATCAACAAATAATAAAAGCCTCATTTGATTCAACTTTTGTCGGTCTAAAGAATTTTCAAATTGGTGATTTGATATTGAAATGCGATAAAACGCATGAGGAAAAGGGTAAACACACGAAGTTTCAAAAACTATGGCTAGGTCCATTTCAAATAATTGAAGAAATAGGCCCATCAACATTTCTGTTACAAGATTTAACAGGCAGAAAGGATTCTTTGCCTGTTAATGGGAAAATTTTGAAAAAATATTTCTTAGAGGAGGTAACCCCTGCTATCCTTGTATATTAAAACCTTTTATTTTTCTTGTGAAAATAAAAGCTTGCTTAGTACTGATAGTTGGCCTTTCAAAATAAATCTCAGATGACTTTCTTTTGAATTTTCTTTTCATTTATAAAAAATGAAAATTTTAAGGAAAGAAAATCGAAAGATTTAGAGAAACAGATTGATTTTATCTTTCTAAAAAATTAAATTTCAATAAAACTAAAATTTTATTTTTTATTTTTTTATTTTATTTTTAATTTATTTATTTATTTTATTTTTTTCTGAACTCTCATTTTTATATAACATGAATATTCTTTTATCAGTCAAGAAAAGAAACTTTAATATAGTAAGAAGCCTTTTTGCAGAAAAGCAATCTAAAACTTGACATTATCATCCGATATCTTAAAAAGGCCTATGATTCATTCCATCCGGAAAATCTTATAAATTTTCAAAAGGAATTCAAAAGAAAATAAAAAGATATGATTTGAAGAAAAACTTAAAAGATAATAAGTCTCATCATGAGCTTGTTTACCATGTTCATAAAGAAATAGTTTAATTGACATTACTAATACTGTCTACCAAAACAATGTAATGACATGAGATTATATCATAAAGACAAGGGGTCTCATCAAGAGACAGCTTGATCAGTTTAATTACTATTTGTGAATGGCATTGTCATTATTTGGTTACCAAGCCAAGATAATGGATTTTAAGTAGATAAAAATATATAAAAGAAAGTTCTCATAAATTATAATTTACTTATGAAGATTATAAGAAATACTGGATGGAAAAATGGATCATAATTGGGTAAAAGGTAACCCTGCCAAAAGCTTAAAATTGCCTATTGGAACAAAGGCTCTATCTGTGATAAAACAATAAATTTATATAAATTTGATCTGTAAAGGTTACTTACTTTATCCTTTTAAACTAAGTAAGGACTGATATAGATTTTCATACTTATATCTTTATAGAGGAATTCTTATGAATATTGAATAAAATAAATTTTCATTGCTTGGCAAGGATATTATTCATTTCAAATTTTGTTCCTTTAACTATTTTATTTTCAAAAAGAAAATATCAGAGACATGTGATTCGTCCAAGTGAATTTCCAATTGTTGTGCTATACAACAACCCCCCATTTATTTTTTTATAAATAGGGACCCTTTAGAAATAAATAGGAAATTATTTATTATAATTTCCTTAAAAAAAAAAAAAAACTTAGAAAATAAAATTTTCTGTTTTTCCTTAAAGCACATCCCATATTACATATCTTATTTCAAAAATAATTATAAAACGTAAAATATGTGAATTGTGAAATGCGCTCGAAGCCTTTCCGAAGAAATAATTAAAAAAAATTGTAAAAACATCAAATCATCGTTTTATTTTTCCTTTTCACATCGCACTTTATTTAATCAATGAAGCTTTAAGAAGCAAATGATATAAGTTGCAATAGCCATGGACCCGACAATCAAATAAACTAGGAAATATAAAATCTTTGCTATCGTGGTCATTTTTAGTTTTTCTCAATTCGCATTGCGTGCAACTTATAATATATACTCAAAAGCTATCCTATAAAAGTTGCAATCTGCGATTTGTGCAGATTGCATTTCACAGCCTTTAAGGGTAAATCATCATGAAAATATTATAATGAATGATTGCGATTTGCGTATTAAATGAATTCAGCGTGTGAAAACAACTTGTGTCATATCAAATGGAATTTAAGATCTTAACGACTTTAAAACGATTGATAGATCTTACATGTGAAACCATGTGAAATATTAAATTAGGAATTATGAAAGATGATTGATAGATTGACATCTTCTCATGTGTCTTTGAAGTAAATGATTGATTTACTCTCATAATACTCCTTATGTGTTAAATTCACCTCGCTCTCAGTAAATCAATTAATGGATTGAAGAAGTTCAAAATGAGCAAAAAGGGCAAAGAAATTTCTCAAATGTCGTCCATAGAAGACATAGATATGTCTTCATTATTTTTAGACACTGTCTGTAACAAAGACTGTAGCAGTTTGACATGGGAGCCAATGCATAAACTCTTCAAAGATGAATGACCAAGGGTGATAAACAAATTTTTTGCAACAGGCACTGATTCTACCTCTGAAGAAACCCTTTTTGACGTTGCATGCTCATACATTCACAGGATAGCTGCAAGACCAAAAATTCTTCCTTATAAAGACATGGTTAAGTGGGAAATTGACCATTTAAACATTGAAGATAGAATGTTCAAGAATGCGAGAGGAGAAACTATAAGTTCTTTCAAAGCAGAGGATTTAGCAGCAATGTATCACCTACCAACCCCGCAGTAGAAATACGACAATAAATATGTGCAGACTTTCAAAGCAAAGAATCCAGATCTTATCAAATTCATCCATGAATGGAAGGACAATGAAGGGAAATTGAAGCAAGATAATTCTGGTACATACCCAATTACAAAAATTCCTAATCCTTATTGTTATGTCGTTGGTATGTTGTTTAGAATATATTCCAAGCCTTATAGTACTAGATTTTCAAGAGATTGGGTTCCCCTAATTGACGCAATCATCAATTCATTTATCTTAAATTGGGCACACATTTTATCCGATTACCTAGCCAAGCATATAACTGAATATAGGAATAAAAGAAGTGTTTCACTCAGAAAAATACCTTCTTTTTATATGTCTACATATGTCATGGATGCTATTTGTTTTACTTCTAATTTTCCTACCATGGGTTGGAAATGGACTACCAAAAAACCTACGCCCATTCATATCTACCACAGAGAACTTTGGGGTTTTGAGTTCCACTTACACTTCTATAAAATCTGCTACGGAGTCATGTTGCCCATACATCAGATGATTTTCAATAGAAAGGCTCCTAGGGTTTTTGAAGAAGCCAATGTAGATATTCTTCCAGTAGCTAGATGGTTTGCCAAAGAAAAGTTCACATATATTAGAGTATTTGGGAGTTGTGCTCTTCCACATGTTTTACCTTACTATGTTCTAGATAAATTACTTGGGAAAGAAATAGCCTATCATATTGTCAATGGCATCACAAAACAGCTAAAGGATGGTAAAAAGGCTATTTGGCCTACTTTCCCTCTATAGTGTAGCACCTTTTCTTTGGCTAATATTGGCCACATATTTAAAGACGTTCCTAAGTTTCATTTATTGAAATTTGCATTTATGCCAGGAAGATTATATGATCCCAATGATGTGATTAAAAATTACATCGTAGAGTTAAAAATGAATCCTTTTGTAAAGGAAGCAGATGAATTTGATGACTTCTTCCAAGGCATGGAAAATTTCTCTGGTATTATCAAATACGTTTCTAGTCAAATAAGTCAAGAAGATGTTAAAGCTTTTCAAGCATATAGAAACAAGAGACTAGAAAACGTTTATTTGATTTTGTTGACTATTGAAGATGAAAAACACACTCCAAGTGTTAGTCTGGATGATGAAATGAAATATACATCTGAAAATGAATCAGGTCAATCGCAGCAGTAGTTTGATAATTCAGATCAATCTGAAAATGAATCCGAATCTAAGAAAACAAATTTAGAAATTGACCAAATTATTCAAGAGATAGAAGTGCTGGAGAAAACAAGGAACAATGGGACAAAATCAAATTCGGAAATGGTTCAACATAGTCATAGCATCTTAGATCAGTCCAAGCCATTCAAGTAAAAGATCTTATGAATGAATGGGAAGAATTTTATGAAGAAATAAATACTCCCAAAGAAAATCCCAATACTAATCAAGCATCAATTTTCCAAACACCAGAACCTTGAAAGAAAATAGTTGAGACTGTCAATCTGCTACAAAGAGTTCCAGCAATGCATGAAAAAGAAATCATACCAGCCTACCCTACAGATCATATAGTTCTACAGATTAAAGATATTCCTTCATTAGATATTTTTTGTAGTCTTAGCTACAAGGCTGTAGTTAAAAGAAATAAAAGAAGAAGGATTGATGAAACAACTCAAAAACCAACAGATGAATCAGTTGATGTACTTTGGAAGGATTCCTCAGATGATCCCACTAAACATCTAACCAAGTTATCGCAATATGCAGGGGCATATACCACCGCCATTTTTGATAAAGCTACTGAGCTTAGAGTATTGTTGAAACAAAAGGAAGCCAAAGTACAAGAATTAGAACAATTGTTAAATGAAGAGAAAGCCAAGTCCATTGAGCAGATAAAAATAAGCACAACCCAATTTCATGAAGAGATTAAAAGCCTCAAATCAAAGTATTAGACAGAGCTTAATGAAAAGCAAGCACATCTGGAGAGAGCAATGGCCGAGTTACAGAGTCAATCACAGTTAGAAAAATTCATCAAAGAAGCACTTGATGTAAACACCATGTTAAAGAAAGAACAATATGTGTTTTGTCACCAAGCTTCCATGATTGATTCTTATTGTGATTCCAATAAGATAATGATTCAGCAAATAGAAATTCAGAAAATGGAATGTGAAAGACTAGAAAAGAAAATCGAAGAACACATTCAGTTGAAAATTTCAGGAACAGGAAAGCAAGCTAATATACCACAAACAGATAAACTTCACAAAGAACTGTTATTTGTAGAATGGAGAGCACAAATTAATCAAGAAGAGAAAGCAACAACCAAGACATCCAAGAAATCAAATGAGATTATTTAGTCTATATGTGATCAATTGTTTAAAACAGAAATTCTTAAAGAAAACACATCTAATGTGTTTTCAGGAACAAGTGAAGTAGAAATAAAGTGGAGACAGAGAGCAGATACACAAGAATAAATGATCAAAAAATTTAATAAGTTTGATCAGGAAAATTACTGGAATTTTCTAATCAAACCTTACCATCAACATAAAACTCTTTAGTCTCTTACAAATTCAGCAAAAATATCTCAGTCAGTAATCTCAAATTCTATTTTCAAGGGACAGATTCGATCATGGATATCACAGCCAGCTCAGCTTAAAGCAATGGTAGATATTTGTCAACTTCGTGATCACACTCAGAAAGAAGGGTAGGATTCTCAAAATCAGGATTGTTATTTTAAAATTCCTAGATTATTGTTTAAGTTAAGCTTTTAGAGAAAGGTTGTTTGAAACCTCCTCTACATTTTTGTAATAATTTAATTTAATTTTATAGTTAGTTTAGTATTTAAACCCTTCTCATTCATTTAGAGAAGGGTCCAGAATTTTATTGAGAACATTTATAAAGAATGCTTTCTTGTAAGTAAGTTTGTGGATGCCTCGATGAAATAATGGAACATGTCCTTTTCAGTTATATATCATTTTGTTCATCATTGTTGATGCACTTCTGTATTCTTTGAAAGACTTACTGATAGAAGAGTTGAATGTGGCCTATTATCATTGATCATATAAAAAGGACAGTACACATCTGGTACTATTATCATGTATGCTAGTTCTGTTTTGAATATTAGTGATGAATCCAGCTTTCATGAATTATATATGAAATTGATTGTTTTTGTCTGGAATATCAGTTGCACTATTGTATGATATAAAGATATAAATTGTTCTGTTTTATATATTATCATCAAATATATGCGATATGTTTCTTATTTTCTTTTGATTAACTATTTTTCAAGAGAATCATCTTACAAAGTATTAATTCTATTAAATATGTGATGATCTTAATCATCACAGATTGAATATATATCATTCTAGATCGCATCAAATTAGTATTATCCCAGGTTAGATTAAATTAGACTTAATTAAAAGTTTTGCATTATAGAATAATTTTTTTATAGTTTTTAAGTAATTATTTATGCAAATCCTTTGAGAGAGACTCAACAATCAAACAAAAACCCAACTCTGGGAAACTGGTCACATTATACCCAGTCGGAGCCACTATCCCAAACGGAAAAGGAATTGTCTTAAGGTCTGAACCAGGTGGTTATCCCCCTCATTGTTGCCATAGATTTCTAAGGCCTCAACAGAAAGATACATAAATATATCCTATAAAGACTCAAAGAAAGCTGCCTTGAAATATCACTGGAGAAACTTAGTCAAAACCCTAATTTTATGGGTTAGCGCTCTTCTTCAGTGGCCTACCCGTGCTGATGGCAGGTTGATAGTTATGGCCTATTGTTGTTAGCAAACTTTTTTTGGGAAAACTATGTTGAACCTTTTCTGGCAGTGTTTCCTCAAATGGAGGAGAAGCTTCGACCTCTAGAAGTTGTAGGGAGAGGATTTGGTTGTTAGTTAGTGGTGATAGGGTCAAGCTCTTTGATTTTATAGCTTTGATCTTATCAATGGGTTTTTATCCCTTAGAAACTGAGCCTTCATCCTCCTTTCATGGGCTACCAACCTCTTATCCCTTCCTATAAATTGATCCCCATCCTTCCACTACTAGTTGGTCATTGTTCGGCTAGTCTGATCATTCCTTGCATCCCTGTATTGTGATAACGCCTAAGCTATCTGAGAGAAGGAGTGCTTGAAGAGCTTCAGTGAAGGACTCAGAAATCACCAAAGGAGCCTCCAACATCAAGGCCACAGTTGTAAGCTATCTCTTTCATATTTATTAATAAAACATCTGGTGTTTGATTTCTATATTTATCTAATCATTTGCACAAATAGTTTAATATTCCTTGATCTATTAGTTAGCCAATATTCAATGTATGTTTTGTATTGGATTATATTTTTTCTTATCTCTTGATCTCCTATAGGTAATCTACATCACTAGTAGCGACGAGTGAGCCTCGGGGACTATGAATCGAGGCCATCATCAAAGGATTCAAGCATGGAATCAGGAAGAGGTAGGCCTAGTCCCTTTCTCATCTTATTTTGGATATTAGCTAAGAAATATTGCATTAGATAGTATCTTAAGTTGCTAGACATACTCTACAACCAAAGAGATCGGCTTTTTTTGCAAAGGGGATTTATCTTCACTACAGAATTAGGGACTCCTTTTGGGATCTTTAGCCTCTTTCCCTTCCCTTTCATAGGTTGATTTCTGATTAGTTTGACTAATCATCGAGATCTAAGTCTGCTTGGGTATCTATACATCTGCATAGGATTTGATAGTTATTTCAGTGTGTCAGGTCTGGTTTTGGTATGAATTTTTTTTTTTTAGTGCTCAATGCATTTTCTACCCTGATAGTAGCATTGAAAGTGTTGTTTTATACAAAGCAGCCACATTGATTCACCTTTCAGCATTGTTCTGTTCATCAAAGATGCACTAATCCCAGGGATAGGAAAAATTTAGGGTTTACCCCTATCTTCCCAGTGTGTCTTGACCCTTGAGAAATTTGGTCGAGTCTGAATGACCTCTTGTCATTGTATTTGGCTTGTTTCTTTTGTTTGAATGGTTGGTTTTGTCTCTTTGACTTATTTGTGGTTAGAGTGAAGTTTAAACATTCCAAGGGTTTTCTAGTCAATTTCTGTTAACTTGTCACTTGTCTTTATCATCAGAGAGTTCATAGGATCTACTTTATATTTATATTCCAGTCAGTTAAAACATCCTCGCACATCATTTCTGGTTTGTTTTGAAGTTGTTTTTTTTTGCGCTCGTCATCACCAAACTTAGAGATCACCTTCAATTAATTGTCAAACATAAGATAGTGATTGTTTGATTTCAAAGTTTGGAATTGTCTGTATTATTTAGTTCCTGAATTCAAAATAGTAAATTGAAATTTATTTTCACCTTGAATTTGGATTTGGTTTGTTTGTTTTGAAAAAGAGTGAAAACTATTTTCATTCGTGCATTTTTTGAGCCATCTTGTTTTCCATTCGATAGAAATAAAAATGAAAAGGATTATTTTGCATTTCTTTGTTCATTTGGTTGATTTTAATTTAGTTCACTGATTGCATTTTCATTTTAATCTTTCAAACTAAAAGAAAAACAAAAAAATGTTATGCATCTTAGTGAAAGAGAAGTGATTTCATTTTTCAATAAGTTTTCATTTTGGGGAGTAGTGAAAGTGAATTTGATCTTTAAACGAAAAATTTCGGTAGCTTTGAACTAGTTGAAGGGGCATCATTGTTTATTGAATTACTTGCAGTATTGTTTTTGTTTCTTCCTTCATTATTATAGAATTCATCGAAATGGAAATTATCTCTTTTATAATTTAGCTGCATTATAGGGTTCAAGTGACATTGATATTGAGCCTTAGACTGAGACTTAACAAATGATCAAATTTAAATTTATCCAATTAACCTTAAGGAGAATTTGAAATTAAAAACAAAATTAGAGGTTTAAGCTAGAGACATGTTCCGACATCATTAAACATAGGACCTATCGCTAACAGTATGTGTTACATTTCAAAGGGGAAACCTCGTCCCACGTATGAAATTATATAGGACTATGCTCCACATATGAAAAGTATAAGGGGATGCTCTCATCATACGGTTACACATTAGACAACACTACTACGGACTGGACTCCCATGTACCGCTGAGTATATATGGGGAGGCACCACTAAGTTGCAAGCTTTCCATAGGTAACCGAGTCGGCCGCCTTGTAGACATGATACACCGAACACAACATTCAGGGTATGTAGTGTGTTAATTCCTTGGTAATTTTTTCTATCATTTATCACTAAGGTGTATATTGCAGTACATGGATACTTGGCAATATTTTATGCCTAATTCACCCTCTTTGATTTTTTTTTTTAATTTCTAAAATCAAATTCCCATGATAACATCTCACATGTGTAGTTCTCCGACCTCATCCTTTCTTTTTTAATTGTAAATTTTAATTACTTAAAATTGATTCACCTTTTCTCTCTTTCATCTTTCCTTAAATGTCATCGTGGCTGAATTGTCAAATTCACCTCCTTCCTCTTCTAAAGGATATCAAGACCCTCCTCCCGAGGTCCCCCAATTTCCAGTTGGACCCCTTGAAACTCAAGGCGCTGAACTTAGAATTGTCATAAGTGTACAACCTATTTCATCTCATCCACCACCTGAAGATTTTCTTTCATCGTCATCTAAGGATATTTAGTTGGAAAGTCCTTAACCGTCTACACAATTTACAGTCTTTTCTCCAAATCCACTCTTTGATCCAATAGTGGTCTCACCTCAACAAGCTTATAGTCCTTTTGACAAACCTGATGTTCCCCTTGCTTCTTCTCCAGTAGCATCTCACACTACTTCTCATAAATTTTTTCCTCCTGAAATGGAAATCACTGCAAATCACATTCCAAAAAACATCTCATCCATGTTTCCTCCTAAAGGTTATCTTTACATCACCACTCATCAAGATACCTGAAGTGGTATGGGAATACCCTCTAGTCAAGTCATATATTCACTTCTGCATGGGTATACCTCTCTTGAAAGCCTTGTTTTACAGCTTCTGGAGCTACATCTTTATTTATGGATCCCGTAAGGTCAATGATAATTCCCCCATATTTTGTCATATTTGTTTCAAATATGGATGTCATATCTCAACCTGTTGTTCGACCTATAGTGACTATAGGTCAAATTACCATTTCAATAGAATCTACTACCCCCTGTCATTATCTACCATCACTGTGATTCCACCACTGAGTGGAAAATCTACAGTCTTGTCTATGCTTGGGGGGAAATCCAATCCTCTTTATGCACCTCCCCTTTAGAGTGGGGGGGCATCTGAACTCTGGACCCATTTCGAGGGAAAGAAAACCTAATTCTAGTTTAGGTGGAACATTTCTTTCACAACCGACAAACACTGTCGTAGGAACTGCTCCAATGAGTGGTCAACCTACTTCAGCTTCATTTTTCTATTAGTAGCCCCACGTTTAGTATTCTCAGGTTCATCAACCCTATATCCAACAACCAAATGTACAATATTCGTATGTTCAGCAACCCAATATACCTCATCAATATGTTCAAAAATTGAATATGTAGTATCAGTATGTTCCTTAACCAAACATCTCGCAGCAATTTATCCAACAACCCCAACATTCAGTGGGTATCGTTTTGACCAATCCTCAGTTTGGTCATTACACCCAAACTAGTTTGAATATCCCTGTGGGTCAACCTGGTGCCCACCCTAATGAGCATGGTGTCCAATACCAGCAAATTCTTTAGGGTTAGTACAAGCAACCCCAGCAGGGGCCTCACCATGGTATTCAATATCAGTAGATCCCTTAGTACCAACCGACCCAACGAGAACCCCAATTTGGACTTCATGTTCAACAAGGACCCCAAATTGGACCATACATCCAGCAAGGACCGCAATTTCACACCCAACAGGGGCCTCATCAACAACCCCAGTAGGGTCCCTACGTTCAGCAGCAGCTGCAACAAGGTCCTTACCAACCATGGGGGCAGTATGTGTGTCTAGGTAAAAATATGCCCAATTGGGGGTAGAATATATATCAATCTAGTTGGAACCTTCATATGGATAACTTCCAACAATTATTTTCTCCTCACCATACTCCCTTTCCATTTTTGGCTATGTTGGAATAGTCAGATGTGTCTAAACTCACAAATGACCCCATCCACCATATGTTGCATTGGCCGCTAGTTCCAACAAATATTCTGGAGATTGCTCAAAGTTTGAAGGTAAATATAGGGAAGACCCCAAAGCCCGTGTCATGACATACCACTTATGGTACTCTTCCGATTCTTGGGTTGACGATTCAATTCGTCTACATCTTTTCTAGCCCAATCTCAGGTGCCACGGCTAAATGGTATATTGAACTCCCTCGAGGTGTATTTTTCAATTTTAACACCTTGGACATGGCCTTCCTCACTCACTTCCAGTTACTTATCTAGTATGAGACCGACACCCACGTTCTCACATCCTTGCAACAATCAATTGCAACCAATATTTCAGATTATATCCATGAATGGAGGCACAGACATCGTCTCATCAAATTCGAGATCCTTGATCAATTGTTGTCTGAATTCCCAATCTGGAACTCTGTATGAGATCCTACCTAACGCATCGCGACCTTCAACCAATCTGACATCATCTCAACCTCCTATTACACTTCCCGTTGATGGCATTATTGGGTTAGTGGCCCATGCTAATAGTGATGCACCCAAGGCTTCTTCAAAGTATAAGTCCACTACTACCACTCCAACCTCCAAACCTTCGAATAACTAGAAGAATCTTGGTAAAACCTCTGAGGTAATTGATGTCCAATCTACCGCAGCAAGAAAATACTCAAAAGGTAAGAAAAATGGAAAAGGAAAATCCAAATCGATAAGCCTAAACAAGATTCAAATAAGTCATATGTTGATGACGATTCCAAATGAAAGCCTAAATATCCTTGTTTGATATGTGATGATGACCATTACACCAAGGATTGTCCACAACATGCCAAAGTTTCTCATCCCTTGAAGGGTGCGATCGGGACTCTACCTTGTAGAAATTATATGCACTAAGCATGCATATGTCCTAGATCCACCTGATATCACACTATTTAACTTTATGCAAGATATTGAATCTATTCCACTTGTTAATCTTTTGCGGAAAAATTATTTGCACACACATGTGAAGCATAAAAAAAAATAATCAATCGCACACAACATAGTTTTTAACCAAGAAAGCCTAAATTTAAAAACCCCAAATATATATTATGTAACATGGAGATCATATGACAATCTCATACAAAGCATAAAAATCTTATCACAAGCTCTCAGTACAGTATAATCGTCATACACTAATCAGGACCAATCTTGCAATTTCATGCACCAATCTTTGCCTCCTGCTAGCCTACCTATAATGCACAATCTCTGCTGAAGAATAGCTCTGAATGAATTCAGATTACCCTTGCCTTGACTGTGCAATCCTCATTGGAAACTCCAATGTGTGTGTGGTGCAATCAATGCATCACTATAGTCACAATAGATAGCCTATCTTTCCCTTTCACCTATCTCTCCACTAGGTCTCCACTGAAACTACCATGTACTGTAGTTAACTACTATATTGTTCAGTTGATTAATGAATTATTATTTGTGAATTAATTAACTAATTAATTCACTCCACTCTCACTAGTGTATCAATCAGTTAGACTAGATACAACTAGCTCAACTGAGTCTAACTAAATACAACTCCATAACTACTTCTTCTAACTGTGTCATAACTCTGCCACTTGAGTTCTAAATGAGTCCCCCATGCATTAGCTCCAGTAAACCATTGGGAATTGTGTAATTTCCTCAGTCCACTGATGTGCCACATCTATGCACTGAACTGAAGTGCTCCAAGAGAATAAGTTGCTATTTAGAGTCTGATTATTATTAAGAGCTAATAGTAATCGACATGCATCTATTTTTAGATCAGCGATCTATAAATAGACTTCGCCCAATATTCTAAAAATAGAATTTCATCTATTTTTCCAACTTGATCAACCATCCACAAATAGCATCCTGCAACTTCTGAAATATGATCACCGTGTCTAAAAATAGACTTGCGCCAAAAATAGCCTGCGGGCCCACTTAGTGAAGGCGAATCTTTTCACTAAGCTCATCATCTTGTTAAATCTCAACACTCCCTCTCAACAAGATAGGGATTATCCTTCACCCTGATCCTGCCTCTATGGTATTCGAATTTGCTCCTGGTGAGCGCCTTCGTCAGAATATCTGCATCCTAATCCTCCGTAGGAATGTACTGAAGCAACATGATCTTCCGCTGCACACAATCTCTGATATGATGATATCGGATATCAATATGTTTAGATCTATCATGAAACACAGGATTAACCGAGAGTTTAATGCAACTCTGATTATCACAATGTATCATCGTGGGATCTAAATGTGAACCAAACAAACCAACCAGGATCTTCCTCATCCAGATAGCCTCGTTATTGGCCACCACTGCCTGCTACTCGGCCTCCGCTGAATTGAGTGCCACAAATCTTTGTTTCCTGCTGTACCAAGAAACTGTCGTAGATCCGATACTGAAAATCCCCCCTGACGTGCTCTTTCTTTCTGTTGGGCTTCGTGCCTGATCTGCATCCGTGAATCCATACAACTTCACCTCATCCCTCTGTCTGTACCATAAACCATACTCAGATGTGCCCTTGAGATATCTTAGGACATGTTTTCCTGCCTTCCAAAAGATCTTGGTAGGCTTAACCATCACTTGTGAAAGTTGGTTCACCACATAGCATATGTCTGGTCTTGTATTTACTAAATACATGATCGAACCCACCAACTGTCGATAAGCAGTGGCATCCACTACCTCTACTGATGTAGCATCCTCTTTCTTCCAATTTCCTGGAAGAGGAGTGTCAATAGGCTTACAGCCTTGCATGTGAAACTTCTCCAGTATCTCCGAGGAATACTTTCCTTTAGACACAAACAGTTCACCTTCTTGCTGCCATATTTCCAATCCAAGGAAATAATGAAGGAGGCCCAAATCCTTCATCTCAAACTCCTCTGCAAGATCTTCCTTGCATGAGTGTATCAACTTCTCATCACCTGTTAGTATTAAATCATCAACATAAAGTACAATGATTAAAAGCTTACCCTCCACCACAATATGGTAGAGGTTTGCATCCACCTCACTCTTGGTGAAGCCAAGTCTAGTGAAATAGTTGTCAATCTGAGTGTACCAAGCATGGGGTGCTTGTTTCAGCCCATATAGCGCTCTTTTGAGCCTACACACATGCGACTCGCTGCTGAAGATCTCAAATCCTTCAAGCTTCTCAATGTACACCTCTTCCTCAATGATCCCATTAAGGAACACAGTCTTTACATCCATCTGATGAATGTGCCAACCCATCTGTGCTGAGAGAGCAAAGATGGTCCATATGGAAGAATACCATGCGACATGTGCCAAGGTTTCTTCATAATCAATATCCTCAATCTGTGAGAAGCCCCGAGAAAAAAATATTTCCTTATACTTCTCGACACTCTCGTCAGCAGCTTGCTTTACCTTGTAGATCCATCTTGATCCTACAATTGATTTTCCCACTGGCCTTGGAACAATCTCCCAAGCACTGTTTCTAACAATGGAGTAATACTCCTCCACCATGGCATCTACCCATGTGGGCTCCTGCACTGCTTCTTCGAAAGAATATGGCTCTGCCACGATACACTTGCTCATAGGAGTGATGTATCTAGTATATCAGTCAGGTGATTGTCTCTATCTACGCTATGATGTAGGAACTCCTACATTCTGTGCCGCATCAAGCTTTAGTCTCTCAGCTTCTGTGGTACACTTTGTGCCTTGTCTGATGTTTGGTTCTACATGATTGGACTCCTCCACTCCATGAATCTCCTCCTATGGCTGATCCACATCCAGAGGCTCATCTTTGGGAACAAGAAGTTCCTCCTCCGCATGAAAGTGTAGCTCCCTCTCAAGCGACAACTTCATGGCTTTCACCTGATTGAATTTTATATCTCGTCGCACAACAATCATCTGACTATCTATAAAATACACACGATAGTTATGGGGTGTTTCTGTGTACCCCACAAATATCCCAACTTTTGCAGTCAGCTCCAGCTTCTTCCTGGTGTCCTTCATCACATGAATGTAAATAGGTGAGCCAAAAATATTCAAATGAGAAATATCAGGCTTCTTACCAGTAAAAGCTTCTTCAGGTGTACTCATGCCAAGTACTCTATGAGGACAATGGTTTTGCACATAAACCGCAATGTTGCATGCTTCTGCCCACAAGTGCATCGGTAAGCCCTGGTCATGTAGCATCACTCGTGCAACACCCACGATTTTTTTGTTCTTTCTCTCCGTGACCCCACTCTGATGTGGGTTATGAGGTGCTATGAGTTCTCTTAGAATTCCTTCTTTGCTACAGAAGTATTTGAATTTGCCTAAGATGTATTCACGACCATTATCACTCTGTAGAGCTTTCACTTGCTTCCCCAACTCCTTCTCCACCAATGCCTTGAACTCACAAAACTTTGAGAACGTTTCACTCTTCTTCTACATGTAGAATATCCAACATCTTCGAGAATAGTCATAAAAAAATATCACATAATACCTATTTTTTGCTGTTGAAGCAACCGAGAATGGTCCACACACGTCTGTGTGAATTCTCTCCAGGATCACCGAAGCATGGTTCTCCTTCTCATGAAAGGTAGTCTTCACAAACTTACCCATAGTACATCCCTTGCACTGATCTGACTGCGCAAGAGTACCCTTGGGAAGTCCAGTAGAAATTTTCTGCAAAATCTTCAAAGTGCCATGGTGAAGATGGCCCAATCTCTTGTGCCATAATTCGCCCTCATCCCGGCTCACCAATTCTTCTGCTTTTCCCACCATTGCAGCGCATCCATCTACCTCTAGCTTGTAGAGATTCTTAATTCGAACCCCTATCTTCTTGGTTTGACCCGTTGTTTTATGTCGAAGGAAGGCTTTTCCCTCATTGAAAACAACATCATAACCCTTGTCTTCCAGCATTGCGACTAAGACCAAGTTCTTCTTCAGACCTGGAACATGCATGACATTCTTCAACAAGAATGGATTACCGGACTCCCTATCAAAGGTAATGGTCTCAATGCTAGTCTCACTGTACTGACCATCATCGTCCATCTCTATATGCATCTAGAGGTCCTTCTCCTCTAAGTCACTAAGCAACTCTTTGTCTCCTGTCATATGGAAAGACGCACCACTATCAAGATACCACACTAATCCCATGCAAATTAAAACCAAGCAAGCGATCAAGGAGAAATCAAGCTCAAATTATGAGGCTAAGGCCTCTCTAGCTGCAGATCCAATAGCCTGCTTGTTCTTCTTCTTCTGTGGATAGTTAGTGGCGAAATGTCCATGCTCGTGATAGTGAAAACACTTCACTTTGGAAAAATCCTACTTCTTGCCTTTAGCACCAGATTTTGAAGAAGATTTATTCCCCTTCCCTTTCCTTGCACTGGTAGCCAAAGCGTAATTCTCTTCATCTTCATTCTTTGATGAAGATCCATCCCTGGTACCCCGCCTTATCTCCTCCTGCACAAGGTCCGAGCAAAGTTGCTCCCATCCTGGCAGTTTCTCCCGTCCATTGATAGAGTCTTTGTAGCTATGCCAACTCTTCAGAAGCCCAAGGAGAGCCAATCCCACCAAGTCTTCATCATCAACAGTAACCCCCACACTTCTGAGTTCATCCCTGCAGTGGACAAACTTTGTGAGGTATTTTGGAATACTGTCACCTTTCTCCATTTTTATTTTTCTGAGCTTGCCTTTAAGTGCCAACTTCCTCTAGTCACTTCTTCTTTGGAAAAAGTCTATCAAAGCCTTCCACATTAAGAATTTAGTGGCTTTCCCGTGAAGACTGGACACAATATGGTCCTTCACACCTTCCAACAGAATGCTTCTCGTCTTTGCTGTCTTCTTTTTCCATGCATCAAGTGATGCAGCATCGCTAGATCCCGGCTTAGGAACATCGCTATTGATGAACTCCTTCAGCCCATTATCCTCCAGCACCACCTCCATCTTGTCCTTATAGGCTATGTAATTCGAGCTCCCATCAAGGGCATACTCCAATCTCAACCCATTGAAAGACATTTCAATGTATACTCGATTTCTGCACGAAGAATCTTCTGTAGCAAATTCGAATTGTCCACTAGCACAAATTCACTTCACAATTACAATCTTCAATCAACAATGCTTCGATACCATGTAGAAATTATATGCATGAAGCATGCATATGTCCTAGATCCACCTGATCTCACACTATTTAACTTTATGCAATATACTAAATCTATTCCACTTGTTAATATTTTGTGGAAAAATTAATTGCGCACACATGTGAAGCATAAACAAAAATAATCAATCACACATAACACAGTTTTTAACCGAGAAAGCCTGAAGCTGAAAACACCAACTATATATTATGTAACATGGAGATCATGTGAAAATCTCATACAAAGCATAAAAAGCTTATCACAAGCTCTCAGTACAGTACAATCGTCATACACTAATTAGGACCAATCTTGCAAATCCATGCACCAATCTTTGCCTCCTGCTAGCCTGCCTCCACTGCACAATCTTTGCTAAAGAATAGATCTGAATGAATTCAAATTACCCTTTCCTTGACTGCGCAATCCTCATTGGAAACTCCAATGTGTGTGTGATGCAATCAATGCATCACTATAGTCACAACAGATAGTCTATCTTGCCCTTTCACCTACCTCTCCACTGGGTCTCCACTGAAACTGCCATGCACTGTAGTTAACTGTTGTATTGTTCAATTGATTAATGAGTTATTATTTGTGAATTAATTAACTAATTAATTCACTCCACTCTCACTAGTGTATCATTCAGTTAGACTAGATACAACTAGCTCAACTGAGTCTAACTGAGTTAAACTAAATACAACTCCATAACTACTTCTTCCAATTGTGTCATAACTCTACCACTTGAGTTCTAACTGAGTCCTCCATGCATTAGCTCCAGTAAACCCTTGGGAATTGCGTAATTCCCTCAGTCCACTGATGTGCCACATCTGTGCACTGAACTAAAGTGCTCCAAGAGAATAAGTTGTTGTTTAGAGTTTGATTATTATTAAGAGCTAATAATAATCGACATGCATCTATTTTTAGATCAACGATCTATAAATGGACTTCGCCCAATATTATAAAAATAGAATTTCATATATTTTTCCAACTTGATAAACCATCCACAAATAGCATCCTGTAACTTCTGAAATATGATCATCATGTCTAAAAATAGACATAGTCTAAAAATAGAATTGCGCCAAAAATAACCTGCGGGCCCACTTAGTGAAGGTGACTCTTTTCACTAAGCTCATCATCTTGTTGAATCTCAACATGCCTATCCTGAAAGAAATGTTCCCATACTAGCAGATGAAAATGGTAGATTAAACCCAATCATCCGGAAGCTCACAAGTTTTTATGGATGTGACAAAACCTATTTCTATTGCCACACAATCAAAAGATTACCCGAATCCATTGAAGCTCCAATGGAAAAGGATGACACAAATAATCCTTCCTCTTCCATGCCTCTTAGTTTTGGTCATCTCCAGACTGAGAGACCTAGTAGTGATTCCATCATCTGACCACCTCCAAAATGTGTTATTTAGAAATCGTCTTAAAATCTGAATGCAAGAGTTACTCAACACTATAAAATTGTAGAGGATTTAGCTCAGGCACCTTTGATGATGTCAGATTTGTAAGTCCCTCAGTTGTGTCCATCACAACAAAAGGCACTATTATCTGCCATTAAAGGTATTGATCCGATAGATTCCAACCTTATTATTTTCAATCTTCAAAACTTCATTCCTCACCTCCCATCTCAGGTTGCGTTCTTGATTCAGGTTACTTTGATGGGGAAAACAATTCACATGATTGTTTTTTATGAAGGCACTTTGAACTAAATAATGTCTATTACTTGTTGGAAAGCCATTGGCTCTCCTTCGTTGAGTCAGTTCCCAGACACTTTGGAATCTTTCGACGATAGAGGTTTTTGGCTGTACATTATTCTCAAAGATTTTCCCATCCTCTTGGAGGGAAAGATAATGAACCTCAAAGTGGAGGTGGTGGATGCTAACCTGAATTATAAGCTCCTTCATGGACGTAGTTGGACCCATGCAATGGTTTTCATGGTTTCCACCCTCTTTTGTGTTCTCGGCTTTCCTCATCAAGGGAATATTGTGACTTCAGATCAGATTGATTTCTTCTCCTCTGATTCTTCAACATGAAACATTCCATATGTTGGGAATAACTCTAACCCCTATGAGAATGTTGGGCTGGACCTTTTCAAGGACTCGTCTCTTATGGGAATTTTTCCACTCCCACCTCCTAATGTCCTTACTATCAACATGATATCATGTAGTCACAATCCATGGATTGGTCCTAGTCTCGAAGTCCCATAGGACAAATGTATCATAGTATTCTTATGGCTTCTCAAGTTGTCTCAAAAACAAATGAGAAATTGGTTTCTTCTCTCGAATATTATGTGCAGTCTCCCTGGTTAGTTCTTGAGATTCAGATGATCCCTTGAAAGAGACATTCCCCACTGACAAGAGTATCGTGGAGGTTATGTCTCTCGAAGAAACTCCATGGGACAATAGTCATCATCATTCCTCATTTCTCCCAAGCCTCGGTGAGATCTCCACCTCTCTTGAATCCCATGTTTCATATGAATCGACCGACCCACTTCAAAATCCCATGAATCTCATCTTGATGCATGAATTGATGTCTAGAAGAAACATGGGGAATATTTATGCCACCATTCCTATCGCCATCTCTATTAAACTAGGGATTGTTGAGAATTTTCATATCGGTGCCTGTTGTTCTCTTAATGAGGTCAAGATTTACACCAACCTTTTTAAGGAATTCTGTAATGTCTTCACAAGGTATTCGAAGAAATTCCTGACATATACCCTAGTATTGTAGTGCACGAAATCCATACATATCCAGACTCGAATCCCATTCATCAATGAATTCATCCTGTTCACCCAAGAAAGGTTGCTTCCATAAAGGGGGAAGTTGAAAAAATTCTTAAGGATGGTTTCATCTATCCCATACCATTAATGGATTAGATCTCCAATATTGTTACCGTTACTAAGAAACAAGGGACCATCTGGGTTTGTGTTGAATACCATGATATCAATCGAGCATGTCGTAAAGATAATTACCCCACAACTTTTATCGATCAAATCATTGAAGAATGTACTGGGAGTGAGATATTTTCTTTTATGGACAATTTTTATGGTTATAACCGTATCAACATCACTCATGCTCATCAACATAAAACCACTTTTATATGTCCATGCAGAACCTTTCCCTACAAGAAACTCCCTTTTGGTTTGAAAAATGCCAGTGCCACTTTCCAAAGAGCTATGTCATATGCCTTTCATGATATTAAACACATAGTTCAACCATATCTTGATGACCTTCCGGATTATTCCGTGAAACATCAAGATCACCCCAAACATCTAAGAGCAGTCTTTCTTTACTGTCGACACTATAATATCCAGTTAAATCCTCATAAATGTGTCTTCTATATAGAATCAAATTTCCTTAGGTTTCATGGTGTCTAAAGAAGAAATTTGGATAGATCCTCTTAAAGTTGAGGAAATCATCAATTTTCCTCCTCCCTCTTTCATGATTCAACTACAAAGCTTGCAAGGGAAGGCCAATTTTCTTCATCGGTTCAACCCGAACTATGCAAAGCTTGCTAAAGGATTCACTTGCTTATTTAAAAAGGGAATCTCATTCATTTGGGATGAAAATTCCCAAAACTATTTCGATTATTTAAAGAAAGACCTGATCAATGCTCCTTTATTGCATCCTCCCAACTATCATCGCGATTATTTCCTGTATTTGGTCACCACAGAGAGAACTATTGGTATGGTGATGGTTCAAGATGATGATGATGGGAAATAACATGTAGTTTACCACCTCAGCCACAATATATTCCATGCTAAGACTCCTTATGCTCATGTTGACAAACTCGCATAGGCTGGTGTTCATTCTTTCATAATTTTTGTCATTACATTCTCCTATGTAAAAATATAGTGATTTTAGACTGCAACCCCATGACTTACATTCTTACACGTCAGTTGCTTGGGGAAAAATACTCAAAATGGATTATTATTCTCCAAGAGTTTGAATTATATTTTACTGTAGCCAAAAATCGAAGAAATCACTTGTCTTTGTTGAGTTGATTTGTGATCTTCTGACTACAGTTGATCCCACTGCCTTCAAAGAATCAATTCTAGATGACTCCCTCTTTCTCATCAGTACTCTTGACCATTGGTATGGACATATCATCGTTTATATCCAAATCCAAACCTTTCGACTAGAGCTATCTCACTCTAACATACGATGAACTCATCACCAATCCCAACCCTATCGCATTATTGGAGATACTTTGTATTGCACTAGTGTTGATTCCATCTTCCATTGATGTCTGATGCTAGAGGAAGCTGAGAAAGTTCTTAACGACTCACTCTAGGGCCTGTGGTGGTTGTTGGAAATACTGAGAGGGGGGGTGAATTAGTATTCCTTTCAATTAGAGCATTAGTTAATCTTCAATTATTATTAGTGTTTGTACAATGATATGAGAAAACAAAAGGAACACAAGTGCACACATATTTTAAGGTGGAAACCCACTCTAGGACAAAAACCACCTAATGCTTTTCTAATAATTCTTTAATATTCAACTCTAATTGAAAATAAAGCTCCAACTTCCTAGAATCTAGAAAAGCATTCTTCTCCATCTCCCACTGGATTGATGCTCCAACGATCGAGATTCTTTAGTAGTCAACTAAATGGATGCCCCAACACCCAATGAGCTACAACTCACCCTAGCACCACCCTACCACCCTATAAAAGAATAAAAGAAGAATGGACTCTTGTACCAAGGAAAATGGTCCACTTTACAATGATATAGAATGATGTAGAAGAAGAAGACACACTATACCATAACCCCAACTATGAAACAACCACCTAATGATGATCCTAGACCTCCCAACACTGCCTCTTCAACTCTTGGTAGATAGACACTAGAACAATTTTTACAATAATGTATTTACAATGACATAGTACAATGATACCTTTACAGTGAGTGTATGCAGTGCTGCCCACTTGAAGACTTCATGTGATGAGATTCTTGCTATTGTTATACACCTTGGTTGCTTCTCTTGTCATGATACCCTCTACTACACCTTGCTTTGCTTTGCTACCCTAGAAAGTCTAGTCCTTTGCAGCCTTTGACAACACATGATATAGCTTTTTCTTGCTTGCTAGGAGCTCGATATTGAATCTGGTGTATCTATGCTATTTTAGATCCTAAATATCTGATTTTTGTTCCTGTAGTATTCCTCTGAGTCCTCTTTCCAATGCCATAGGTCTGACCCAATTTCGATTCTTCAAGGGAGATTTATACCCAATCTCTCACAATGCCCTAATTATGGACTATTTCAGCAAAGCGAACTTGTACGGCATGCCACGTGTCACTGTTTCTTCATGAAGCTCTAAAATTGATGGAGAGAAAACAAAAATATATGCAATAGCTACCACTTTTTATGGAATTCCAATCTGATACTTAGAGAGAGAGTCATGATGATTTTACCAAGGTCACTTCTTTGAGATGAATTTCAGGAGCCTGCAAAAACACTGACTTCCACAAATCATATCTCTGAAAATATTGCACACCTTGATCTGAAATTTTCATAGCAGCTTCCTCAGGATTTCAACTTCGTCTCATAAAACTTTTAGCTTCTGAACCTTCGTAGAAACAAAGTTAAAGCGACAATTCCACGATGACTTGTTTCAAATGGCGAAATCCCTTGCATAAGGAGGAAATGAGGATCACAATTTATATAAATGCTTAGATTGAGAGGGGCTTCAACAAGTGAACGTGGGAGGGACTTTAGGAGCTTAAACAATATTAATTATGACTTTTCAATGACCCATGCCACAACCCTATGGAGTTTTAGCCCACTAACTGGGGTATAAACTTCAAACATGAATATCTCTCAAACCGCGAAGAATTACGTGGCGTGCCATATATCAAAGGAAACATCTCGACAAGTAGAAACCATCAAAAAAATTCTTGAACTAGAATATAGTAATTTGGTAGGGCCAAATTCCCATGCAATATTGGGTTAGCCCCTAGTGCTTCTTGGGTTGACATCAATGACAACTGTTGATCAACAATCTCCCCCTTTAGCATTGATGGCAACACAAGTACTCCCCCTGCGATCATGACAACTCTTCCTACAACATTCTCTCCCCCTTTGACATCAATGGAAAAGGGTAACTCCCCCTTAAACACAACCATCCTAGGGACCTGTACACAATTCTACTCCCCCTGACACACAACTGTCCTGCAGACCTATAATCTAATGAGAACTTGGGAGAATCCCAAGCTTCTGACGAAGATATTCAAATGCTTCATGAGGTAAAGGTTTAGTGAAGATATCAACATTTTTTTCTTTTGTACAAACATACTCAAGTTTGATATTCTTTTGAGTGACTTGTTCTCTAACAAAATGATATTTGATCGGAATGTGTTTTGGTTTTGAATGCATGACAGGATCCTTGGAGATGCTGATGGCACTAGTGTTGTCACAGAATATGGGAATAGGCTCACTGAATTGTACTTGAAGATATTACAAATTTTTTTTCATCCAAAGGAATTGAGTAAAACATGATGCTGCTGCAATTTATTCTACTTCTGCTATAGATAACAAGATTGAAGTTTGCTTTTTGCTCAACCATGATACGAGACAACCACCTAGATAGAATGTTGCTCCACTAGTACTCTTACGATCATCAACGCTTCCTACCAAATCTGCATATGTAAAGGCTTGAATAATGAGATTGTTACCCTTGGGATACCACAAGCCATATTCTTCTATGCCCTTTAGATATCAAAGAATTATTTTGATGACAATAATATGTGATTCTTTTGGTGCTGCTTGTAATCTTGCTACTTGTCCAACTGCTTGCATAACATTTGGCCGATAGGATCTTACATATAGAAGACTACCAATCACAGATCTGTACAACCTCTGATCCACATCCTTAGATGAGTCGTCTATTGTCAATTTGCAACTTGTTACCATCGGAGTAAGGACAGGTTTGCAATCTTCCATTTTGAATTTCTTAAGCATTTCCTTGATGTACTTGGCTTGACATATAAATATTCCTTTCTCTTGCTGAGATATTTGAAGCCCTAAGAAGTATGTCAGCTCACCAAGTAAAGACATCTCGTACTCACTTTGGATCTTTGTAGAAAATTTCTTACTTAGTCAATCATCATTGCTATCAAATATTATATCATCCACATATACCTCAACAATTGTTAAATTATCTTTATCTATTTGTACATAAAGATTACTATCAATAGTACCTTTCTTGAACCCTTGTTGACGTAGATATCCATCAAGACGAGCATACCATGCTTTGGGAGCCTGCTTGAGACCATATAGAGCCTTCTTTAACCTGTAAACATAGTCTTCTTTTTCTAATAGTAGAAAACCTTCAGGTTGTTTGATGTAAAATTCTTCCTCTAATTCTCTATTCAGAAATGCTGACTTAACATTCATTTGGTAGAATTTGATTTTTCTTGAACATGCATAGGAAAGAAACATTCAGATGGCTTCCATTCTGGCAACTAGTGCAAATGTTTCATTGAAATCAATTCCTTCCACTTGTGCATAGCCTTTGCAAACCAATATTGCTTTGTTTTTGGTAACCTGCCCATCTTCATTCAATTTGTTCCTGAACATCCATTTAGTCCAAATGACATTTTTATCTTTTGTTCATGGAACTAATTCCCAGATGTTATTCTTCTTGATTTGATCCAATTCTTCATTCATAACTGCTACCCAATGTTCATTATGGTTGGCTTCCTCAAAACTACTAGGCTCAAAGGTTGCTAGAAAAGAAATGTGAGCTTGTTGTGATGAATGAAGTTGTCAACCTTCATTTATGTCACCAATGATTTGATTTGATGGATGGTTCTTTTGAATCCATTCTTTTGTTCTCCTTGGAGGAGCTTCTTGTTGTTGTTCTGGTATATTTTGATGATCATTATTTACTTCTTCCTCATTGATAGCTGCTTCTTGTTCTACAATTTTATCTGTGTCTTTTTCAGCCTCTGTCTCCAGTTTCAAATATTCTAGATCCTCATCATTATTCGCTAGAACACCATCTTTTTCAAATGTAACATTTATGCTCTCCACTATCTGTTTTCATCTTAGATTATAACATTGCGTGAGTAACCAACAAAGATACCTTCATTAACACGTGATTCAAACTTACCCAAATTTTGATCTTCTCTTTTGATATAACATTTGCTCCCTAAGATTCTGAAATATTTTACATTAGCTGGTTTTCCTTTCCATAATTCATATGGAGTCTTGTTGCAATTATTTCTAAGAAGACTTCGGTTGATAATGAAGACTGTCATATCAATTTCTTGAACCCAACATTTTTCATCCAATTTTGAGTCCTTCAACATTGTTCTACCCATTTCTTGTACAGTTCTATTATTTATTTTAGCAACTCCATTTTGCTGAGGTGTTCGTGCTGTTGAAAATTGTCTTTTTATTCCATTTTCGTCACAGTATTGCTGAAATAATTTGGAAGTGAATTCTCCACCATTATCTGATCTTAGAAACTTTATTTTAAAATTAGTTTCATTTTCAACCAACACCTTGTAGATCTTAAAGCACTCAAATGCTTCAGATTTTTTCTTTAGGAAACTAACAATTGTCATTCTGGTATAGTCATCTATCATTAACATGAAATATAATTCTCCATCTAAGCCTTTTGTTCTCACAGGACCACATAGATCAGTATGTATCAATTCCAATGGATGTGATGAAAAGTGTTATTTTTTTTTAAATTGGACTTTTGTTTTCCTGCCATGCCGACAGGCCTCACATAGTGTGTTGGAAGGTTTTGAGATTTTCAGCATTTCTCGTACTACTTCCTTTTTCCTTATCCTGACAAGGTTGTCAAATTTTATGTGACCTATTCGTTTGTGCCATAACCAACTTTCATCTTCTTTAGCTAGTAGACATGCTTTAGTTGCTTCATCCAGAACATATATGTCGTTTGGAGCTCGACTTGCTGTAGCCACAATTTTACCATACATGCCTTTCCTGATTTCACATTTTGTGGAGTTGAATAGCATTGTGTGTCCTTGATCACACATTTGTCCAACACTGAGCAGATTGTGATTCATGTTTTCGACCAATAGAACATTCTTGGCTATAACATCTTTGCTTCCGAGAGTGACGGTACTTGATCCTATAACATTTGAAGATCCATCATTTCCAAAGGATATGGTTCCATCCTTCTTCTCTTTCAGAGATACAAATTTCCTTCTATCTCCAGTCATATGCGTTGAGAAACCGCTGTCAACATACCACACATCTTTCTTTTTTTGAGCCTTGAGAGCGAGAGCACAATTATCAGTCTTCTTCTTCTTCCATGTTCGTTCATTCTGTGGCTTCAAAGATTCTTCTGGAGGATTTTCAAGTCTGCAGTCTCTGGCTATGTGTCCAAAGTTCTGACATTTGTAACATTCCATATTATTTCTTAAATTTTCAAATCTATTGATGTTTTGTTGAGCCTTGGGAGGTTCATATTTGAAGAATCTCTTGGAATTGTATTGGTTCATAGGGTACGTGCGACATTCTACAACTTTATGACCAAATTTTCCACATGAATAACAATAGCCATGAAAAATATGTTGGTACCTGGATGAAAATATTCGTCGAGGAATCGTCTTCCAAGGATGTGCTTGCAAATCTTGTCCAATGAAGTCTTCATGTATGTCAGATCTCATAGGTTCATTGTATTTTGTTGTAGAAGGTCCTACTTCTTCTTCTTTGTAACCGAGGCCAGTTCTATCATTGTAAGATCGTTGATTGTTGATGAGTTCTTCCAATGCCCTTGAGCTATTGGCATAGTTTTGGACAGTATTTCCCTTCTTCACTTCCTTACACAACGAGACTACTTCATCTTCTAATGCTTCCCTTTCTTGGTTGCTTTCTTCCAACTTCTTTTGAAGTGACTCTTCAATACATTTGTGTTCTTCAACCTCAATTTTGAGACCTTGAACTTGTTCTTCAAGAGTATTGGAACAGATCTTCTCAGCATTGAGCTCTTTTATAAGCTTGATTTCCTCCTCATAAAATTATTCTATGGTCAACCCTTCTTCTTCATTGTTTGATACTTCTTGTTTATTGTGCTTGGCCATAAAAAATACTTTCTCATTGGCTTCTTCTTTGTTGTCACTTTCTTCATCGGATGATGAGCTATCTTCTTTAGAGAGAAAGTTCCTTTTGGATCCTTTCTTTTTGCCTTGCTTGTTGAATTTCTTAAAGCCTTTCTTTCCTTTTGAGTTGCCATCACTTTTGTTCGGACATTTTGCTGCGAAATTCCCAACCTCACCACAACCGAAACATATCAATGGAAGTTTACCTTTGAATTTTCCCCTACCAGTTTTTAGTTTTCTCATAAAGTAAGCATATTATTCATCTGAAAGACCTTCTCCATCATATCCCTTTTCTTCACACTTGCAGGTGCATGTCATTTCAATTGAAGGTTGTTTGTCCTTATTGGTTTTCTTAGATGCAACGAATGCAATTTCTAAATTTGAAGTACCCTCTTCTTCATCAAGTCTCATTTCATATGCAGCTACGAGAACTCCATGTAATTCCTCTTTGCTGAGTTTGTCTAGATTTGCACTGTATTCTAAGACCGATACCTTTGGGTTGAATCTCCCTGGTAACTTTCTAAGAATATTTTGTATAATAGTCTTCTTGTCAACTGGCTCTCCCAATCCTTCCAGAGTATTGGTTATTTCATCAACGTATTGGAAGTATGCAACAATGTTGCAATCTTCTTTCATTCTGAGTTGCTCAAATTTTTCTCTATAGATTTGAAGCTTTGCTTCTTTGACATTTGAGTCACCTGCATATATATTCTCAAGCTTTTCCCATACATTTTTGGCAGTTTTACAACCCAACACCTTATGATAAGCAAATTCAATAAGTCCACTAATAATAATATTCTTTGCTTTTGCATCATTTACCAAATTCTTCTTACCTTGTTCATCCGCGGTTGATGTAAATCCATTTTGAACAGTGTCTCATACTTCGTAACCTTGCGCCAAGAGATAGACCTCCATTCTTCCTTTCCAGAGTGCATAATTATTTTCATTGAATAGAGGTACACCATTCTTGGTATGCTCCATGACCTCCTTCCAGCTGTTAAACTGCTATTGAAGGAACCAAGCTCTGATACCAATTGTTGGAAATACTGAGAGGGGGGTTGAATCAATATTCCTTTCAATTAGAGCATTAGTTAATCTTAAATTATTATCAATGTTTGTACAATGATAGCAGTAAACAAAAGGAACACAAGTGCACATAGATTTTAAGGTGGAAACCCACTCTGGGACAAAAACCACCTAATGCTTTTCTAATAATTATTTAATATTCAACTCCAATTGAAAATAAAGCTCCAACTTCCTAGAATCTAGAAAGGCATTCTTTTCTATCTCCCACTAGATGGATGCTCCAACACCTGAGATTCTTTAGTAGTCAACTGAACAGATGCCCCAACACCCAATGAGCTACAACTCACCCTAGCACCACCCTACCACCCTATAGAAAAATAAAAGAAGAATGGAATCTCGTACCAGGGAAAATGGTCCGCTTTACAATGATATAGAATGATGTAGAAGAAGAAGACACACTAGACCATAACCCCAACTATGAAACAACCACCTAATGATGATCCTAGACCTCTCGACACTAGCTCTTCAACTCTTGGCAGATAGGCACTAGAACAATTTTTACAATAATGTATTTACAATGACTTAGTACAATGATACCTTTACAGTGAGTGTATGCAGTGCTGCCCACTTGAAGACTTCATGTGATGAACTTATTTCTACTATTATACACCTTGGTTTTTTCTCTTGTCATGCTACCCTCTGCTGCACCTTTTTTTGCTTTGTTGCCCTAGAAAGTCTAGTCCTTTGCAGCCCTTGACAACACATGATCTAGATTTTTCTTTCCTTCTAGGAGTTCGATATTGAATCTGCTGTATCTCTATTATTTCAGATCCCCAATATCTTATTTTTGGTCCTTTAGTATTCCTATGAGTAATATTTACAATTCCTCAGGTCTGACCCAATTTTGATTCTTCAAGGGAGAGTTATACCCAATCTCTCACAATGCCCTAATTATGGACTGTTTCAGCAGAGCGAACTTGTACGGCATGCCACATGTCATTGTTTCTTCATTTGGCTCTGAAATTGATAGAGATAAAACTAGGGTCTATGCAATATCTACCACTTTTTACATAATTCCAATCTGATACTCAGAGAGAGAGTTATGAAGATTTTACCAAGGTCACTTATTTGAGATGAATTTCAAGAGCCTACAAAAACACTAACTTCCACAGATCATATCTCAGAAAATATTGCGCACCTTGATCTGAAATTTTCACAGAAGCTTGCTCAGGATTTCAGCTTCGCCTCATAACAATTTCAGCTTCTAAACCTTCGTAGAAAAAAAGTTAGAGTGAAAATTCCATGATGACCTGTTTCAGATGGTGAAATCCCTTGCATAAGGAGGAAATGAGGATCACAATTTATATAAATTCTTAGGTTGAGAGGGGCTTCAACAAGTTAAAGTGGGAGGGATTTTAGGAGCTTGAAAGATATTAATTATGACTTTTCAATGACCCATGCCACAACCCTATGGGGTTTTAGCCCACTAACTAGGGGCATAACCTTCAAAGATGAATATCTCTCAAACTGTGAAGAATTACATGGTGTGCCATATCTCACTGGAAACATCTCGACAAGTAGAAACCATAAAAATAATTCCTGAACAAGAATATATTAATTTTATAGGTCAAAATTCCCATGCAATATTGGGCTAGCCCCTGGTGCTGTTTGGGTTGACATCAATGACGACTGCTGATCAACAGTGGTAACATGTTCAGTTATGTGACCGCCCAAAAAATCCTTCGAGTAGGATACTTTTGGTCATCTATTTTTAAAGATTCCATTCTTGTCGTTCGAAAATTTCATGATTTCCAAATCTATTCTCGGAAAGAACATGCCCCACCCTAACCCTTTCACCCAATTTTTACAATTGGGCCATTTGAAAAATGGGGCATCAATTTCATGATTTGTAACCCTCACTTGGATGGGGGGAATGGTTATATTATCATTGTCATCGATTATTTTACAAAGTGGGTGTAGGAAATGCCTACATATAATATTGAAGGTCAAATTTCATCGCAATTCCTGTTTAATCATGTCATAGCTCAGTTCGGTGTCCTGACAGCCATTGTCACTAACCACAACTCTCATTTTTGAAATCATATGATGACATAGCTTACTGCTCAGCTGGGGCTATGCCAAGATAGATCCACGCCTTACTATCCACATGCCAATGGCCAAGTTGAAGTTGTTAACAAGGTTTTGGTGATAATTATTCAGTGAACCATTGGGAGACACAAACAATATTGGCATCTCATGCTTTTCTCAGCTCTGTGGGCTTATCGAACTTTCGCTAAGACTGCTACCGGATTTACACCTTTTCAACTGGTGTATGGTCTTGAAGCAACACTCCTGATCGAGTGTGAAATCCATTATTTGAAGCTAGCCATCAAGCTACTTCCTGGTACTTCACCAGAATACGAACATTTGCTTTACCTCAAGTGTCTCGTTGAGACCCGAAGACTTGTTGCTTTAGTCAATGAAGCACAAAAGAAACAAGTTAAGGCTCAGTATGAAAAATCTATTAACCCTCATGTTTTCTCTAAAGGTGACTTGGTACTCCTATATGATCAAGTCCATGATAAATTGTGAGTTAGGAAGCTCAATCCAATGTGGCACATGCCCTATATTGTTCAACGTGTATTGAAAAAGGTGCTTATGAGCTAGTAGATTACAGAGGAAATCAATTGGCTGAGCCCAGAAATGGGCTCCATCTAAAAAAGTATTATGCTTGATCGCAAGTATGGTACCTTGTACATTAGTGTGTTATTCATTAGTGTTCTTTTAAGTTTTTTGGTGTGACTGTTTGCTTCACAGACATGTTTCCTTTGCTTACCTAGTGTTCCACTTGGTTTGCAGATGTCATCAAACCATTATACCAGTTTTGCTAATGGTGCTTGTCATAGCACACAGAGCTTAACTTCCACAGCATCGGAATTTTTTTCCCCTGATGGTGAGTTGGCCAATCTACAAGTTATTTGTTTGGATCGAACAAAAATAATATCACCGGATATAGTGTGATCATCGAACTATTATCGGATGCAATCGATCTCAGTATAAGAAATTTTGTTGTCAATTTAGACTCAGAACTCATTGTGTTGCAATTAAATGTCCATTATTCAGTTAGAATCCCCAATATTTTGCACATGTATTTACATGTTCGATTATTGGAAAGACATTTTGATTACATTACATATCAACACTTTCCAAGAAATTTGAAAACATTGACGGATACATTAGCAAACTATGTATTAGATAGACATCTACGCACCATGTAAAAAACCAATACATCATCATGATACATGAACACTTAGTAGTCATAGAAACATATATATATATATATATATATATATATATATATATATATATATATATATATCGATTCTGTCAAGTGTGTTACATCAAAATATCAAAAAATATGTGTTCTATGACACAAATGGCTCTGTGAGCCTACATCAGTACAAAATGTAAACTAAAAGGTGCTATTCACCCACATGATGCTCCTGATAGCATGTGACTGCTCGAATAACTCTCCAGTGTAAATGGTGCAGTCAGCATGGGACTCCCACAGTATGCTTCTGATAGCACATGGGGATGTCGTCAAAATTTGAGTACTCTGGTATGCCTCTAGTTTACCTACCAGGTTATGCTCCACCTTTATTAGTGGATCTACCCCCTCCTCATAGGGACCATCCTCGATTTGGCAAGCTACTCTCCTCGCGATCGAGGACATACCAGGTGGTCTCTCAGGTCCAAAATCTATAAAAACATTATAATGTTAGGTCTTGGAATACATAGACAAAAACATAAAAATATAAAATATTCAAAAAAACACATTTTACCTACATCGGACAACTGTTCACCTAGCGGAAGAGATAGATATGGGTTTCCTCTGAAATCAGTGGCCGCATATGCATAGTCTTTAACCACAATCAATTAATGACCCAACTAGCTGAAAAATGCTGTGGGGAAATGCATTTTCTGGCCCCCTCCCTAATGAGGCATGATTTTGCACCACCTCAAGAGCCTCAGGTCCCTCGCGGCTAGGTGAATAACTTATAACCGCTGATAGTGAAACAAAAGTGCCCTCTCCAGAAAAAAAAGTGACTAATATGGAACCATTGACGAACTGTTTCAGCCTATTTGTCTTGTGCTTGGTTCATTGGCTCTTCATATTGGCCTACAACAACTCACACCAGTTAAACATACAAGGATCCAGACAATCCACCACATACTGGAAGTGAGACTTTGTTGCCTCATACAACACCTGGGCTCTGGATACTCAGGCAATGCAATGTAATATTGTACGCAAGGGTAAACATGTGATTGATGATATTTCCACCTTGCCACTCTGAGTCTTTTTGGCCCCAGGACAATGTCTTTGGATGAGCATGCTAGTGCTCTCCCCTCTAGTGCGAGCCCCTAAGAGTTGGATTCTCTTTGCTCTCCTGGACAACCCTGTAATGGATTATATTTCCATCACGTCTATCTCAAGTTCTTGATCCCTAATTATGAAAATTTGGTGATCCACGTCCCATAATCTGATCAAATACTCAAGTAGCTCCATCTAAGCTCTCAACCCTAAATTTTGGAATAATTTTAGAAATCCACAATTCCTCAATGCATTTACACAATTTGGATCTTGGAGAGTTTCGTGGTCTTCTATCTCATGGCCTCTTTCCTTCGACTGGATCACCATCTTCAATGAAAACACCTGCAAAGCATGTTCAATTGACATTTTAGGAGCTTTCATTGGAGTAGTTTTGGAAATAAGCCATTAAAAGTTTGATAATTCCTTATTATAAATTCATCCCCGCGGTCATCATGAATATAGAATTTTGAAGGGAGTTGATGATGCAGTTGCCTTTTGGGCTACGAGCAACTAGCGCGAATCCAAAGCTTGGTTCCACGCTGATCATAGTGAAAATAAAAATTTTAAATTCTCCACCCAATAAAAAAATTTCTAACCTAAAATAATTAAGAATGGAATTAAAAGGAAGAGGAAAGTTTGGGTTCTTACATGAAGTAGACAGATTTTCGAATGGTGTCCTAGATCGGCCGTACCATTTGATCTGAAGTTTGAAGGAGAAAGGTTAAAATGATTTACTTTTTATCTATTTATAGATTTTTTTAGATATTTTGGCCATTATTTTATTATTTTTCCTCGATATCAGTGATGTTTGTTATTTTTTTGTGCAGCAACAAGATTTCTTAGACTAATGGTGATTATTTCCGATGCAACAGTTTTTATTTTCTCTTTTTTTGGACTTGGTGAAAATAAACGAAAAAGGAACCCCCTTGGATTCATCTTTTGGATCTTTTCTGACTCTCAAAAAAATAAAAATATTGCCGAGTATTTGTCTTTTCGAATTTGTTAAAGTAAATGAATTGAAGCAGTCTCAGTATACGTTTACCCTTTTTCGGGCTGAGATCAACTATTTACGTAAAAATAATACCTTGATCGAACATGGTCAAGAGGTTCTCTCGGGTATTATTTTCTACCTTTTTGGATATGGGAGACGATTTACGAAAAGGGACATGATGGAATTTCCTTTTCTATTTCTTTTTCAAACTCCCTAAACATGAAAAATACACCAATTTACTCTTCCATTGGACTCATTAAATATTAAACGGTGAAATACTTGTCACCATGACGAGATCAAGTTCATTTTTCCTAGGGCTCGTTAAAATTACTAGGATGAATTCATTTGTAGAATGAACTTATACGCTCAGCATATGGTATCCTCTTCACGCTGGCTATAAAAATAAATAGGTAATCATTAGTAATAACGAGGGAAAAATTGAAAGTGGAACATCTTGTGTTTTTTGGGCAGCTTGTCTCTCTTGAAATGACAGTCATCTGTAGTTCGTCTTGAGTTTTGGATATCTTTAATTTGTCATTTTTCCTTCATGGGCTTGGGAAATCCATTTGCCTCTTATTCGATCACCATTTTTTTCATTATGACCTATGATCCCATTTGAGTCAAATTCTGCCATACTTCGGAGTCGTGTCGTCGATACGTTTAAGGGAATTCCTTTTTTTCAAATTCAAACATCCTTTGCTTATTTGAATCTCCCTGTAACAATCCTAAATCACTCTTATTACCTTAAGATGTCATTTGTTTCATGTTGATGACGTGGGAATAATTATGGCCCTCCTTCAGCTAATCACTTCCTGTCTAATTTAGCTCATTATCCATGAAGATGGTTTAGAAACGCCATTTCAGTGCCTTGGAGCTTGCATGCCTCAATGGAAATTTATTTGCATATGATGAAGATTTCACCTCATTGGCCCCCAATCTGACGATTCTGCAAGTATTCGAATACAACACATTTATTCATACTTGTAGTTTGTGTTATTTTACCTTGGGGACCATTATCATTATTGGTGGTTTCTCTCATGTCTATTAACGATTTTCATCATTGAACAATAATCAGGTGGTTTCCACCATGTTCGACATCAAGTCATATATGTTAGAAAATTAAATATTACAGAGCAATGCAACATATAAAATATGCAGAAAACACAAGCACACAAAACACATAAAACCAGAGAGACATAGATATATGTGGTTCACCTATTTTGGGCTACGTCCACCCCGAACAACCATACCTTCCTTTCTATTATCCAAAAAAATGAAGAGACATAACCTACAGCAGATTCACTGTAATATCCTCTATTCTCTCTCACAGTCTCCCTATCTGTTTCTCGCTCCGCGAATACACATACAATACACAGCCGCAATACAATACCCTCATACAAGAAAGGGGTTGCCTTCTAGGGCAAAAAACCCTAAACTAAACATAACTTCTACCGTCATATCATTCGCCTAATGAATGGCCCAGATTGACTAGAAATTACTATACTTTTACAAGGCAATTTTACATTTGTTTTTTTTTAACCAGAGCACGCGAGCCACCAGAGGGGCTCCATAAATTTAACTTGACCCCCCATGGAACCCCCAAGAAGTGTTTAATTTCAGGTGGCGTTATAACCCTTTTAAGGTATAGGGGTCCAATGCTGTGATACAAAGTAAACAAGATAATCGGGCTCCACACCCAACAATCTCCCACTTGGAGACTGATTGTAGCAACTCCACCGCTGCTTCATTTGCTGGAAAATGACTCCTCTTTGGACCTGGCTGTTTCTCATCTTCATCGTCATCCTTGAAGACCAATTGAAACTGAGCATGTTCTCAGTTTCTCCCTAGTTACAACTTTTGTTAGCATATCTGCAGGATTATGGCTAGTGTGTATCTTTTCCAGCTTCAACTCTCCATCTTCCAATACTGACCGTATGAAATGGTACTTGAGATGTATGTGTTTAGTCCTGGAATGAAATGCTGAGTTCTTTGCAAGATGAATGGCACTTTGGCTATCATTGTATAATGTGCCCATATCATGCTTCTTACCCAATTCATCCATAAACCTTTGTAACCAAATCATTTCTTTACTAGCCTCTGTAGCAGCAACATACTCTGCTTCTGTTGTTGAAAGTGCAACAACACTTTGGATTTTTGAAACCCAACTGACAGTTGTTCCACCTACGGTAAATACATATCCTGTAGTGCTCCTCCTGTTATCTCTGTCACCTGCCATATCTGCATCAACATATCCCTGTAGAGCAATGTTTGAACCACCAAAGCATAATGCTTTATTTGTGGTACCTCTCAAATATCTGAGAATCCATTTTACTGCCATCCAATGTTCTTTTCCTGGATTATTCATGTACCTGCTTACAACTCCCACTGCATGTGCAATATCAGGCCTTGTGCAGACCATTACATACATTAAGCTTCCAACTGCAGATGCATATGGAACTTTAGACATATATTCCATTTCTTCGTGGGTCTTGGGGCACATATCCTTACTAAGTTTGAAATGGCTAGCAAAAGGTGTACTAACTGGTTTTGCATTCTGCATATTAAATCTTTTCAACACCTTTTCTATGTACTCATTCTGAGACAGTGTTAATTTGTGATTTTTCTTGTCTCTAGTTATCCTCATACCAAGGATTTGTTTTGCGGCTCCCAAATCCTTCATTGCAAATGAATTTGCCAATTTTCTTTTGAGCACATTTATTTCCTGCATGTTAGACCCTGCAACAAGCATGTCATCTACATACAATAACAGTATAATATAGCTGCCATCATTTTGCCTTTTCATATAAACACAATGATCAGAGTGACATCTAGTATAACCTTGTTCAGACATAAACTTGTCAAATTTTAGATACCACTGCCTTGGAGCCTGTTTTAAGCCATACAAGCTCTTATTTAACCTGCACACCAATTTTTCTTTCCCTTTGACCTCATATCCTTCTGGTTGCTGCATGTATATCTCTTCCTCCAAATCTCCATGGAGAAATGTTGTCTTTACATCTAGCTGTTCAAGATGTAAATCTTCCGATGCTACAAGACTTAAGATAGTTCTGATTGAAGTCATCTTAACAACAGGAGAAAATATTTCATCAAAATCAATACCTTTCTTTTGTGCAAACCCCTTCACCACAAGTCTAGATTTGTACCTCTGTTTTCCTCCATCTTCTTCCTTCAGCCTGTAAACCCATTTATTCTGCAATGTAGTTTTACCTGCAGGCAACCTGACTAAGTCCCAAATCTGGTTATGCATTAAGGAGTCCATCTCTTCTTCCATGGCTAGCTCCCACTTCTTCCTGCTTTCAACCTGCATTGCTTCTTCATAACATTCAGGTTCACCAGAATCAGTCAACAATAAATAATATAATGAAGGAGAGTATCGTTTAGGGTGTCTACTTATCCTAGTAGATCTTCTAACACCACTTTCAGGTGTTTGAGGTGCCTGTTGTTGTTGTGGTGGTTGCTGCTGCTGTGGTTGTTGATTATTATTATTTTCAGGCACCTTTACTTTTTCAGATATCTCATCAAGAATCGTGTATTCCTTGCTTTCTTTTTCCTATTTCTTTTCCTACAATTGATTCTTATACAAGACCTTTTCATTGAATATTACATCTCTGCTCCTAATGATTTTGTGATTTTCATAATCATATAAGCGATAACCAAAATCATTAACACCATATCCAATAAAGGTACATTTCTTTGATTTTTCCTCAAGCTTTGTTCTATTTTCTTTATTTATATGGACAAAGGCCTCATAGCCAAAAGGCTTTAAAAAAGAGTAGTTTACCTTTTTACCTGTCCATGCTTCCTCTGGAATACCACCATCCAAGGAACTTGAAGGCCCTCTGTTTATTAGATAAACAATAGTATCTACAACATCTGCCCAAAATTGTAAAGGCAATCCTGCATGCAATCTCATGCACCTTGCACGCTCCATGATTGTTCTATTCATCCTTTCTAACACACCATTTTCTTGTGGTGTTCTTGGAACTGTCTTCTCTCTACGAATTCCATGCTCTGAACAGTACCTATCAAACTCTTTGCTGCAATATTCACCTCCATTTTCTGATCTGAGACACTTCAACTTATTTCTTGTCTCAATCTCAACCAAATCTTTCCATTTCTTGAAAGTATCAAATACATCATATTTATTCTGAATACAATAAATCCAAGTTTTTCTAGTTGCATCATCAATAAAAGTAACATAATAATGAGAGCCACCAAGAGATGATACCTGAGCAGGTCCCCATACATCTGTATGCACAAGCTCTAATTTTTTGCTCTTCTTTTCTTTCCCAACTTTGAGAAATCTGACTCTCTTCTGTTTTCCATAAATGCAATTCTCACAGAAATCCAAATCAACATTCTTCAAACTCGGCAACAAATTTCTTGAGTGAAGAATCTTCATCCCCTTCTCACTCATGTGTCCGAGCCTATGATGCCATAATGCTGCATCTGCTCCTTTGGAAGTTAAATCATTAACATAGTTAGAAATACCATTGCATAAATACAATGTACCAACCTTTTCTCCTTTTGCTATTACCAGGGCTCCTTTGGTGACCTTCCAAGTTTTATCTGTGAAAGTTGTCACACAACCTTCACCGCCTAACTGCCTTGTTGAAATCAGATTTTTCTTTAGACCTAGAACATGCCATACCTCCTTTAATAGCCATTGGTTTCCATTCTATTGTTTTACAAGAACCTTACCCATTCCAACAATTTTATAGGGTTTATCATCACCCAAACGAACTTGTCCAAAATCTCCTTGAACATAGTCATGAAAATATTTCTTATCAGGTGTGGCATGGAATGAAGCCCCTGAATCTACAACCCAAGAATCAGTAACATTTTCGAAAGAAATAATCAAAGAATCTTGTAACACATCACCTGTCACATTTTCTTCATGATTGTTTTCTTACTGTGTGTCTCCTTCTTTTCCCTTCCAAGATCTACAGTCTTTCTTTAGGTGTCCTTTCTTTCTGCATTTCTAGCACACTATCCCTGATCTATACTTGGATCTGCCTTTCGTTGATTTATTGTGATATCCCGAGCTCTTTCCTCTTTTTGTTCTTCTTCCCCTATAATCTGCACTCAAAGCATTACCTTATGTCTCACAGAAGCTTTTCCGTTGCATTTCCTCGCTAAGGATAGCACCGACAACATCATCAAACTTTAAAGTACTAGATTCAGAGACAGAGTTACTAATGGCCATAACTAAACCATTCTAGCTTTCTAGCATTGAGCACAAAAGTAACAGAGCTCTAAATTCATCATCAAAGTTTACCCCTACATAACTTAACTAATTGTTAACTGTATTAAAATCATTTAAATGGTCTGCAATAGATCCACCTTCCGCCATCTTCATATTAAATAAATGTTTCATAAGAAATACCTTGTTTGAGGCCAAGGGTTTTTCATATAGTTTTGCCAATGCCTTAATCAAACCCTTTGTTGTTGTTTCCTTTGAAATATTGAAGGCTACCGACACCGCGAGGCACAACCGTACTATTTTGAGTGCCTTTCTATCAAGAATATCCGATTTTGCGTCTGTCATAGTCATCGGCTTCTTTGTTTTTTTTCTCAATGGTAGCTACAGATATTTCTGATATAGATAATCTTCCATCTGCATCTTTCACAATAGGAAGTTTTGGCCTTTAAATTTCTCGACCCTAAATTTACCATCTTCTACCATTGCTCCCACTCAAATCAGGAACCCTTCTTTCTTGCGATTTTATCAGCCAAATAGACCTTCGGATCTGCTACCAGTTGTTAGAAAATTAAATATTATAGAGCAATGCAATACATAAAATATGAAAAAAACACAAGCACACAAAACACATAAAACCAGAGAGACACAGATATACGTGGTTCACCCAGTTTGGGCTATGTCCACCCCGAACAGCCAGTCCTTCCTTTCTATTATCCAGCAAAATGAAGAGACACAACCTACAGCAAATCCACTATAATATCTTCTGTTCTCTCTCACAGTTTCCATATCTATTTCTCGCTCCTAGAATACACATAAAATACACAACCGCAATACATTACCCTCATACAAGAAAGGGGTTTCCTTCTAGGGAAAAAAAACCCTAAACTAAACATAACTTCTACCATCAGATCATCCACCTAATGAACGGCCCAGATTGACTAGAAATTACTATACTTTTACAAGGCAATTTTACATCTGTTTTTAGCTTCGGGGGCACTGCCCCCAAAACACCCCGCCAAGGGGGGGCTCTATAAAGTCGCAGCCACCCCCCCTAGACCCCCCAAGCAGCATTTAATTTTGCGCGGCGTTGCTACCCCATTAAGGTACAGGGGTCCAACGTTGTGATACAAAATAAATAGGATAATCAGGCTCCACACCCAAAAATCTATTCACATGGATAGATTTGTATGTTTGATAGCTTGAGATTGCGGTGAAGACCCGAGATCACGTTTGTCATTATCCAGGTTGCATGGAGTTATTAAGTATTCATGATTGTACATATGATCCTATCTATACAGATAGTTGCGACCATACCGTGGATTGGTTTCCATGATCTCTTTCAGATGGATGACCATGATCATGCCATGGGTTCATATGTTATTTGATGCCTAGTCCACAAATTTTTTATTAGGCATATTCATATCATATATGTCATATATTGTATTGTGTTTGATTTGCCAGGTTTTATGGTGGTATTCCAAGTTCTTTTGCGTCGATTTGTAAATCATTTCACCCATCACTCCCTATTTTGGCTTCATGCTTTACGGGTCATCTGTTACACAATAATTTGTCACTCTGCTCACTTCCCGTCCCTAGTCTTGAAGTTCCCTATGATGGGTCGTGTGCATTATATCCACCTAAAAAAAATACAGAAAGATATCCTTTAAAGAATCAAAGAAATCTTCCTTGAAATATCAATGGAGAAACTTAATCAAAACCCTAATTTTTTGGGTCAGCGCTCTTCTCCTGTGGCCTACTCGCGCTAGTGGTGGGTTTACAGTTCTAGTCTAGCACTATTAGCAATATTTTTTCTGGGAAAACCACACTGAACCCTTTCTGGCAGTGTCTCCAATGGAGGAGAAGCTTCGACCTCTAGAAGTTCCAGGGTAGAAAGTTGGTTGTTAGTTAATGGTGATAGGGTGGAGCTCTCTGATTTTAAATCTTTAATATTATTAATGGTAGTTTACCCCTTAGAAATTGGGCCTTCCTTCTTTCATGGGATCCCAACCTCTTCTCCCTTCCTATAAATTGATCCCCATCTTTCCACTATTGGTAGTTCATTGTTGGGTTGGTTTTATCATTCATTTGCCTTGCATCCTTGCATTATGATAATGCCTAAGCTATCCGAGAGAAGGAGTGCTTTAAGAGCTTCAGTGAAGGACTCAAACATCACCAAAGGTAGGCCTCCAACATCAAGGCCACAGTTGTAAGATATCTCTTTCATATTTATTATTAAAACATCTCATGTTTACTTTCTATATTTGTCTAATCATTTTTGCAAATATTCTAATGTTCCTTGATCTTTTAGATAATCAATATTCAACGTAATTTTTGTATTGGATTACATTTTTTGTTGTCACTTGATCTCCTATAGGTAATCGTACGTCACTAGTAGTGAGGAGCGAGCTTGAGGGACTATGGATCGAGGCCATCATCAAAGGATTCGATCATAGCATGAGGAAGAGGTAGGCCTATCCCTTTCTCATCTTGTTTTGGATATTAAATAATAAAGCTTTCATTAGATAGTATTTTAAGTTTCTAAACCCACACTAGGGATAGAGAGATCACCTCTGTCTGTAGAGAAGATTTATCTTCACAATAGTGATGAGAGGCTACTATAAAAATATTCAATCCCATATATGACCTAAAGGAAGTCTAACCGATGAAAAACACAACATAGATACCTTGTACAATAACGACAACACCCCCAAGAGGTCACCCAACCACTCATGCCTCTTACCCCTGGGTCACACTGACATTTTGACCCCCTTTGAGCACTACACGTAGGCATCACACTACATTTCAGGGACTAGGAGGCTATAGCCATAGGCATAACACTGCATGATAGCATTTAGGGCCTTAAATGCATTTTTCTGTGCTTGCGAATCTGGGATTTATACCACCTTTTCAGGCCTAGAGCCAAAGTTACTTCCCAGAACTTCATGAAAAATTAAGGGATGATAAATAAAATGGTACAACAATACCGAAGCAATCACATCGACTGGAACTCTTCTGGACTCCTCCTAGCCATAACATGCATTTTTTCAAATATGTCACAAAAATTGAATCTATAGGTGTAAGCAACAAATTGAATCATAGGGGTCTCATACTTATCTGAGGATCACTAAGAAGATTTCACCCTTACATCATTAGCTGCAATACAATGTATTTGACCATAGATACATTTTTCATTCATTTATAGGGAAAAAATGGATAGATCCATACATCATCACTAATCAAATGCATGCTTACAGCTAGCATAATAACAACTGAAATTCCATGGATACCACAATAATAGAATCCACATATAAATCCGTACATTTTCATACCAAATACCAAAGAAATGAGCTTATCATTTATGAATGTAAAAACCAACCAGATATGGGACTTCCATGTTCCACCCAACCATAGATTGACTAAGCCACTTCTCTCTTTAGCTAATCACCCATATGCCATCTTCCAAGCATGAATTTGGGACACCTAACCAACAAAAAGTAACCCAACAAGCATGATTGCTACTAGAGTTATCCACCTACATCGTGAGGAATTTTCTTCTCCTAGTCTCTTAGGCGTTACCGTAATCCATAGTACGAATCAGGGATCACTAGGCCCTAAACCAAGACATACTATCCAGGATTTACCGTACATTCCATCCTAGGACTACTAGGCCAAAACAAAGAGCACCCACCTCTTAGGATTTAATGCAATCCATCCCAGATCACTAGACCCTAACATGAGGCAAACCACCTCTAGGATTAACCATATATTCCGCCATTCATAGGCCCACTGGGGAAAAAAATTATCTAGATTTACTGCAACCTATATTTTGGTTCCAGGGTTACTAGGCCATGTGTTATATCAATTTAGAGACCACCTCTCTTAACTTTGAATCCAATCCATAAATATAGCTCAACTGAAGTATGAGAACCCATCTCATCAAGGCTATTTGAAATGGAAAGGCTAGGCTCAAAACACTGTCACACCTGGAAAAAGCCATTCCAAGACATAAAATAACCACATGCAATACCATGCATACTAGATCTAGCAAGGAAATCACACATTCAAATCAATACTTGCAAAGAATCCTATTGTAGTTTCTTGATCCTGTTCTTCCTTTCTTGCTCCTTTCTCATTCTTTCTTTCTTTTCCTTTCTTGATCCAATCCTAAAGTTATCCAAGAAAAATCTAAGTGTTCAAGAGTGATATAATAATGGGAGAGCTCCAAAAACCAAACTGAAAAAATGTACCAACTGATCCTTAGAAGCCTTTTTATAGAAGAGGCCTTTATTTTCTTCATTTTCCATTATTTTCCTCCTCACATGCAACATGTGACCTTTCATCTCCATTTTCTCCTAATTTCCATTATTTTCATAAATAAATGTGCCAAATATGCCATTTTACTTTCCAAAGACTTTTCCATTGCCTTTTCCAATTTCCTTAGCTATATTAAACCAAATTAACACCCACTAGGATGTTTTTCCCAACATTCAACTTGGAATAAGTGTCCCATTGATCTTGGTTATTATTTTTAACTTTTATTACATGGAATTTTAACTAGGGATGTCACAAAACCCTCCCCCTCTAGGGATATCATCCTTGGTGTTGAACCACACATATACCTCATCAAAACTGTTGGAAGACATTATACTACTCATGCAGCTTTATATCATAGCTTGATGCAATATTTACAATGATCACCCTGCTAAAAAGCAACCCATCATGAAAACATAACAACATGATAAATATACTGATATGACACCCATAACGCTTATTGGAGCTTTATAACATATGTCATGGTGGTATTTACATCCATATACATATATACATATGCCCAAACATCACATCAAAACATATATCAAAAAATCACCAAAACATATGCCAGAAAAATACCAACATCACACCAAAATATTTTTGCCTCAACTGGGAAATAAGGAAGGATACATGGCTTGCATCTGATATTCCATCTCCCATGTAGCTTCATCGAGCACAAAGTGCTTCCATTTCACTTTAACTTTCTCTATTTCTTGATTCTGGAGCATGAAAACCTTTTTTTGCATTATACATTGAGGCTCCAATTGGAATTTACCACCTGGTTCCACCTGTAATACATAATAGTCAATCACATGATCAATATCTTTAACATAATTATTAAGTAAAGGTATATGAAAAAAATCATGTAATTTCACTGTGGAAGGCAGTGCAAGTTGATAGGCCACTAGTTTGATCCTCTCAATGATGCTAAAGGGTCCACAAAGTGATGGTGCCAGCTTGGCACATGATCCAATCCGTAAGGAGATCTTATTGGGATTGATGCGCAAGTACACTTGATCCCCAACCTAAAAATCCTTAAAAAAATTGTTCATTTCTGCATAATTGTTCTGCCTATCTTGCATTGCTTTCAATTTCTTCTTGATCACTTGCATTTCATGTTCCATTTCTGCCAAAATATTTGGTCTAATCAATACCCTGTTAATTGGATCACTCCAACTAGTAGGAGTGTTGCAAATCTGCCCATACATAGCATTAAATGGCCTCTTCTTGACTCCTGATACTCGTTGTTGTAGGAAACTCTACCAGTAGAAGATACTCTTCCCACTTGCACTGTTGATGCATCACATACATCCTCAACATATCCTACAATATCCTGTTGACCTTCTTGGTCTGTCAATCTATCTATAGATGATAAGCTATGCTGAAGGCCAAATTAGTTCCCAAACCTGCAAACAAATCCTTCCAACACATGGAAGTGAATTTTTCATCCCTATTAGATACAGTATTATTTGGAACATCATGCAATCTAACTATGAGTCTGATAAACACATGTCCTACATTGCTAGTTGAGTATGTAGTCTTCACCAGTATGAAATGTGCAACCTTTTTCAACCTATCCACAACAACCATGATGGAATCATGATGTTTAGATATCTTAGGCAAACCTGTGATTAATTCCATGGAAATGACATTCCATTTCCAATGTAGCATCTCAATCGTTTGTAGCAGTCCACCTGGATTCTTACACTTTACCTTAACCATCTGACAATCTAAACATCTGGATACAAAATCTGCCAGATCCTTATCTATATTTAGCCAATAGTAGAATATCTTTACTATAGTCAGTGTCTTCTGATAGCCTGGGTGACCCAAATATGGTTTTTCATGAAAGTCCCTTAAGATTACCTTCTTGAGCTCACTACTATCTAGTACATGTATCCTATATATAAATCTAACAAATCCACTTTCCATGATATGATAGTCAAAATTATTTACATGTGTACTTGTACCTGTACCACCACTTATACATGTACATGTACCTGTACCAACACTTGTACCTATACCAACACCTGTACCTAGGCCACTACCTGTGCCACTACATGTACCTATACCTGTGCCACTACCTATACCTGTACTCTGCTATAACCTATGCACAATCTCCATATACCTATGATCTTGCTGACATGCCTGCAAGATCCTATCATGTAATTCTATCCTAGGGGAGCTCATAGTTGCCATGTGGTTTACCTGTACCCGCCTACTAAGAGAATCTATGACCCTGTTCTCCTTTCCCTTGATGTACCTGATCTCGATGTCAAACTTACTGATCATGGCCAACCATCTAGCCTACCTGGCATTCAGATTCAGCTGGTCAAACAAGTAACTCAACCTAATGTGATCACTCATCAATACAAACCTTTTACCAAGAAGATAATGTCTTCATATCTTTAGTGCATGAATGATCGTTTCTTGCTTGAGATCATATGTTCAGTAGTTCTTCCCATTCTCATTTAGTTTCCGTGACTCATGGCATGCCACTCATCCATCCTGCATAAGGAATCCACCAAGTCCTCTCTTGCAAGCATCTTTACATACTAAAAACTCGTTGTCTTGATCTGCAATATTTAACACTGGAGCATGTGTCAACAAATACTTAAGCTTATAAAAATTAGCCTCACACTCCTCTGTCTGATCATAATTATTACCTTTCCTCTGCAATGATGTAATAGGATAAGAAATATGTGAGAATTTCCTGATGAAACTCCTGTAATAACCTACCAATCCCATGAATGATCTCACCTCATCTACATTCTTAGCATCTACCCACTTCATGATGGCCCTTATATTTTCTGGATTTCCTGTAATGCCCTCCTTGGAGACAACATGTCCCAAGTAGTGTACCTCACTCTGGAAGAAACTAAATTTTCTAAGCTTAGCATACAACTAATGCGCCCTCAACAAAATCAACACTAATGCCAAATTATCGGCATGATATTCCCCATTTTTAGAATAAACCAATATGTCATTAATAAACACAATCACAAACTTTTCCAAATAAGGACGCAACACATTGTTCATCAAATACATAAATGTAGGTGGGACATTATTCAAACCAAATGGAACTACAACAAACTCATAATGCCCGTACCTATTTCTGAATGTGGTCTTGTAGATTTCATACTCTTTTATGCATACCTCATGATAGCCTAATCTCAAGTAAATCTTAGAGTATTTCTCCCTTCAACTAATAGATCAAATCATCAATCCTTGGTAGTGGGTAGTTGTTCTTGATGGTCACTTTGTTTAGCTTCCTGTAGTCAATGCAAAATCCGAGAGTGCCATCCTTCTTCTTCACGAGCAACACCAGTGCTCCCCATGGTGATACACCTAGCCTAATATATCCTTTTTTAAGCATCTCTTTCATATACAACTTTAACTTTACCAAATCAGGTGTGCTCATCTTGTAAGGTGCCTTTGATGTTGGAGTTTCCCCCTGCATCAACTCAATATAAAATTATACCTCCATGTGCATTGGAAACTCTGAAATCTCTGCTGGAAACATGTCTTGAAACTGCTACAAAATTGGAAACCTACTCTAAACATCTACATCCTCAACCTCCTTACCTTTGTCACTACATATATGAACTAAAAATTGCACACACCCTTTCCTGTGACTAAGCTTGGCCTGCATGGTTGTCACAATCCTAACTGATGTGCCTTTCTTCCTTCCCTGTAAGACTCTTGGTTCCCCATTGTAATCCAAGCATTCAATATTTTTTTTAAACCAATCTACCTTTGTCCTGTGAAGGTATAACCAATCCATACCCAATATCATTTTGTATTACCCAATTGAAATATGTTCTAGTGCACTATTGTAGGCATACCATTTAACTCAAACAAACAATCTCTTGCCTAATGGTGAAAATTTTCTTCGTACCTGCAGCCAACCGCACTAACCAAGACTATGCATGCATTTCATTACTCAAACCATAATTATCCACCAAGTCGGGATTAACATAGCTATAATTAGATCTAGGGTTAATCAAAATATAATAACTTGATCACAAATCTTACCATCCATATCAATGATAGATGTATGGTGCTCTTCTTGCCTATTGTCCAAAGATGCATAAATATGAGGAATGTTCTACACAGAATCCCCAACAGTCTACGCCTCCTGTGCACTATATATCTTAGGAATGCCACCCTAGTTTTGCAGGAAATATCTGCTAAGTTTTTCCTCACCACATGTTCAACACTCCAACCACTCCATACCATTACCTCCATGCCGCTGCTATGATCTATGTCCCTGACTAGATGCATTGAACTTATTCTAAGGTGCCAAATTCTCTTTCTCATATACATTTTTAGGTCTTGTTATCTTAGGCTTCCATTTACCTTTACTTTTATCCTTCGCTTTCCATCCTTGTTGAAACTCATTCTTGCAATTTGAATATTCATATAAATGCTTCAGCTTCCCAGTGAATTCCTCAAGTGTATGAGGCTCATCATACTCAATTCGATCTCTGAACTCTAATAGAAAATCAATGACAAATCACTAAAATTCGGCCTTCTCATTCTCAAGATATGGTACATACCTCAATAGCTCTAAGAAAATTTTCCTATATTCCTCATTTTTAATTGATCCCATATTTAGCTCATAAATTATTTGGCCTTGCTATTGTAGTACCTCTCCAACAAGTATTTCTTCCTAAAAAGTCTTTTGAACTAATGCCAACTCAAGTCATTTACACTAATGTGTCTAACCCGCTTCACATCTTCCCACTAGATGTTTGCTTTACCTATAAGGTTGAAGATATAAATCCTAGCCTTCATATTATCTGAGTACCCATGCAACTCAAATAACTTATTCATCACAAGTATCCAAGCTTTTTCCTCTTCTGGTTTCTTCAAGTCCCCATCGAAAGTAGGTGGCTTTACTTTTTTTAAATTCATCCGGCATATATCCCCTTTCATTGCTCCTGTAATCATGATACCAATGAGAATCATGATGTCTATTCGAACTAGAAATAGGATGGTACATGTACTCATCACCCCTCCTATCCATAGTATTCAAAAATATACCATATCTCATTTTATCTTCTCTATCCGACATGTGTCTACTAGGAGACCTACTTCCATATGCCCCATCAGTTTTGTCATCCTCTCCATAAATGATCCAAAGTTTCCCTTTTTTATGCAAATCTGACAAGCTCTGAAGAAGTATAGCATTCACCTCTTCTTGTTTCTCTTGTGCATTTATGATTCTTTCATTGTCTATCTTACAACTCCTTATTTATTCCTTTAGGCTTCTTAATGTGTCTGCCAAATCAGAAGAGTGACAACCATGTTGTTCATATGATTCATAGGGAGAGTCCTTGTAGTCTACCATCTTGCTATTCATTCTGATCACTTTTCCTGCCAAGCATAATTTGTCAGCTAAACCAAATATAAATAAACCAATGTACCTTAGTGTAATTTGGGGAGGATACTTCCTGTAAGATCAACTAATCAACGTAGTACATGTATATACATAATAATAACAACATATAAACTTGTAACACATGGTATATTAACACATAATCACCATTCTAGTTGGATTCCATTCATAGATGCATAACCATACCAAGTACACTCCATGACCTAATGCATGACAACCTCAGCCATACCAATTCAAACTTGACCACACAGAATCACAAGCATGGATGATACACAAGCACAATCAACATGTAACCAAGCATGAATGACTAATGTATGTTCATCATATAACATCAATCAAGAAAGCATACATGGACAATACACAAGCATGACCAATATGTAACATAGAATAAACAAGCAATGCATACACAACACGTAACAATATGTAAGAAAGTGTGCACGCATAATACACAAGAATGAAAAACACATAATCAGCCATACACTCATGACAACATGTTGAAAACAACATCAGCAGTCCTCCCATGGAAACACCACTGCTAACATGCACAAACACAACATGGATGCACAAACACATACACCATAGGTATGATAAACACATAAGAAATCAACAAAAGCATGACAAACATACTGCCCATCCATTTTAAGGGTTGAACCATGCTCTGATACCACTTTGTAAAACCCCCTTCCCACATCTACCCAAGTAACTGGCCAACTAGGGTAAACATGCGACGAGAGACTACTATAACGAGATTCAACCTCCTAAGTGACCTAAATGAAGTGGAACCAATAGAAAACACAACCTATAGAGCTTGTACAACAACCACAACACCCACAGGATGTAACCCAACCACTCAGGCCTCTTACCCCTGGTCACACTGACATTTTGACCCCCTTTGAGCCATATCTGCAGGCATAAAATTGATTTTTAGGGGTTATAAGGCTATATCCGCAGGAATAACACTACATGCTAGCGGTTAGGGCCCCAAATGCTCAGTTTTGTTCCTGCGGCTGTAGGATTTGAGCCACCTTTTATGTCCCAAATCCCAGGTCGAGAACTTCATGAAAACCATTAGGGGAGCTTGGGGGTCTAAAATGGGCATCCCAAGGAAATTATAAAATAATAGTGGAAATAATAAAATAAGATTTGATTACATCATCAAATTTTAGAGGGAAAAAAGGAAAAAATAAATTTTCAGCTCGTATTTTCAACTTATCTCCCTATGGGTCTACTCAAATTTCATGCTAAAACACTCATTGGATGCAAAATTTGATTTCCATTCCAAGAAGTACCCATGTTGCATACTTTCGATGGAAACTTCTACATGAAAAATGAGAAATACATGAAAACCATGATTGTAAACATGATTTTTCATGTATTTCTCATTTTTCGTGTCTCGGGGTCCATCGAAAGTATGCAACATTGGTACTAATTAGAAGAGGAATTAAATTTTGCATCCAACGAGTACTCCCGCTCGAAATTTGAGTAAAAAATTAGGGAGATAATTTGAAAATACGAGTTCAAAAAATAGTTTTATTATTTTATTATTTTTCAATATTTTTACTTTTTTACTCCAAAAATGGTGAATCATCCCCCGTGGTTGACATCATCATCTTGAATCCTATTGGTTCTTATAAAGTTTATTTTTGTTGTACATTTTTCTTAAGAGGCTAATTTTAGACCTCAAAATTCCCCTAATGCTTAAGGGATGATAAATAACAATCAATCAATGATACAAAAGTAATCACATCAACAAGAAGTCATCTGGACCCCTCCTATCCATAACAGGAATTTTGTAAAACACGTCACAAACATTGAATATATAGGTGTAAACAACTAATTTAAGCATAGGGATCTCATACTTATCTTAGGGTCACTAATAAGCATTTATCCATTACATCATTAGCTACAATACAATCTATTTGACCATATAGATACATTGTTTATTCATTTACAAATAAAAACATGGATAGATCCATACATCATCATTGATCAAATACATGCTTACAACCAGCATAATAACAATAGAAACACCATGGATACCAAAACAATAGAATCCACATATAAATTAGTATAATTCCATACCAAATACCAAAGGAATGAGCTTCTCATTTATGAAAGTAAAAACTAACCGAAGATGGGACTTCCATGTTCCACCTAACCATAGATTCACTGAGCCAAATCTCTCTTCATCCAATCACCCTTGTGCCCTACTCCAAGCATGAATGTGGGAATCATAACCAGCCCAAAAGAACCAAATAAGAATGAATTATACCAAAGGTCTTTGTTTACACCATGAGGAATTTTCCTATCTCCTAGCCTCTCAAGATTTACCATAATCCACAGTCCAAATCAGGGATCAATAGGCCCTAAACCGAGGTATACTCTCTAGTATTTACTGTACATCCCATCTCGGGACTACTATGCCAAAACGGAGAGCACCCACCTCTCTGCCTTTACTGCAATCCATATGATATCACTAGGCCTTAAACCAAGGCAAACCACCTCTAGGATTTATTGTATATCCCATCATTCACAGGCAAGTATTCCTAGGCCCACCAATGCAACACACTATCTGGCTTTACTACAGCTGAAATTCTAGTTCAGGGGTTACTAGGTCATCTTTTTTATCAATTTGGAGATCCACCTCACTCAACTTCAAATCCAATCCAGAAATCTAGCTCAACAAAAGTATGAGAACCCATCTCATCAAGGCTATTCGGAAATGGAAAGGCAAGGCTGAAAACACTGTCACACCTAGAAAAAAGCATGCCAAGATAGAATATAACCACATGCAATACCATGCATGCCAGATCTAGTAAGGAAATCACACATAAAAATCATTACCTGCAAATAATCTCGTTTTAGTTGTTTGATACTGCTCTTCCTTGCTTGCTCCTTTCTCCTTCTTTATTTCTTTTCCTTTCTTGCTCAAATGCCAAGGTTCTCCAAGAAAAATCTAAGTGTTCAAGAGTGAGAGAGAATAATGAGAGAGCTCCAAAAAATGAACTGACAAAAGGTACCAATTGATCATCAGAAACCTTTTTATAGAAGAGGCCTCTATTTTCTTCATTTTCCTCCTCACATGCAACCTGTGACCTTTCATCTCCCTTTTCTCCTAATTTCCATTATTTTCATAAATGTGCCAAATATGCCATTTTTCCTTTCCAAAACCTTTTCCTTTTCCAATTTCCTTAACCAAATTAACACCCACTAGGATGTTTTTCCCAACATTTAGCTTGGAATGAGTTTCCCATCAACCGTGGTTATTATTTTTAACTTTTATTATATGGTATTTTCACCAAGGTTGTTACAATAAGTAGGCTAAAAAATGTTGGGAAAAATACTAAGAAGGGGGGGGGGGGTGGGCGTGGCCTGAATCAGTATTTAAAACTCACACAAACTTTTAATTTTATTCATTGAATTCTATATGCGACTATACTTAAGCCAAATAGCATATGTACACGACTTTCATTCAGGAAACTAGCGTATGACGAGTGAACTCATAATTCAGATAAATCTCCAATAACTTTACTAATACCAGTGCATTAATGATTCATCATACATTTAGTAAACAGTAAACATGTGCAGGAAGAACAGAATAAATCATCACACATAAGTAACACACATGAATGCTAGGATTTAAGGTGGAAACCTAATGTGGGAGAAAACGGGGGGGCTGAATCAGTATTTAAAACTCACACAAACTATTAATTTTATTTACTGAATTCTATATGTGATTTTACTTAAGCCAACTAGCGTATGTACGCGACTTTCATTCAGGAAAATAGCGTATGCCGAGTGAACTTATAGTTCAAATAAATATTCAGTAACTTTACTAAGACTAGTGCATTAATGATTCATCATACATTTAGTAAGTAGTAAACATGTGCAGTAAGAACAGAATAAATCATCACACATAAGCAACACACATAAACGCTGGGATTTAAGGTGGAAAACCACTGATGTCGTCACCTTTGTCTTCAATATTTATTATATAGAAAAGTTCTTACAATCTTGTAATGGGGAAGAATCATACCAACACGTAGGCACCCACCTGCAGAAGGTTTCTACCTTCACTTGTTCTGCAGCTGCTACTAGAAGGGAGTTCCAACCCCTTGATCTCGTTTACCAACCACCACTAGAATGGAGTTTCGACCCCCTGCTCTCATTTACCAACTACTGTAGGAAGGGAGATACAAATCCCTGATTCAATCACCAGCTCCTACTTGCAGGAAGCTTCGATTTCCTAATTGAAGGCTCGAACCCTCAGAATCACCGTGGACCAAGTTTCCCACATGCTGTCATTTTGTTTCCCACTGGATCCACTAGATTCAATATATCAAAACTTGTAGGCACATTTTCATCATATTTTCAAACTGGACCCACTGCACTCATTTAATCCCAGTACCATACATCAAACCGAAACATATAACTATACCAAATCATTCACTGAATCATCAATCTACCAACCAACCACTGATATTTTATCAAAATAAACTAGCAACATAATCAATACTCAAACAACCCATATATATATGAGCATATCATTGAAAAGAAAAAAAAACACAAAAAAACTGATAAGACATTTTCTTCAGCTTTCTTTAGCAAAACCCTGGCTTTCATATGTGCCTTTCAATAGAATTATTGGCATATGTACATGCTTATCCTAAAACCAACTTGTGTATAGATCTCAACATATTACTGAACATATAAGCTACCCTGTAAAACCAAACTCGTGTGTATACACGCCTTCCTCATATCAAACCCGCGTATAGATTTGTAAATAATTCAGGACTACACAATAATTCAGAACATGCACCATACCATAGATCTAAGAAATTCATAACTAGATCATGCAAATACATATTCATTTCAGGTCTAGAGATCTCGATCCATCATTGTATTCATGAGTGCATATTTATTTCAGACCTGTCAATCAACTATATCCCATACCATACAAATATAGTTCATATTGAAGTATTCATTCATTATACTTCCTCATGCAGACTTAGCACTTTGATTTTCACCTCCTTATATAGTTTGAGCCTTAGCTAATACCATGAGCCAAAACCACACAAGTGTTGATGATATTCTTGGACGAGATCAAATAATCATTACTGTGCTCAATATTGTGGGCTAATACAATGATAAAGACCCCTGGTATTATAAAATTAGTGTGCCATCATATATGTGACTTTTTTTCTTCGTACCAACGTGTATATGCTACTTTTCCTTAACAAACCCGCGTTTAGATCTTCAAATATTTAGCTTTAATAATCTTCTAATTATGACCTTCAAACCTATGTCCCATCATTCTGTCATTCTGTTCCATCACTCTGTCACCTCTAAACTGATCTACGAACTCTGTTACAAGTGGGTTTCCATCAAGGACAACACCTTTATCATAATGCCAACAATCTCCCCCTTTGGAATTGATGGTGTTTGATCACCATAACCTGAAGATACCTGTTAGATACATCAATATAAGCATTATTCAAACACCAAGTTACTCTCCCCCTTTTTCATTAAGGGAAAATGGAGGACCAATGCTCACACAAGGTTTTCTTTCATTGTAGATACAAGAGATTTGTAGATCTAATATGCACTATATAGACCATGCTCCCCTTGAGCACATGTTGAATCTTAAAATTATTTTCAATGAATTACATGACTTGAAAACTCATCAGAGAATGAAATTTCCTATTACCAAGGACTCATACTTACATCAATCACCAAACCAAGTGGGGCTACATATTTGACTCAGCTACCCAACCAAGTGGGATTACATATTGCACACAATCACCCAACTAAGTGGGTTTACATATTTGACATGACCTCAAAAGTCCATACGTGACTGAATACGGAAATATTTACATCATAGGTCTTAACATGACATTTATAGATATTAATTTTATAACTAAGACCAAAGGACCTCAATAGAGAGAGATCATCGAACATAATTCAACAATCATTATAAACATAATGAGAACAATGCATTATACTTTGCAATTCTAATGCTCCCCCTGAACCTGTGCTACCTGTTCATTGTCAACAACTCATCAAATTAAGCATCTTCGTAAATCAGTTAAATATCAATGAAAAATTATAACTCGATACCATATTAGCATACTGTAGACCAATCAAATCATAACTATCAGCAACATGTCGGAGTCTGATCTTGAGTCTGTTCCCACTATTTTTCTATTAGAGAAAAAAATACGCGACTGTCTGCAAAGAAAATCCTGTATATACGCGATTTTCTGCAAATAAACTCTCGTATATATGTTAATGTACTTAATGAAACCTACATACAACACACAACCTTTTGAATTTTCACTTGTAGACTGAGAAGACTGGATTAACAACAAAGTGAGGCAGAGACAACTCCTAGTTTCTATATGAGATATTCCAATGCTTCTCCAAGGAGAGGTTTAGTAAATATATCAACAACTTGTTCTTTGGAGAGAACATACTCCAATTTAAAATTTTTCTCAAACACTTGTTCTCATATAAAGTGATACTTAATAGGAATATTCTTGGTTTTGGAGTGCATAACATGATTTTTCGAAATACTAGTAATACTTGTACTATCACATAGGATGGAGATGGGTGGAGAAATTTTAATTTGAAAATCTTGTAATGTCTTCATCATCCTGAGAAGTTGTGTGCAACAAGATGCAACAACCGCATATTATTATTCCACTTTAAATAAGATAACGGAACTTTGTTTCTTGTTGAACCAAGATACTAATCAGGGCCCCATATAAAATGAACCTCCACTAGTACTTTTCTGGTCATCAACATTTCTAGCCGAGTCCACATCTATGTAAGCATGAAGAGTAATATCAACATTTTTATGATACCATAGACCAAAGCATTGAATTCCTTGGAGATATTTTAATGTTATCTTTACTTCCTGAAGATGTGATCATTCCTTTGGATTGGCTTCGAAACATCCAACAATCCAAATTACATGCATGATATCTAGTCTAGTACTTGTTAGATAAAGCAAAATTCCAATCATTTACCTGTATTATGGTTGGATTATAGTGGGAGAATCATCATGAGAACAAAAGTTACATCTTTTCATCATTGAAGTACATACATTTTTCAGTCTTCCATCTCATACTTCTTTATAATTTTCTTGAGATATTTTGTTTGTGAGAGAAAGATGCCATCTTTTGCTTGTTGCACTTGTAAACCAAGAAAATATGTTAGTTCCCCAAGTAAAGAAATTTAAAATTATTGCTACATAACAAAAGAAATTTTTTGACTCATAGATTCCTCATTACTCCCAATGATGATGTAATCAACATAAAAAACAATAATTAGTAGTTTATCATCCTCAATTTTTGTGTACAAGTTGTTGTCTGCAGATCCTTTTGTGAAGCCTTGTTGTTGAAGATACTTGTCAAGATGATAATACCATGTCCATGTAGCTTGTTTTAGCCCATATAAAGCCTTTTTTATTTTTCATAAAAAGTTTTCATCATTCCCCAAAATGAATCCTTCTGGTTTTTCAATATATACTTCTTCTTATAGATATCCATTAAGGAAATAATATTTTACATCCATTTGATAAAATTTGAAACATTGAAAACTTGAAAATGAAAAAAAAAAAATTATGGATTCAAGTCTGGCTATTGGTTCAAATGTTTCTTCAAAGTCTATACCTTCTTGTTGAGCATAACCTTTACAAACAAGTCTAGAATTGTTTCTAATGACTTCTCCATTTTCATTTTGTTAGACCCCTGTATTTCACGGTATCACAATGTGACTGATTATTGATTATATTTTTCATACTGAAAATAATATTCTATGGCTATCATTTATTTTCCGAAAAATAAAGGGAGATCCTAACTTTCAAGAGCTTCAAAGGAGTAAATCTACCTCTTTCAGTTCAGTGGAAAGGGGAAAGTGTTGTTGATAAGGTGTGATGGTGAGCAAACTCCATATTGCCCTCTTTCATTCCATATACCCTCTTATTACCTTTTATTTTCCCAAATTCTAAACTCCAATGCTCTGAATCCCATTTAAACCCAAAAACCCACATACATAACCTTTGGCACTTATTACTTATTAAAACCCATTTATATTAAAGTCCAAAATTCAATTGTCATAGCTCCACCCACCCACTAAAATCCGTGTTGTACAACATTATATTTTCTCACCTCTTGCCCGCACTTAGCACTCGTTACCATTTTTCCGCACTTAACCATTTTGACCCTTTACCTTCTCATCACAAATCATATGCTGCAAGTTTTAAAGTTTACCTTCGCCACTCATAACATAAACCTTAAACTTTGTGATGTGTAGTATTTAAAGGGCCCCATCTCCGTCATTGCCACATCATCTCCACCCTTTGCACTGTATAGGTTTTAAAGTTTACCTACCACTGCTCTTAACAAAAATTGTGATCTGCGGGCTGTGGGCGGACCCACCTTCCCTGCCACATCACCTCCACTCCCCGCACTTTGAAAATCACAAAATTTAACTTCCAACCCCTGCCGCTTATAAAATAAACCTTCCGACTTGTGATTGCGATGCGGGTTAGTTCCCACCTTATCTACCACATCACCTCCCTCTCCTCGCACTTTGCACTTCGCAAGTTTTATATTTTACCTCCGTCGTTTATAAGCTAAAGCCTTCGACTTGTGATTTATGGTGTGGGTCGGATCCCACCTGTGTGCCACGTCACGTCCTCCTTTAAACACCCCACACTTATCTACCATATCCAGTCCTCTTCTCCTCATTTGATGGTCCTTGTTTCATTTCGCACTCCCTGCAGCTTTCAAACTTTAACCATGGGGGAGAGGTCCGAAATGGGCGGGATCCAATACTGCCCACTCCTCCAAGTGTCTACCCCTTGTCATTTCGCACCCCCCTCTCCATTACTGCTTACCACATGAGACCCCCTCTGAAAATTTGTTTTCGATGTAATCCAAACCTCTACCACTGCACCACGTCCTCCATCATTTATCCACGTCTACCAAGAACCATCCATTCACGCCCGGGCATATGGGGTTTGTGCACCATTTTATGAAGAAATAGGAAAAAAAATGGCATAAGGACTTTTAACAGAATAACCCTCGACAAGGTGTGCAAGCAAAGGAGGTAGATTCTGGAAAAGGGCATTCATACAGAACACATCAGCATAATCACCCAAATAATGAAAAGTAACCAATGTTGCACCAGATTTAATTACCAAATGCTAGTTTTCTGAAAATAAGGGCTAGATGTCAGAGCCACCATTGGTTACCTCTTCGAGACCATCACATCCACCTCTAAGCTTATTGTTTGATCTTATGAAGAGCCACCGAAACTTTTGGATCCATGAAGAGCTGCCCAAAATTAATTCTACAAGCGATGCTTTTGCCAAAGATTTCTATTCAGGCCTTGCATGGCCACACTTGTCCATTTTCTGCTAAATTGTAATGAATAGAAGGTTTCCAAATAGGATAGGGAAACTGACATAGTTTTTGTATAAATATTGCATGCATTAGCAGTATGAAGGATGCCAAGAAGGGGAAAAAACCATTGTAATTGACTCTGCTAGTTGTAAGAACTCCCTTTTGGATGAATGAATGAGTATGATGGTTTTGAGATTCTTGCATTATTATATGTGGTGAATTGCTTCCCTTATATAATTTTTCATTATCCTGTATTCTCATACTGCTTTCTTTTCTTTAATGCGGATAGAAAATTTTGTGTATGATTTACCATGGGGTACCCTGCTCAGTCTTGAAACAGTACGTTATGTTTTCCTCTAAGACTGAAATACATAATTCAGAGCGGTCTACTATGCACTCCCATTGAGCCTTAATCTCCTCCTCCTTTCAATTTCACAAGATGTAAAGATCCATTGACATGGCTATCTTGTCGAGTTGCACCTGACCTTAGTTGTTCATCCATTTGAATTTGTTTGCACCTATTTGACTCCATAGCCTAATGACCCCCTTCTGCTGCCTCAACAATAAATTTTCAAATCAACCCCTATGCACGAATAGCTAGCCTAAAATTCCCCTATAAACAAAGCTCTATTTGACAGATAGAGCCCTCTCTGAGTCCAAGAAGGCTAGGTCATGGGCTCCAAAGCAGTTTGATGTTTCCCCCCCTGGTTCTGTCTTTAGCCTTCAGAAATTACAGGGTGATAACACATTCAACCTAATTTTGAATATCCATTTTGTCCCAATAACATTTTTATCATAAGGCCTTGGAACCAACTCCCAAGTATTATTATTTTCAATTTGATCAAGTTATTCATCCATGGCCTTAACCCAACATTTATCTTAACTAGATTTATTTACATTTTCTGGTTCAATGGTGGATAATAAAGCTAGATAACTAGGAGATCCTACAAGGGTTATTATTGTTTGTACCCCATATTCATTTTATCCTATAATTTGAGTTTCTGGATGATTCTTTTAAACATACTTGGATGGAGCCTTTTCTTCATCTAGTGTGTCTTCTTCTGATGCTTCATTATTTTCTTCTTCTATATCATTTCGATTTGATGTGGGAAAGAATTCTTCATCATCATCCTCTTTTGTTGTTGTTACCCTTTTGGGAGTTGTTCATGCTTCATCAATCACAACATCAATACATTCAACAATTTTCCAAAGTCAATTATTGTAGAATTTGTATCCCTTACTTATATAAGAGTAACCAAGAAGTATTCCTTCATCTGATCTAGCTTCAAACTTACCAAGTTTTTCATCATTATTTTTTATGAAACATTTTCTTCCAAAAACTCTAAAACGCTTTACCATGGGAGGCTTACCATACCAGAGTTCATAAGGAGTTTTATCAATATTCACACAAACAAGAGCCTTGTTAGTAATATACTATGTTATGTGCAGCTTCACCCCATAAGGTGCAGGAGTTCCAGACTCATCAAGCATAGTATGAGCCACTTGATGAATTTTTCTATTCATTCTTTCTACTAGACCATTTTTTTGATGATTTTTGGCTACATAAATTTTTATTTTAATGCCATTTTGTTCACATAAATCAAATAATTCATCCTATATGTATTCTCCTCCTCGGTCAGATCTGATACATTTGATTTTTATATCTAATTCATTTTCAAATAATGTTCTTAAGACCTTAAGTTTATCAAATGCTTCATCTTTGTGTTTCAATAAATTGATCCAGCACATTCTAGAAAAATCATCAATGAATAAGATAAATTATTGTTCTCCACGAGGTGACCTTTTCCTTACAGGTCCACACAAATCAGTATGTATAAGTTCAAGAGGCTTACTTGCTGATCCTTCTTTGGAATTCAATTGAACTCTAGTTTTCTTACCGAATTTCCATGACTTGCAAATGGTACTTTCTAGCAGGGTGATGTTGGGTAGATCACGAACAACTTTCATCTTGCTTAATTTGCTTGTTTGAGAAAAACTAGATGTCCCAAACTTCAGTAACATAACCAGTTTTCATCTGCTTTGCCTAGGTAACATTGTTATTTTCCACCTTTCAATATATACATATTGCTTGGTTTTCTTGTTCCTTTTATTATGGTCTTTCCTATGTCAAGTTCACAAACCACACATTCTTTTGATCGGAATACCACCTCATTTCCTTGGTCACACATTTGTCTAATACTCAAAAAGTTATGCTTTAATCCATCAACATACATAACATTACCGACTTTAACCTTTTCTTTTATAAAAATAGATCCTTTACCCTTAATGACAGTAGGGGAGTCATTTCCAAAAGTGACATTCTTTTCTTTCTCTAATTAATTGTATAAAATGAGTTTATCTTTATCACTTGTCATGTGTTTTGAACATCCGCTATCAATTTACCATTTATTTTCTTGCCCTTTTGCAAATAAAGTTATGCCACAACTTTCATATTGTAAGTTCTTCTTTTCCATACCTTAGAATTTGTTGATATTCGATCCTTTGTCTGTAATTTTCTCCTGCATTCATATTCCTCATGTCCAAAGTTATTGCAAAATGAACATTCAATTTCATATTTAAGAGGAGAGAAATTTTTATAAGTATTATTCTTGATTCATGTCTCATTCCTTTGTTTTCTTGCTTCTCTAGTCATGATGGTTTTGTATTCAACACATTGAGCAACTTTGTGACCAAAATTATTACATGATAAACATTATCCATTAAAGAATAAATTTATGTGATCATAGAACCTTCTAGTGTTGTTTACCTTTTGACTGATGCTTCTATTATTATTCATCCTTGAATTAGAGTGAACATTATTTACCTGCGAAGTCTCTTTGTTATTTTGTTGAAGGTTGAAACTTTGCTGACAGGATTTCGCTGCATTTAGATAGCTTCAGGTTGTGGCTGATGATTTTTCTGTTCTTGATGATTCACCAATGTATCCAAGACTTGTATTCATAATAGGAGAGTGTTGAACCTTGATAATTTCATCTAAGGTTTCATATCCTTTAGAAAATCAAAGATTTAGAGTTTTTATTTTCTCAAGTTCCTTTCTTAGACTTATTATTCACATTCTAACTTCTCATTATGCTTCTCCCTTTCTATGACTTTATTCTTTAGAGTATCTATGGCTACTTTGTTTTATTCCAAGCATATTTTTAGTTAAGTAATTTCTTCAAAGAATTTTTTTTCTTCTAAAGCATCCATAAAGTTATCATTAGACTCGTTCGTGTTTTTCTCAAATTCCATGAGTCATATAATATCTTGATCAAATTCTTCTTCTTCACTATTTGACAAGCCATCACTATTTTCATGAGTATAAAAAATTTTCCTATTGTCAAACCGTCTCCTATTACCTTTTGCAACATCCTTCCCCTTGTCATGATTATCTTTATGAGGACATTTAGAAGCATAATGGCCCACTCTATCACAAGCAAAACATTTGAAGGGAAGTTTACCTTTGAACCTTCCAGTGCCAAGTTGAAGTTTCTTTAAAAAATTTACCTCATCTTCCTCTCATACATACCATGATTCCTTGTGTTCTTCATTTTCCTTTCCTTTTGAAGTTGCTTGAAATGTGGCTTCTTTGACTTCTGAGGGAACTCCTTTTCTCATTTAAAAAGTAGTTAGGATCCCATGAAGTTGAACAGTAGTAAGAGTATGAAAATCCTGCTTTTCTTCAATGGAAGACACTTTTGACTCGAATTTAGGAGTTAGAGATCTTAATATTTTCTCTACTAAATTTTTGTATTTTATGTCTGCCCCCATATTTCTCATATGATTTAAAATCTCATCTAGGTATAGAAATAAACTGTAAATACTTTTATCATTATGGATTATGATATTTTCATATTGAATTCTGAGATTCTCATATTGAATTATGAGATTTTCATATTGAATTCTGAGAGTTTGGAGTTTAGCACTTTTTACCTTATCATTGCCTTCATAGCTTAGGATGATTTTGTCCCATATTTCCTTCTTTCATTTAACTGTATAAATTTGACAAATTATGATTCGGTCAGGATTCCCAATAATGCATTGACAACTTTTGCATTGGTTTCATATATCTTATTTTTTGTTGCATCTGTGGGAATTGCGGCTAGATATTAGTAACCTCCTTCAACGATTTCCCAAACATCTGCTCCAAGAGACTGAAGATAGGATCTTGTTCTTATATTCCATAATATTAAATTATTTATGTTCAACAGTGGTGTTCTGATAGATTTTTTTCTTTCTTGATTGCTCATCTTGGTAGATCTTCCTTCAAGCGATCAAGCTTCTTCTGAAGGACCTGCTCTGATACCAATTGTTGGGAAAAATACTGAGAAGGGGGGGAGGGGGGGTGGGGGGGGTGAATCAATATTTAAAACTCACACATAATTTTACTTTTCTTCACTCAATTCTATACGCAACTGTACTTAAGCCAACTAGCATATGTACGCAACTTTCATTCAGGAAACTAGCGTATTCCCCGTGAGCTTATAATTTAGATAAATCTTCAATAAATTTACTTAGACCAGTGCATTCATGATTCATCAGAAATTTAGTAAGTATTAAACATGCACAGTAAGAACAAAATAAATCATCACACATAAGCAACATACATGAACACTAGGATTTAAGGTGGAAACCAAATGTGGGAGAAAACCACTGATATTGTCATCTTTGTATTCAATATTTATTATATAGAAAACTAATTACAATCTTGTATTAGCACAGACTCATACCAGCACGCAGGAAGCCACCTTCAAAAGGTTGCTACCTTCACTCGTTCTCCAACTGCTATTGGAATGGAGCTCCTGTTATCACTCCCTCCACTTTCCAAGGTTGAGAAAGGAGACTGAAGGAGGTAACCTCAAACCAATATTTAGATTTGGTAGCTAGCCCTACCAAAAAAGAGAGGGTTCTCTCAATATCAATTTCACATTCAATGAAGTGACTGGAAAGGAAAATATATTAGGCTCTATATAAGATCAGTGATTTTGATTAGAGTTTTGTTTTGAATTTTACTGTATGTGAAGTGTCAATCTAGGAACTAGGTCTAGGCTTCAAGGTCATATTTCAAATGATCAGCTACAGAAATGAACATTAGGACAGGTAGGTATACTAGTAAACAAATTTAGATTGTCATTGTGGTATAGGGTTTGAAAAAATGGAGAATCAGAATGAGCATATAACATATGATTTCATTCATCAGAGGAAGTAGAACAAATTTATGAAAATCCCAATTAACAGAGCACAAAAGTAAGAATTATTATTAAAGTATGAAATAATACATGTGATTGCAAGAAAGAATAAACATTAAATTTATGGTAACACTAAGAAAAAACAATGCCAATAAGCATACCTTTGGAATCCCAAAATTATAGTTGCAACATGCGTTTGAATTCATTGTAAAAAGATGTACATAAGTTCCACACTGCAATATCAACTATCCAACCTCTACAATGAATTCAATTTGAGTACATATAAAAAAAAAATTAATGAACCTAATGAGTCATTGCCTAGTTTTTAGGGAAGTTAGAAACAATCTTCCCTATTTTAGCTAACAAGTAAGAGTCTTTGTCTCCTTGATTAATTACAAGATCCCTCAACAATGAAGAGCATAAATAGACTTCATTAACCATGAAAAAACTCATGACACAACTATTACCTTGAATCTTTGACCTTTTTTGACTGACACCCATCGAAAAATCCTTCTACACAGAAATGTAGTGTGCTTTGACAAAAGCATAGCTTGCACTTGGAGGGGCTTTTGAGGTGGCTTTTATGCATATTTTTGCTTATATGAAGGTTGGATAAGGTATCCCTATATGTCCTATAGCCAACTTAACCTTGAAAATTGAAAAATACCACTTGTAAGACACTCAAAACTTCATTTCCTCAAGGTTACTTTAGAAGCGTAGCATGGGTTAAAAAACAATGGCAGAAATGAGAAATTTGGGGTGTTTTCTGAGTTTCCTCCAAAATTAGGTATTGTTGTGAAAAAAAAGGAGTATCTGTGATATACACATAAAAATGAATCCATCCATGCAAGTTTGAAATCCATTGGAGCCCTTGATAAAAATCGTAGCGTGGCCATGCTACGCTTTTGTACAACTAAAATTTCCAAAATTTCCCAAAAATCCAAAAAAAGATAAAAAATGCTCAAAACTTGCTGAAATTTGATCCTTATCATGCTTGAATGATGATGTAGATATATAGAGATGCCTCAACCAACAAATCCAAATTTTCCTTCTTCTTTATCTTGATTAGGGTTTCTTTAAGCTTCTTCTTCAAATTCGGAAACATGATTTTGGCAATTTGGTTCCTGGTGTAGTACTGTCTCGCCATGTTCCTATGGAGGTTGTTGTTTCTGTCTTCCTTCTTCAAAATTTTATCTAGATGCTCATTTACCTTGTCAATCCAAAACTCTTTTTCTTGTTCAATCTCAGCATAACCATATCTTGAAAATTTTGTTGACCTAAAGGTGGGGATAACTCAATTTATTTTTCTTTTGGCCTCGTTAATCCTCTTGTTTTTGGCCTCCTTGGCTTTATCTAAGCCTATTTGTCTTCAATTTGATCTACATATATCACTTCTCTTCTCTTATCTTTCTCGACCTCAATATTTGCCTTAGGTTTTCTTAGGAGCAATCATTTCACCTTTAGTTGCATGCTTTCTTATTGTAGGAATGTTATCATGAAATTTTCCCTTGAGCGATTGTACTTGAGCTCTCTTATATCTGCTTATTTTTCCTTGATTATATCTTCAGCTGACTTGTTTTCCACCTACTCAGCTAGCTTTTCCATGTCAACCTCCAAAGGTGCTTGCTCCTCATGTTGCTGCAAGGGTAACTCACTCTCATGCATAGGTAGATGCTCCATAGTTTCTCCTAATACTTGCTCAACTCTAGGTTCAAGTGAAAGAAAAAATTTAGTGATCTTAGGAGTAAATACCAAACTTTTACCCTTCTCATAAGTTTTATTGAATTCAGCCCTTGGCGTCTTTGGAACCTCTGCTGGTATACATGAAGATCCAACCTCCTGTGGCTTTGATGATGCTGATGGTATGCTTTAAATGATAGGTGAAATAATGGTGGGCATAGAAGAAAATGATTTCATGAATGTTTCCCATGACATATTGATTTGTGAGAGATGGTGTAATAATATAACCTTGACCAAACCATGGTGAAACAAACTAGCTTTGTGATCCTTGCCTTTAATTGGTACTTTTTCTGTCATTTTGACTAGACTTCTGAATAGATAATGAGGCAAGTTTAGTGGCTTGGTGGTAGTGAAATGCGTCAATAGCCTTATGTGGTACTAGTATAATCTTGATAACTTCCCTTCACATGTAAAATACTTCATAATAAGCTTCATTAAAGGAGCATACTTGTCAATTAAATCTATGAAGGGAAAGATGTGTTCAGGAGCATCTTTGTAGTGTGGTTGTTGGCTTGAGGGGTCCTGACCCAGGTTTGGAGATTAAGGTTTGCCAACAAACCCCTATAATACTGTCCCTTTCGGTAATGACCTACTTGCGCAGGCCAAGGTCTCACCTGAAGTAGTATGGGAGGGTGCTGGAACCAGGTTTCTGCACCCTGAGAGAGAGTAGGTAACTTGAGGAAGATCTAGGCCACAACCTATTAGATTTACCCAGAATTAGTCTATTCGAAACTCTTTTAACATTGTAACTAGCATATAACCATAAAAAAGCTATTAGATCTAACCAGTTATAGTTGCATCCACATGCGCATTACCAAATAACATAATAGATCACTATAATCGTAGCTAATATCATATCACATATATACTTATGCTAATTTCATAACACAGATACATTCGCATCTTAAATGAGTGTCACATATGCTCTTCAACAGTAAACATAACCAATTCAGATAACACACAGATACTTTAACGATACTTCACATTCATTAACATTCAGATCCACATACAACCAAAACACAACCCGCACACACAGCCTAGCGAGTTCTGCACATAGCAGGACTGAGGATCTCCATGCACACAACCAGCAGGATTCCTTACCCAAAACAGCCCAAAACATATCTAACAGTTCGCATGTAGCATCAATATATCAAATTTCTTATCTACTAGACCCGACTATTTATCTATTTATAACAAATTTTACTTTGTTATTCAATGGTTCGAAAACCATGGTTTGCGGACCCTAGAGCTACCTGTTAACCCATTACAAACATTAGGGGCTTTGACCCATCCCAAAACCCCTGCGTAGGACCGAATTTAACAAGATTGTACCAAAAACGCAGGTTAGGGAACCCCGTTCCAACAATGGCTTTAAGAAAACTTTATAGTTCTCAATGTCCAAATCCATCCCTTTGAACCATATTTCTCCATGGTTTGGGATACCTTTTTTTGAGGCTATGGCATCTACTGATATAGTGAATTCAACCCATGTTATGTTAGCCTTATCTCTCCTAAAACGTGCGGCAAAGAGTCTTGTCAATTGAGCATGACAATCTACCTCTTGAATTATTTCACAAATCCTTAAAAAACTAGTGTCTTAAAATGATTTATTGGTATAGGAAGAATCATTTATCTCTTGTAGGTTGGATGGCTTAAATATGGAATGATGACCTCCCTTGTTTTACTTTCTCTTCTCAGCTTCCATGATGTTTGTTACAAAAAATAAACCCTATCTTGACGTGAAGGAAAGGAAGGGTGAAACTTAAGAAAACATAGGAGAATGATGCAGTGAGTTTAGGGAGATAGGGTGGTAGGTTAGCAATACAATGTAGGTGGATTTTTTGGAAATGGGTAAGGGAAATAGGGTAAAAGGTCCTAAACACGGAGTTGACCTAGTATCTCTGCAAAAACGTAGTGAGGATTAGGGTTTGAGTGAAATGGGATAAATGAGTGATATGAATGACAAGGAATGATTTGGTAAGGTGTATGATTTATATGTGAAGGTTTTTAGGTGATGACACTGAGGCTTTTCTTTCTAAAGCAAGCCAAACATCAATAAAATCGAAAAACACAATGAAGACCATATAAGAGGGAATCCACCTTTTGCTGAAGAAACTTGATTGAAAGAGAGGTGAGGAAATTTTACTTACTAGCTTGGAAGCATTTGAAACTTGTGAAATGCTGAGTTGACCCTTGTGATGGCTTCCTTGACCTTGAATACCAAAAATGTAGCTGATTTCTAGAAATGTAACGTGGTTGCCCTAGAAACATGGTGAGGAGCATAAACATAGAGTGTAATAGTCTAGATCAGTTTTTATGGTGGACTTTGATCTTTGGATGGTTGAAGAGAGTTGTTGTGGAGCATAAGAGAGGAGCTCTTGAAAACCAAAGGATGAAATGAACTCAAGAGAAGCTTCATTTCACTTTAAAAACTCACAAACTTTTCTTTTGGCTTTAGTGACATCATATGCACTTTGAGAAAAATATCTTTTGAAAGACTTTGACAATGTAACATACTTCTTTGAAAAAAGGACAAGTTGACTTTTATTTTATTTCCTATCTTTGATAACTCCCAATGAAGGTGACTTGAATAATGAAAATGAATCTTATTTGTATTTCTTACATGATTGGCTTTATGATGACAAAGAAAAATTAGCCCTAGACCATAACCTAGATGATGGTATGTTAACTGATTTATGACCCTAGATACTTAAATGATGAAATGACCTTGAAATTCATGATGAACATGAGTGTCTGGAGGGAGAAAAATATGACCTAGACCACTTCTAGTGAACAAAATTTATTTGAGAATTCATTTGAAAGTATAAAATATTATCAAGCACTTCTACCAAATAAACATGAAAGAGTCTATTTCGTCACTGAAACATTTAGACACTAAAATTTTCTCCAAATGGGGATGGAAGCTCCTTTATGAGGTGTCAAGAACACCATAGACCAGGTAGCATCATCCATTGGGAAATGGAGTAAAAAAAATCTAGAAACTGAAATAACTTGACAAACCGAAATGACTAACTAAAACAGAAAGTGACTTTAACTCGAAAAATGACTTGAATTTTTGAACTTTAAAAATGAAAATAACATCTGATTATAGAAGTCTCATGGCCATCTCCTTGGGCTTCAAAATTCAGTGACAACTTCCTTATTATTTGAAAACAAATAAAATTTTATTTACAATGAATGTGAACCTTTCTTTAAGATCAGGTGATATAGTGTTTAAGGAACCTACCATTCACTGGTCCTCCTAGAATTTATTACCCATCAATATATTCTAAAAAAAATGACTTATTTCCTCAGATTTTTATAATCTTCTAAGGACCTTTCCATAGGTTATAAAACTTACCTTGTTTTCCTTTGTATTCATTTCAAGAATCCCATTGAAGAACAACATCTCCTAATTTGAAATCATCATCTTTGGTTTTCTTCTCATAGATCTTCTTGATCTTCTCCTGAAGCTTTGAAGTGTGATTGAAAACTTCTTCCCTTAACTACTGTAAATGAATCATTTCTTTGATTCTTCGTTGGATGTCATTTGGTTCACTATCGATCTCTTCCAGAATTTTCATCACTGACACTACTAAGGAAGTGGGAAACCTTGTGTCTACACCATAAACTAGTTGAAAGAGTGACATGCTTATTGTTGGCTTGAGGGGTCTTGACCCAGATTCAGAGGTTAAGGTTTGCCAAAAAACCCTGATACTACTGACCCTTTTGGCAGTGACATGCTTGCGCAGGCCAAAGTCTCACCCAAAGCAGTATGGGAGGGTGCTGGAACCATCTTTCTGCACCCTGAGAGAGAGCAGGTAAGTCAAGTAGATCTGCATTCACAACTTATCGGGTTTGCACAAGACAGATCTGTTTGCAGGTTTGTTAAAAATATAATCCACATTATAACAGAGCTACAGATCTAGTCAATACCTTCGCATCCACGTGCTTATCAGCAGTTATTAGTACACAATATCATAACGCATCATTAACAGATTACAGATACACCATTCATAGCATAACAGGTAACAGATAAAACAACTGTATTCTTAGTTCTAACAGGTCCCTAAGATTCACATCAACAGTAAAACATCAGATCCGATAACACAGAGCTACTTTAACTATATCCGCATATATTAGCATCAAAACCCATTTAAATCCAAACACAGTCTGCGCACACAGCCAGAAAGGTCCACACATAGTAGGACTGAGGATCTTCGCGCACACAGCTAGTAGGAGTCCTTACCCAAATGACCCAACAACATATATAACAATTCACACTTAGCATCAGACTTAATTCTTGCCTACCTTAAGACTCAAAATTTTCATCTATTTATATCGACTTAGCCTATGCTTCCAATGGTCTGCAAACCATGGTTTGTGGACTCTTGGTCTACCTTTGACCCATTACAATGCATTCAGGGCTTTGACCCACCCCAAAACCCCTGCGCTAGACTAATTAAGACCAAAAATATAGAAAATTGTATAAAATTCGCAGCTTTTATGGGACCCTGTTCCAACAGTCCCCCAACACAATCTTGTGACTCTTCCTAAGTCACTGCGGTGGTGAGGTCTCCACCTACGCCTGCAACAGTTTGATCACCTTAACTAGTGGGGGTAGCATGCTTTCACTCTAAGCAGTAGCATTCTGAGCAATATCCACCAATTTTTGTGAAGTTGGTCCCTCGATCGTAGTTGTGACGCTTTCCATAATCTGTTTCAGTTGTTTAAAAATGACATCAATATCCTGAGAGAGCTTGAGGGCTTCATCAGCCCATGGCTTAAGGCGGTCACTAAGAGTCTTCTTATTTTGGCAAAGTTCGTCAATATCATCCCGAAGGGTATGGCTAGTTCACAATTGTGCCAATCGTTGAGTAGTAATCAGAGTAGGCATCGTGGCTTCCAGCTGCTCAAACGCTTCTTCCTTCGGTCCCAAGTCCTGTTTGATTTCACATAGGATCAGGTCGCGCTGCACCTTGGTCCATAACTGCATGGTTGTGTCCAGAAATTAGGCACCCTAATTAATCTGTCGTGTAATCACATTCGTGGCTGCCATAACCAGCGCAGCTCACTAGGCCTGTACCTCTGGTGGTGTCTCTGGTTGCAACTTAGCCTGCAAGTCTGCGATTTGTTATTCCATCTCTGTTTTGACCACCTGGATATTGGTTCGTGAGGCTCGTAATGCTGTGACCAACCCCTCAATATTGGCCTGGGGGTTGGCAGAAGCTGGAATATCTTCAGAGACATCCACCCAGAGCCTAATAATGAGGTGTTCCATCTCCGTCTATTGCGTAGTGGCGAGGGTACATGTAGCCTGTACCTGGGAAAATTCAACATTTTTTTCCTCAATTGTCTACTCAAAGACACTAAACTATTTTTGGCTCGAGGGGTCCTGACCTAGGTTCAAAGGTTAAGGTTTGCCAACAAAACCCTATACTACTGGCCCTTTCGGCAGTCACCTGCTTGCGCAGGCCAAAGTCTCACCCGAAGCAGTATGGGAGGGTGCTGGAACTAGGTTTCCACACCCTGAGAGAGAGAGTAGGTAAGTCAAGCAGGTCTATGTTCCCAGCCTATCGAGTTTGTACTTAAACAGATCTATTCGCAGGCTTACAGAGCTATTATCATGCATAGATTGAATAAACACCTCCGCATCCACGTGTGTAATACCAATTATCAGCACAGAACACTATAATCGTAGTAATTAATAGATCACAGATACATATACCAGAAACATAGATACATTCATAGTTCATAGTAATTAAACAGATACTTTCACAACTTAATCATATAACTCAGGTTTGCACCAATCATAACAAAGTAGATCAAGATAACATTAGATGTCCAACAGTACTTCACATATATATTAATATCAAAATCCACTTACAATCCCAAAATACCGCCTGCGCACACAGCCAGCACGGTCCGCACACAGTCGGACTGAGGATCTCCACACACACAGCCAATAGGATTCTTTTCCCTAAGAACCTGACAACAGATCTAATAAGTCATGCTTATCATCAATCTTAATTCTTTCCTACCCTAAGACTAAAAAAGGTTCATCTATTTATATCGATTTAGCCCACGCATCCAATGGTCCACAAAACGTGGTTTGCAAACTCTTGGTCTACCCTTGACCCACCCCAAAACACCTACATTAGACTAAATAATACCAAAATATACAAAAATGGATAAAATTTACAGCTTCAGGAGACCTTGTTCCAACATTTTTTGGTGCGCTCCATGGTCCCGGTATTGAATTTCTTCAAACAAGGAGGTGTGGAGAACCTGCAATGATTCATGTGGAAATTTGGCTAGATCAAGCTGGACCTCTGCACAAGCCTGGAATTACACTCCCAAGTCAGGTGGACTTATTGTGAAGGTTGTGCTAGGTAGGGAACAGAGGTATCTTTCCCTTGTAACAAGTGTTGTGCTGCTATTTTCTGAGGTCGTTCGTACCTGAACCGTACTGGTTTTTAGTGTGTCTATCTTCAGCTATAGAGCTCGGAGCTCAGCCTGAAGTGTGTTGACCATAGCTTTCTACTTCTCTTCCAGAGCCAGCCATTTTTCTTTGGAAGCCAAGGTAACTGCATCTATAATTTGCTCAAGGTCCCCTTCAGTTAGTGTAATCACTTCATCACGTTCTGGTTGTTAGGAGCGCTGCTTCTTCTGTGGCCCCTTAGCAGGGTCACCCGTTCGCTTTGTTCCTCGAGGGGAGTCAACACCTCCCACCTCCTGTCCTTCAGTACTGAGATCCTGGTATGCAAAATGGAGATGGAACAAAAAATCACAGACTTCCAGGCTAAGTTGCAACCAAAGACACCACCGAAGGTATGGGCCCAGTGAGCTACACTGGTTACGGTGGCCACGAATGTGATTATAGGACAGATTGCTCAGGGTGCCCAATTACTGAACACAACCTTGCAGTTATGGACCAAGGTGCAGTGTGACCTGATCCTGCGTGAAATCAACCAGGACCTGCGGTAGAAGGAAGAAGCATTCAAGCAGCTAGAAGCCACGATGCCTACTTTGATTCCTGCTCAATGATTGGCATGAATGTGAGCTAGCCATGCCCTTCAGGATGATATAAACGAACTCTGCTAAAAGAAGAAGATTCTTATTGACTGCCTTAAGCCATGGGCTAATGAAGCCCTCATGCTCTCTCAGGATATTGATGCCGTTGTTAAACAATTGAACCAGACTCTATAGAGAGTCATAGTTGTGACCGAGGGACCAAATTCACAAAAATTGGTGGATATTGCTCAAAACGATGCTACTTAGAGTGAAGGCATGCTACCCCCACTGGTTGAGGCGATCAAACTGCTGCAGGCACAGGTGGAGACCCCACCACTGTAGTGACTTGGGATGAGTCACAAGATTGCGTTGGGGGACTATTGGAACAGGGTCCCCTAAAAGCTATGAATTTTGTACAATTTTGTATATTTTTGGTTTTAATTATTATAGCGCAGGGGTTTTGGGGTCTTGATCCAGGTTCACAGGTTAAGGTTTGCCAACAAAACCCTATACTATTGGCCCTTTGGGCAGTGACTTGCTTGCGCAGGCCAAAGTCTCACCCGAAGCAGTATGGGAGGGTGCTGGAACTAGGTTTCCACACCCTGAGAGAGAGTAGGTAAGTCAAGTAGATTTGCATTCGCAGCTTATTGGGTTCACATAAGACAGACCTGTTTGTAGGTTTTTTAACAGTATAATCCACACTATAACAGAGCTACAGATCTAGTCAATACCTTCGCATCCACGTGCGTATCAACAGTTATCAGTACACAATATCATAATGCATCATTAACAGATTACAGATACACCATTTGTAGCATAATAAGTAACATATAACACAACTGTATTCTTAGTTCTAATAGGTCCCTAAGATTCACATCAATAGTAACACATCAGATATGATAACACAAAGATACTTTAACTATATATGCATATATTAGCATCAAAACCCAGTGCAATCCAAACATAGCCTATGTACATAGCCAATAGGGTCCGCACATAGCAGGACTAAGGATCTCTGCGCACATAGCCAGCAGGAGTCCATACCCAAACAACCCAACGAAAAATCTAACAATTCACACTTAGCATCAGACTTAATTCTTACCTACCTTAAGACTCAACATTTTCATCTATTTATATCGACTTAGCCTATGCTTCCAATGGTCCGCAAATAGTGGTTTGCGGACTCTTGGTTTACCCTTGACCCATTACAATGCATTCAGAGCTTTGACCCACCCCAAAACCCCTGCATTAGACTAATTAAGACCAAAAATATACAAAATTGTACAAAATTTAAGGCTTTTAGGGGACCCTGTTCCAACACTGATAGATCTATTTGTGCTAACTCTATTCGCCCATAGAGCATTTATTAACTTTTTGTGCCAATTTCTCTTGTTCTCAAGCATGAATTTCTTGATTATGTTCACCAATGATTTGTTTGACAATTCAATGAACATGTTTCCTTGAGGATAGTATGTTGTAGTATGCTTGAGTCTTATGTGATATTTATCACAGAATTCTATCATCTTTTTGGACTTAAAGGCGGGTGCATTTTCAGTGATAATTTTTTGTGGGCAGCCAAAGAGAGAAAATATTTCTCTCCAAAAATTAAATAATGAAAATGTCTATATTTTTCCTCGTGGGGATGCCCTCAATCCACTTTTTTAAGTAATCAGTGGTAGTGATTATTCACTTATGTTGAGCTGATGATGGAGAGTGAACCTTGCCAATGAAATCAAGTCCCCACTGCTAGAAGGGTGCTAGAGCTACAATTAGTTTCAAGGGTAGTGGTAAGAACTTTATGTTTCCATGAAAAATTTGACACTCATGACAACTCATGAGATTTTTTTAAAAATCGGAAAAAAAAAACTTGGCCAATAAAAGCGAGCCCTCAATATCTTGTTTGTTGTAGTCTTCCAGAAAAGATGACTACCACAATCACCTTTATGAAAGTCATTCATCACTTTTTCAAATTCAATTTCTACCAAACAGTTTAATAAAACCCACCTAGATCTTTCCAATATATAACATTGTTAGGAATGAAATATTTAAGAGCCTTCAACTTCAGAGATCTACCTTTACTACTCGGAAAACCAGGGGGAGGATTCAAACATTGCAGCACATGAACAATATCAACATACCATGGTGATGAAGTAAAAATTTTAGATACCTGAGGTAATGAATCAATCTCTTGCTCCTCAGATAATGCAGCAATAAAATTGATGTCCAAGAAATGTAAATTTGAGTCCTCCATGAGATTAGCCAAGCCTTTTACTTTGATCAATTTTGTAGGTTTGGTTTCTAAGTCATACTCTAGCATAGCAATGATCCACTTGCCACGCCGACCTTCGGGATCATTATGTGTTAGCACGTCTTTGACAACAATTTTTGGAGCATATGCAAGAACATGAGAATGAATAATATAGACTTGGAAGTTTCTCAATGCTTTAACTAGCGCCAAGGCCTTTTTTCAATGATATTTTACTTCAAGGTTGCATCCCTTATGGTTCTACTGAAGAAGGTAATGGGTTGTTCTGTTTTCTAATATTTCTTTTGCATAAGGACAATAGTTAAAGTATGTTTAGAAGAAGAAAATGATGAATTCAAGCGTATAATTTGGGCTGATAAGAATAAGAGCATGAGACAATGAAAACTTAACTTGATTGAATGATTTCTTTGCCTCATCGAACCATTTCACCTCACTATATTTCTTCAACATATCAGTAATTCCCCTTAAATGTTCAATAAGGATAGGAATAAACCTTCTCAAGAAATTGATTTTACCATTGAATGATTGGGTTTCCTTCTTGCTTTTAGGATAGTCCAAGTTCTGAATTGCCTTAATCCTTGAAGGTCTATCCAGATGTCATCTTTAGATATGATGTGGCCAATCAATTTCCCTTTTTCCATAGCGAACAAACTCTTCTTTTGATTTAGCGATATGCCAAATTTTCTGCACCTTTGGAAATTTGTCTTCAAATGCTATAAGTGCTCTTCATCTGTCTTGGAAAAAAGTGTGATGTCATCAAGATAAATGACAAAAAAGACATCCTTTTCATTTGAAAATGCAATATACATCACTCTCTTTAAAGTTTCTCCTGCATTCTTCAACCCAAAGGGTAGTTTAGCATACATAAAAGTACCCGAAGGTGTTGTGAAGGTTTTCTTCTCTTGATCATCCAGATGAACTAAAATTTTATTATACCCCGAATATCCATCCAACAATGAAAGTCTAGAAGAACCAACCACCCTTTGTAGGATATGATTCATATATGGAAGTAAGTAGTTGTATTTCAGTGATACTTTATTCAGATTATGGAAATCTATACACAAGATAATCTCACCCGTCATCATACTTACTGACACTGAGTTTGACATCCAAGTTGAAAAATGGAGGAACTATCATACCAATAGTATACAACTTGTTCACTTCTTTTTGAATGGAAGGCAAAAACTATGGATTCATCCTCCTAATTTTTTGTCTGAAAGGCTTCTGATCAATTTTTAAAGGAATGGTGTGTTGAATTATACTCTTATCATACAATTTCAAATCAGTATATTCCCATGAAAAAACCTCAGAAAAATAAGACATGAGTCTTACATATTTACCTTTCATTTAAGCTGGGCTCAAATATTTTTATATCTTAACCATTTTGGGCTTCTCAAGAGTGCTAATATTGAGGTCTTCCACTCCTACTTCAGTTAGCAGCATTTTTTGTTTCCCTGCAACATCATACCGATGAAATGCTCCTCCAAAGGTACAAGACCTCTTGGAATGGAGTTGTCTTTTAACCGCAATGCCTTCATTTCTGCTGCATGCATTTCTTGATAATCTTCATAAAACTGGTCATCCATTTGTGAACTCACAAACTCCTCTTCCATCTGCAAGAAGTTATTAATTTGTTTGCATCTTGAAATACTTTCCAATATAGAAAATTGTCTAGAATAGTAGGGTGATGATTGATGTTGATTTCATACTTCTTGTTGGGATACACTAGAATTTTGAACATGCTGGCTGAAGTGGCAAGAGAATTAGCAATGACATTATTGTTCCTTGGAATAAATGACAAAGTATATTCAGTGAAAGTCTTAATGATGTCTAACACTGCATTGCGGTAAGCTCACATTCTAGGATGCCTTGCCTAATATTCCTCGTTGACTTTCTTTATTACCATTTCAGAGTCGCCATACACATAAATTTTCTTGGTACCTAATTTCTTAAGAATTTTGAGACCGACTATCAAAGTCTCATAATCTGCCTCATTGTTTGAACAATCAAATGAAAATTTTTAAGAATAAATTTGAACATTAGGAGGAAGGTTACATGACTAATTCATGGGGCTATGAATCCACACTCTAATTCCAGCCCCTTCCTTACCTAAGGCTCCATCGAAATCCATGGTCCACATGCCATTTTCTTCATCGGGAAGCTCCAATTTGGATGATTGATCTTGAATAATTGTTGGAGAAAGGTTTGTTGTATCAGTAGGTTCCATTTCTTTCACTGTTTCAACTATATTTTTGGTTGATGCTACTTGGCATCTTTACTTGTTTTTCTACACTTGGATTTTTTTTAACAAAATTGGAAAATTTTGAATTTTCTGCTTTTTCTTCCATCAAATCTTATGACGATGTTGAACAATCATCAATGAATAAGATAAAAGACTCTAAAATTGTTTGAAAAACATGTATTAGCTGATTACTGGGCTTTTAGTTGCTACTAATCATGTACTTCATATTTTTCTCCCAGTATACTTTTCTGAGTTTTCCAAAAACCAGTATAGTAGCATAGGAAAAGTCTAGCTACAAAGTTCCTCAAAGTTTCTATCCCTATGATTGGGAGTGTATAATTCCATATCTCAAATGGATATTAGCTAAAAAAACTTCCATGTGAACATTCTTAGCTGGAATTTTCTCTAAGGAAACCACTATATCTTTGATGAGACCAATACATTTAACTCTTCCTGAATCAAAAGAGTAAAGGTCATAGTAGGGTCTAGTAATATCCAATCCTAGTTTTTCCATGACGGCTTTATGAATGAGATTATGGGATGCTATGGAGTCTAGCATAGTGTTATGGAGGATACAATCATGAATTTTGAGGTTGAGGTAAAAAGGAGGGACCTCACTATCTTCTAAGTCACCATCTACATCACGGCCAAACAAAAGCTCAGAGTGACCATCACTAACATTTACCATATCGGACATTTGGTCTACCTTAAGAAATTTGGCTACCTGGAACTTATATTGGTCATTATTTATTATTTTAGTCAATGTAATTGAGACTTTAAGCTTTGAAATTTAATTCTAAAGACTAAATAAAGTAGAATGCTTTACTGCCTCTTTATATGGTATGTCCTTCTTTTCGGGTTGATCTTTGTGTGGAATCTCCTTTCTTTGTCCTCTATCCTGAAATTCTTTATCTTTCTTATGATTGCTTGTAGAAGATTCAATTCCTTTTCCATGATTAGGAATATCATATCCTTGATCCTTGCTCTGATTTGAAGTATTCATCTCTTTATTATGAGCATCTTCTTGAGAATTATGCTTTTTCTAACTTGAAGTTATAGCCATGTTTCTATTTCTCAGACCATACTGCTTTTGCACCTAGGTAAGATAATTTTGATATCCTCTTTGCTAATATTATGTCCGTATTGATAATATATCATCATTAGATAGAACATATTGTTGATCATGTGAGAAATAAAGTTATTCAGAAAACTCATCTTCTTCATTCAAGAAATTGGGCTACTGTTTTTCATCAAAAAGATGATTTTTTCCTGAAATCTCTTCTTCTTCTTCATCAAGGCCTTATTTATAATTTTGCTGAAAATGAGTGTGAATTTTCTACTGAACTTGTTGATCTTTACCCCTCTGCTCCCTTTTCTTAATCTTTTATTGAGGTTGCTATTGTTGACCCCTAAAATTTGGATTTTTTATTAAGGGTTCAACTTGCCTATCCGCGATGGTCATCTTGTCCATAATATTCTCCATTTTATTGATCAAGGTATCAATATTACCCTTAGATGAAGTAGATGGCTCCTCCTTGTTGGTAGCCCTTGTTTCTGATTTTATTTTTTACTTCTTGATATTTAGATTCACTTCAATGCTTACTGCATTCCTCTACATTTATTTAAGGGTAGAAGGATTTATTTCCCTCAATTGGTAGGTCATATCAAGATTGAAACCATCTGGATAATGAAGAAGTGGGAGACTAGGAGGAGGCTTAATTTTTTCTGGAATAGAATCATATATCCTATTAAATCTGGCTGTGAAATATTTCACAAATTCATTAGGATTTATTTTCAAGGCATTGTATTAAGCTAGAATTTGTAAAGGATTCTTTTTCTCTTCACGTTTTTCCATAAATAAGTCAATTAGCTGTTGTGAATTAGCTACAGAAGAGGTTTTTAGGGAATGGAACCATTTCTTAACTTCTCCTATGAAACTTTGTGCTATTATGCGCATCTTTTCACCATCGTTATAAATCTCTTCAAGATCAATGAAATCACACACCTTAACAATGTGTTGCTAAGTAGTAACGTTTGTTATCGTATTGGCTTGAGGGGTCCTGACCAAGGTTCGATTTTAAGGTTTGCCAACAAACCCCTATACTACTGGCCCTTTCGGTAATGATCTACTTTCACAGGCCAAAGTCTCACTCGAAGTAGTATGGGTGGGTGCTGGAACCAGGTTTCCGCACCCTAGGAGATAATGGGAAATTAAGGTAGATCTTTTTGAGTTGTATTAGGTTCGCATAGAAACAAGCATAGTATCAAGCCCTTAACAGTATAATCAACATGTAACCATAAACAAAACTACTATTATTAAGCAGATCTTATCAATACCTTCACATCCACGTGCACATCAGCAATTATCATCACAGAATAACACAATTGCAGCTAATTAAATTAACATAGATGTACTTCAATAATGAATACAACCAGTTCATATAAAATAACAGATTTCATGTTCATTAGCTTCCAAAACCAACTTACAAACCCAAGTCACAACCCACGCACACAGCCAGTGGGGTCTGCACACAGTAGGACAGAGGATCTCCACGCACACAGCCAGCAGGATTCCTTACCCAAAACTACCCAAAATTGATCTCAATAGTTCATATGTAGCATCAATATTTCTTGCTTACCCTTAGAATCAAACTATACATCTATTTATGTCATCATAGCCTTTGCTATCATGTGGTCCACAAACCGTGGTTTGCGGACTCTAGGTCTACCCTTTGACCCATTAAAATACATTGGGGGCTTTGACCCACCCCAAAGCCCCTGCACAAGACCAATTACTATAAAAAAATATATCAAAAACGTAGCATTGGAACATATCAAAACGCAGCTAGGGGACCTTGTTCCAACAAGCCCCCAACACAATCTTGTTTGGTTTGCATCTTTGCATGGAGCTAATTAATGGAATTGACCAAAGGGGGCAACACTCCTTCGATCTGTGCAACAACATTCTATGCAATGCCCACCAACTTCTATGAGGTTGGGCCTTCAGTGGTAGCAGTGACACTTTCTAGGATTTGATTCAGCTGTTTAACCGCAATATCTAGGTCCTGAGATATCTTGAGGGCTTTGTCGGCCCATGGCTTGAGGTGGTCACTCAAAACCTTATTCTTGTGGAAAAGCTCTCCAAGTCATCTATGAGCACATGAATATCTCGTAAACGTGCCAGGCATTGAGCAAGGATTAGAGTGGGCAATGTAGCCTCCAGTTGCTCAAATTCTTCTTCCTTCTAGCACAGTTATTGGGTAAATTCACGCAGGAGAGGGTCATGCTGCACCTTAGACCATAGTTTCATAGTTGTCTCAAGCAACTGGGCGCCCTGAGCAATCTGAGCTGTAATGGTATTCGTGGCTTCTATGACCAGTGCATCTCTCTGGGCGCATACCTCAGGAAGAGTTTCCGGCTGCAACTTAGCCTGCAACATAGCAATCTGCTACTCCATCTTGGTCTTGACATTCTGGATCTCGGTCCGAGAAGCCTTTAGGGCTGCGACGAGTCCCTCAATCTTAGCCTGGGGGGTGGCAGAGGCTAGAATGTCTTCATTCACATCTGTGCATAGTATGTTGATCAGACATTCCAACTCAGTCTGCTATGCGGCAATAAGGATGCATGTGGCTCATTCTTGGGATGCCTCAGTAGTCTTTTCTACGATTTTCTAGTCAGTTGTACTTAGCTGTTGCTACTCTCGGCGATCTCTGTGTTGGATTTCCTCAAAGAGGGATGTGTGGAGAACCTATAGAGGCTCGTGTGGAAGCTGGGCCAAGTCTATATGTACTTATGCATAGGCTTGGACTTGCGCACATAAGGTAAGTGGACTTAGAGTGATTGCTACGCCTGGAAGGGGGTAGAGGTGGCTCTTGGTTATGGAGATCAACTCAGTAGTGATTGTTGGGGGCAGCCTCACTTGAACCATGCTCGTCTGCAGGGTATCGGCCTTGAGCTAAAGAGACTATAGCTTAGACTATAATGCGGTGACTACAAAATTTTGTTGCTCTTCCAAGGCAAGCCATCTTTCTTCTGAAGCGAGGGTGACCGCATCTGCGATTTGCTCCAAATATTCCTCGGTTAAGGTAACCTCAATCTCCCTACTGGGCCTCGTAGCTCGTTATTTCATTTGTTGGCCCTTGAACGGTTTGGCTGTCCATTTCATGCCATGCAGGGAACCAGTACCCTATGTATGCAAACCCTCGGTTTCCATGTCCTACCGTGATTCCTGCTCCACACCCTGTGCTATGTCTGGGGGAACCTTCAGCTTGGTGGAGCCTTTCGGGCCACGAACTTATAAATTATTGGTAGTATCAGGTGGGGTGGGGGTCTTCGAGACTATGCTTGTACCAACGGTTTCATCCGTGGCTGATTTGAATCCCAAACTCTAGTGTGGTGGCCAAGTGTTGATGAGTTGATTGATTTCCTCATCGGCGACCATGTAAGGTAGCGACATCCAATCTGGATCCTTACGGCCCTGAATCTACACATTGTGCATTGTAACCTAGAATGTTACGATGCTCTTATATTTTTTTTAGAACATTAGCCATAAGCGTGGTCAGGTGTGAATTGTTGCTACGAGCGCACTCTGAAACAATACCCAAAATAATTTTTTTTCCTTAATACACTGCTCATCTTTTGAGTCCCATAAGTTCACGTATTGTGCCCCTTCACACATTTCTGGTTCAAGCTCAAGGAGGGCCGACCCTTAAATGGATTCCCATGTGACTAATGAAATGAGGAGCAGCAGCCAAGAGTAACAGAACATCCTACTGTGATCCTGGGCCTCGTGCACATTTTCCAAAAAATCGTTGCAAAGTAACTGTGACCAGTTAAAGCAGACCCCTTTTTCACAGCGAGCAACATGCTGAATCACATAGTAGGGGATAGTCATAGCCTAGAACTTGCGTGATATTTTACAAGCCAGCAACAAGGTACCCATGCGCACTCCAGGGTCATTAATGGTGTTGATTATGAACCCTCTGGTGTTTTGCTTGACATGATAGTCTTCTCGCACCTTGTCAGTGATCTGTTGCTCGTACTTCTTGTTGACGCACTCCATGGGATTCGGCCCCTCCATGGGGAGACCAATAATGCACTGAATTAGGGTAGCATCGATGGGAATGTACTCCTAGATCCACAAGCTACCGTCATGGATCAAGGCTAGCAGTTGTCGCACAACTTGATCGATTACATTGTAGCAGCCAAAGTGGGGTATCCACAGCAAGTTTAGTAATCCAGATCCTTCTAACCTGCATGCCTACGGCATTGGTACGACCATTATCACATCATCCTCCAGTACTCTTTTGGGATATAGCTCAAGTGCAAATTCTGGGAAGGCCTCCAGGTTGGCAAGGTCGTGATCGTTGAACTTAATTGAGGAGAGCTTGTTGTATGCTTCTCCAATTATGGGGAATTCACTTGGAATTAGCGGCATTTTAAAATAGGAGAATATACCCTTAATATTCTTAGGCGTGCACACCAAGGGCCGTCAGGGCCAAACATAGGGCGGTAGCCAAGTGATTGGGGCAGCAAGCCGAGCTTCGTTCTGAGAAAATAGAGGTCGCTTCGCTGAGTTAGGTGAGCATGCCTTAGGCACCACTTGGGAAGATTGCATGTTCTGAGGGGAGGTGCACAGCTTCCCCCCAGCCCATTTCATAGCCCTCCCCTGCCCTTGCTCCTAGCCTTTCCCCTTACTCTTATTTTTCTCCACCTGCTTCCCCTTGGTTGGTGTGGACATGACTTCTTTGACTTCAAGGGTGACCTCCAATACTTCATCAGATGCTCTCTCAATAGAGGCCATGATCTGCGATGATTCAATGGGATTGGTCGTAGTCATTCTCGCTTGGAAGACGAACCTAGGGTTGCTACTATCAGAGGGAGTAGCACGCCCAGACATGAACAAAGCACAATAGTTATGGAAATTTGCAAAGCACGAGATTTTTAGGACATGCAGAACCCAATTCTAAGCTGCCCTCCTCCATTTATAGCTTTGAGTAGTGAGCAACGGTCGGATGAAACTTAGCTTAAACTTACCATCAAAGAAATGGTAAAAAATCTTCAGAAATCGCCGCATTAATTTCCTACTACCCGCTCCTTCCAACAGTAAAGTTGGATTTATACTCAATGGTACTATTCCAAAGGCTAGTTTTCACAGCTGTGTATTACCCCCGTGCTCCCAGTGCACCTTCCCGGGCTCTCTGACCTACGGTCGACCCTTGCGCGTATAACGAGCCTGCCTATGCATATCCATCCCAATACAGATACTCCAACCATATAGTTATTTTTTCTCCGCTGAGTTGGTCTGGTATGGTTTGAGACAGCTGTTGTTAACATATCCTGGTAGGGGGTCCCCGCATAGCGTAGCCAATTTCACAACACTACCATTCGTAATATCTGTTATGATATAAGGGCCCAAGCAATGTTAGCAGAATTTCCTTGGGTGGTGTGCAAACTGGTTTTCATATAATAATACTAGCTCATATTCTTTAAAAAACTTTTGTCAGATATTTCAATCATGCCAGGCTTTTTTCCAGGCCTTCTGAACTTGTTGATGAAAGTTAGGAATGAATCAGTCTTCTTCCAAGGCGACTAGCTGCACTAAGCATTACTCCATGATATCGAGATCTGCCATGTTTGTAAAGACAACGATGCGCAAGCTAGGAATGATATATTCCATGGGAATAATGGCCTCCTTTCCATAAACCATCCTAAACGGTGTTTTCCCAGTCAATTTCTTGCATGTGGTCCGATAGGCCCAAAGGACCAACTGGATGTGCACGTCCCAATCGCTTCGATCGACATTACAAACCTTGGTAAGCACCTGTTCCAGAATTTTATTAAAAGCTTCTATCGTTCCATTTTCCTGTGGGTGATATGGGGTACTTTTTGCATGGTGGATTCGAAAATCTTCAGTCAAAGCTTGTATTGTGTCATTAATGAAATGCGTACCTCTATCGCTCATCAAGATCTTTGGACAGCCAAACTTGGTTAGAATATGCTCAAAAATAAAGTGCGCAATGGTATCTGCAGTACAATCATTCATAGCTTGCTCTTCAGCCCATCTGGTTACATAATTAGTCGCAGTGATGATGTAGCAGGCACCTATCTTCTTCCCTAGTGGGTTGATGGCCCCAACGAATTCTATGGCCCATTTATCAAACGCTTGCAGGGCCAACTCTGGTTGCAAGGGAATTTCATCCTTGTGTGACGGTCTTCTTGTCCTTTGGCATGTGTTATAGGCTTTGCAATAGTCATAAGAGTCACTATGCAGTGTGGGCCACCATAACCCAGCTCTTCAGATCTTTTACGCCGTCGCTTTCCCTGCATAGTGACCTCCTGCTATGCCTCCATGGGCTTCTGCTAAAATGGCTTGTATTTCATGCTCCAGAACGTATCTTCGCAGTACCTCATTAGCTCCCAGCTTATACAAGTAGCCCGTGATGATGGTAAAGTCCACTGCGCTGGTTACCAGCTCTTTTTTTTGTTGTACCGAATATGCTGTAGGTGCCATCCCCATAGTTAAGAATTGAATAATATCAGCAAAGTGTGCATCGACCACCTTAATAGAAAATAGTTGCACATCGAGCAATCCTTCCTCTAGGTTGGTTAGCTCTTCACCATTCTCGATTTGGGACAAGTGGTCTGGTCCAACATTTAGTTTCCTCGGCTTCAAAATGATCTCAAAGTCATATTCTTGAAATAGTAGTAACCATTGGCAAATATTCTCCCCCAACACAGCCTTGCTGACTAGGTACTTCAAATTTGAGTGATCTGTGAACATCTTGAAGTGCCCTCCCAATAATGTTTGTATTTTTGCAGAGCGTATACCATTATCAGCCCCTCGCATTCAGTAGTGGAGTAGTTACGCTCTGTGCTAGAGAGTTTTCTACTAGAAAACGCAACTGGGTATTCAATGTCCCCTTCCTTAGACTGCATAATTACAGGTCCCAAGGTGATCCCTAAAGCATCCACATGGACATGGAAAACCTTCACCTAATTAGGAAATATGAGAATAGGTGCAGAGACCATCTTTACCTTGAGTAGCTCAAAACTCTTTTGGCACTCTGCGTCCCAAAAAAATGAAATGTCCTTCTTTAGCAACTTTTCCATGGGTGTCGTGATTAGTGTGTACCCTTGAATAAACTTCCTATAGTAGGTCGTGTGCTCGAGGATGGAGCATAGTTGTTTCTCATTTGTATGGACTACTAAATTGATGATAAATACCACCTTGGCGGGGTCAACCATCAATCCCTGTTGACAGACTATGTGGCCTAACAAGATCCCGAAAGGTACACAGAATATGCACTTGTTAATATTTAGGGAAATCGGGTGCTTTCTATAGGCATCCAACATCATGCGCATGTTGGAGACGTGCTTCTTAACCAATCCAAATACTATCCAATCATCAAAGTATATCTCCAAGAACTTGTGAATGAACTCCTTGAATACTACGATCACTACCCATGAAAAGATGGCAGGGGCATTTTTGAGCCCAAATGACATGACAATGTACTAGAAGGATCCCCATTCAGTGGCAAATGTAGTTTTGCTGCGATCTTCAGGTGTGATCCTAATCTGATGGTAGCTCGAAAACCCGTCAGTGAATGAGTATGCTTCCTTCCCTCCCACACTATCAAGGATTTCATCAGAGAATGGTGTAGGGAAGGGATCATGTACGCAGGCATCATTCATCTTGCGCGGGTCGACGCAGATTCTTATTTCTCCTTTAGTATTTTTCTCTTGGACCACCATAGGGATTACCCAATCTAATTTTTCTACTGGTTTGATGATACCTGTGGCTAGCATTTTTTCAATTTCTTCCCTGACTTTCTACTTGTACTTGGGGTTCAATCAGTAAGGTCGCTTCTTGTCCCCTGTAATACCTTTGAGTTCTGAGAATTTTGTAGAAAACAGGTCCTAGTACTCCATGAGCAGTTCTGCAATTCTCACTAGCTTAGGTTTTTCTTCTGTTCCAATGTTGACTTCCCTTAGCTTAAGAGGCTTGGTCACATCGATAGTTTGCAGTGGGGGTCCAGCAACTGCTCGTTCACCCTCCGTTTCTGGGATAGTGATAATGCACAGGTCTTCGTCACATTAATCCATTTATATATTGGGACAGTTAGAAATATCTTGCATCTGTGTATCCCAAGCTGGTTCCCCATATTCTACATGAGGGCGTGATTCATCAAATACTAGGGCATCTATGTCTTGCAGGGCTTCGTCTAACTCCTCAGTTCTACCTATCAATCCGAACATCCCCAAAAAATCGTCCCTCATGGTCTTCCAGTGGCGAGTGCACTGATGTAGCTCTGCATCCAAATACCATGTGATGTGGGTTGGCCCCAAGGCATGAATGAATAGGTGGACCCATTCGTCCCTAGTCCTTTCGCACCAAACCTCCATCCATGCGGCCAAGTGCTTGCGTTGGTCCCCTTGGCCAAGGAAAGTCTCGATGCTTAGGTGAACCGGAGGTTCAAACCATAGGATCATCATCTTGTGACATTCCTCCCAATCTTGAAACGTCCCCTTATGATTTTCCCACCACCGCGCAGGGGTCGCACGCATGGCTAGGTTAAGCACCCACATTCTTTGCTCCCTCGGGACTTCTGCTTCAAATTCTCTAAGAAAATCCATAATACTACCAGAACCATCAAAGTAAGGTAGCTCTCTTACCTCTGAGGAGATACACTGGAAGCTCTTCGTGATCCTAATACATCGTAATGCAGATATGTCATGCAACTGTATCTGCCAATTTTCGATCTCCCCGTCAGAGTCAGAGAGGCATTCTTTGTCTTTCTCCCAGCAAAGCATGCCATCAGCCATAGGATTAATCCAATCCTCATCCTGGGTAGTTAGTTTATAGATATGATCCAAGTCGTCTTCTTCACACACGAGTTCTGTATACCATTATCCTTCTGCTGGGTCTAGAGGAACTATTACTCTCGTGTCCTCATTCTCAAAAACCATGCTTATTTTCTTCAAGTTGATAATGCCTCCCATGCTTATAGCCCAATCTAGTCCTAGGAGCGCAGGATAAGGGTCTGCATCCTCTACAATCTAAATTACCTCAAAATCCGTGTATACCTTAACCCCTGCGATAACTACCATAATCTTTGATATTTTCCCCAACGGTATGATCTTCTGTTAGTAGCCGTGCATAGCTGTATAGTAGAACATTCTAGCTTAGGTTCTCCCATCCTCTGCCACATCTGTTTTGGCAGGACATTCAAATCAGATCCTAGATCTAGGATGACCTAATCCATTTCATAATCACCAATATGCGCAGTGAGCCGCATTTCCCGGCCAATGTGTTTCTTATTCTTGTAAATTTTTTGAACATCTTTAACTTCTGTTGGAGGGTTATTTTTGTCTGCGCAGCTATCTATCAGTGCTTGAAGTTTTTCTACTGCCTTCTAGTTGCGTAGCAGCTTCGTACATGCTTGCAAGAATGGTTTGAATTCTTCGTCCACTTTTAATTTTGTTGGAGCCTTAGAAGTAGATGCCTCATCCTTGGTAAAGTCTTTATGAGCTTCTAGGAAGGTTTCTTTCTCTTTCTGTAGGTCCAAGCTTTCCTTTTTGATAGCAGCCTTTCGGATGAGGGGTGCAGCCGCAAATTTTTCCTCAGCTCCTCTAGTAGCCATGCCACTGTGCGTAATGACATTAATGCTAGGTCCCTCATCACGTGGTTCTGCCTTAACCCTTTCTACATTATGCGTTGGATTTTGTTGTTTTTCCTGCATCTTTACTATTAGTACCAGACAATGTTTGATCGCATGATCTAATTATTTACAATATCTGCAATATTGTCATGCAGGGTTCAGAAAATCCCTTGTGAAGTGCCCTAGTTCCCCACAATTATAACAAATCAATTTCCCTCTTCCCCGACCTGTGCTTCTGCCTCTCCCCCCCAACCTATGGTAGGGGAACCTCCTCGTCCCGAAGGAGATAGTGGTGATGAAGGGTCAGATTGTACCATGTACAGATTTCCTTGATCTATCATTAAGTCATATGTCTGGAAGTTGTGCTCGTCATGTCCCACGGATGAGCAGAATTGGCACCATTATTGTTTTAACTCCGGAACATAGGCACCAAGATGGGGGCAATGGTTGGGACCATGTAGTCTAGCTATGCGGCAATCAACACACCATAACCTAGGATTGCTTGGTCCCACAACCTCTTTAGGGCACAATGGGTTGGGCCCCCCAGCCTACATGTAGTCTACCAGTAGAGGGAACTGATCCTTGGTGTGGCCTACCACCTTTCATCTTATGCACCATACGTATGGACTAGCTTATTTTCCTCTTTCCTTTTGTAAATTATGGATTTCAAGGTTCATTTCCTCTAGTTGTCCCTGGATCTATTGGACCCCAAACTGGGCATTGTCTCTTGGCATAGCTTCTAGCTTCATGACAATCTCTAAGGCTTTCTATTGCATTTCAATCACTTGTTGCCCCATAAGCCCATGCAGGTGAGGTAATAGTATGGCAATGAACCATTTCTTGTGCTGCCTATCCTCATACTTAAATTCCCCATCTCTATTAACCTTCTTTAGCCACTAATCAACCTCCCATACCGACTCAGTGGGTCCCTGTCTAAATTCTTTCAAGTCAACCACCAGTTGAGTGTAGGACTTAGGCTTCTAAAAATGTTGTTTTAAAGCATCCTTAATTTCTTGTATTGATGGCTCCACATGTTGGCCTACACACCCCTTGAACCAATCCAAGGCCCTTCCTTTAAAGGTGAGGGATAGTTGCGCCCTTTTTACAACATCGCTAGCAACATTCTACGTAGTCCATACTGATTCCGCTACAAACCAAAATCGGTCCATGTCTTCATCTCGCACACCCTTGAAGGTGGGAAGCTTCATGTGCATGGCCATATCTTCTTTCGGTAGTGGCGGAGGGGTAAGGGAGTTCTTGCCCTTACACTAATTTGATGATGGTGTAACCAGAGGACTAGTCCATATATGCATAGATGGCTCTCTTAAGGGGCTGTAGGCAGATCTATCACCTTCTCGGTTGACTCGGTAGTACTTACCACTTCGTGTCGTACTCTCACCTTGATCAGAGGTCATTCATTCGGTGTTCTTTCATATAATGCCTTTTTTGCACAGTAATATTTTAATGAGTACTGGCAATGTTTGCAAGAACTTACCTCGGAATCCTTTGAAGAACATTTGCTCTACTTCAAAGTAGGATAAAAATCGATCGACTGTGAATTCTGTTACAAATCCTCCTAGCACACTATCCACCCAATGATCTACAATACGAGTGATTGTGTTGTCGGCCTTCTCCAATCGTTGAATCAATTCCGGAGTCCACTGCGTAACTTGATTGTATTTCCAATACGGCTAGAATTCTAATAGCCTTGCTAGCCACTCCTGGAACTTGTCACAAAAGTTAAAAAGAAAATATCATATACTTCTGTGAAAATATATTTGTTCTTCCACTTCTCATCACTTAGCTTTGAGCTGCGATTCTCTTTTATAGAAAATTCCTGAATATATTTTTCGAACTAGTCCTCGAGCTCAAATTTCTCAAGTCTCCAACGACCTCGTGACATTACCTGATCTCTATCTCAAAATTCTCTCGGTCCCGACAATGGAACTATTTGTCGGCTTGAGGGGTCTTGACCCAGGTTCAGTTTTAAGGTTTTCCAAAAAACCCCTATACTACTAGCCCTTTCGGCAATGACCTAATTTCGCAGGCCAAAGTCTCACCTAAAGTAGTATGGGTGGGTTCTAGAACCAGGTTTCCACACAATAGGAGAAAGTGGGTAATTAAGGTAGATCTTGTTGAGTTCTATCAGGTTTGCACAAAAACAGGCCTAGTATTAAGCCCTTAACAGTATAATCAACATGTAACCATAAACAAAGCTACTATTATTAAGCATATCTTATCAATACCTTCATGCACATTAGTAATTATCATCATAGAATAACCCAATCATAGCTAATTCAATTAACAGAGAGGTACTTCAGTAATGAATACAACCAGTTTAGATAACTAACAGATTTTGTGTTCATTAGCGTCCAAAACCAAGTTACAAACCCAAGTCACAACCCGCGCACACAGCCAACAGGGTCCGCACACAGCAGGACAGAGGATCTATGTGCACACAGCCAGCAGGATTCCTTACCCAAAACTACCCAAAAAATATCTCAACAGTTCGTACGTAGCATCAATCTTACTTACCCTTAGACTCAAACTATCCATCTATTTATATCATCATAGTTTGTGCTATCCTGTGGTCCACCAACTGTGGTTTGAAGACTCTAGGTCTACCCTTTGACCCATTACAATACATTGGGGGCTTTAATCTGCCCCAAATCCCCTATGCAAGACCAATTACTACAAAAAAATATATCAAAAACGCAGCATTGGAACATATCAAAACGCATCTAGGGGACCTTGTTCTAACATGTCCCATCAAATAGAGGAAATATTTCACCATAACTCTGAGGTAAGGTAGTGAGTTGTGGCAGTAAAATCAAAGGAGAAAATCTTGCCATGACTACTGGATGAGGTTGTGCAGAAGTCACAACATGAGGTGTTGGTGGAGTGTATAATTGTACAGGAAGTGATGGAGTGAAAGTGAAGGATGATGATGTTGCATGAGGAGGTGCAACAGTAGATGTAGAAGAAAACAAAGCTTGCTATTTGTACTAGAAATAATCCTTTTCAGAGGTTATTTGTAACTTATCAACGAAACCCCGAAGTTTATGAAAATCTTACTAGACCTTACTATCAACCTCAAAATTAGAAGACTCAAGAAATGGAAAGTATGTCTCAAAATCAATGGGGTCAAAGGATGTTTCTAAAATGAAGGATTTTGAGCTGGACTTGAAAAAATATGTCTTAACTTTGAAATTGAAGTACAAATCTTCTTAAGAAATTAACCTCGTAGGCAAGGATGTAGATTTTACAAGTGGAGGTATACCTTTTCTAACTTATCGAGACTATGATTTCTGATTTCTAAAAAGACCCTCAAGGTCATTAACAAGTGGTGAGGGATTAGGATCAGGATTGGACCTCATATACCTTTTGGGAGCCAATTTTCTTGTAAATATGCACTTTGGCTCAAATTGAATAAATCAACCTTCTTTGAATGTCAACACTTGTCACCCACAAGTCTAAATTTCAATGAACTAAAAGAAATATCCCAGGGAAAATTTAACATTCGATCCACAGTAGTGGCACCAAAAATGTTATCACTCCCTACACTTCCCAAGGATGAGAAAGGAGTCTGAAGGAGGTAACATTAAACCAACCTTTAGATTTGGTAGCTATCCCTACCGAACCAGAGAGGGCTCTCTCGGTATCAATTTTAGAGTCAATGAAGTGACTCGAAAGGAAAATATCTTAAGCTAGATATAAGCTCAGTGATTTTGATTAGATTTTATTTTTTTTAATTTTGTTGGATAGGAAGTGTCAGTCTAGGAACTAGGTCTAGGTTTCAAGGTCAGATTTTAAATGAAGAGCTGCATAAATGAAAGTGAGGCCATGTAGGTATACTTAGAAACAAATTTAGATTTTCATTGTGGTATAAGGTTTGAGAAAAGGGAGAATCAGAATGAGCATATAACATATGCTTTCATCCATCAGAGGAAGTAGAAAAATTTTATGAAAATCTCATTAAACAGAGCGCAAAGTAATAATTATGCTTAAAGATTCATAAAATCATCATATGAAAACATACATGTGATTGCAAGAAATCATAGACATTAAATTTGATGGTAACACTGAGAAAAAACAATTCCAATAAGCATTTCACCGGAGTCCCAAAATTATAGCTACAACTTGTCTTTGATTTCACTATAAAAATATGTACATAAGCTCCACACTGCAATATTAACTATCCAACCTCTAAAATGAATTTAGTTTGAGTAAAAATAGAAAAATAGACAAGATGCAACCTCAATGGGTCGATTCCTAATCCAAAACAACTAGTTAATCCACCTAATGAGTCATTGCCTAATTTTTAGGGAAGTTAGAAATAATCTCCCCTATTTTAGCTAACAAGTAGGAGTCTTTGTCTCCTTGATTAATTACAAGATCCCTCAACAATGAAGAGCATAAATCGATTTCATTAACCATGAAAAAAATAATGAGACAAATTTTACCTCGAATCTTTGACCTTTTTTGACTGACACCTGTCCAGAAAGCCTTCTACACAGAAACGTAGTGTGCTTGGAAGAAATATAGCGTGCTTTGACAGAAGCGTAGCGTGCACTTGGAGGGGATTTTGAGGTAGATTTTATTCATATTTTTGTTGATCTGAAGGTTGGATAAGGTAACCCTGGAATTCCTCTAGCCAACTGAACCTTGAAACTTGCAACATATGACCTGTAAGACACTCAAAAATTCATTTCCCCAAGGTTACTCCAAAAGCGTAGCGTGGGTTGAAAAAAAGTGGTAGAAACATGAAATTTGGGGTGTTTTATGAGTTTTCATCCTGTTATTACTCAGATTTTCCTTGAAGTTGTTTAGAAGAGGAAAGGGGTCTGAGGTAACCACAAACCAACTTTTAGGTACAGAATCTAGCCAATCTGTACCCAGAGAGGGCTCTCTCTGTAAAATTTAGCTTTGTTTTGGAAGATATTAGGCTAGTTATAAAGTCCAGGGATTTTGTTTGACTTTGGGTGATGGAATTCAATAGCTGAGGGTAAGATTGAGTAGTTTAGGCCATTGGGCTAATGGAGTCAAAGAAAGATGGCTTAACTGGATTAAGTTTCTTAACAAAAGATGGTTTCACAGGGCAAGATAATCAAACAGGGAACAATCATAGATCTAAAGTGAACGGGATGGAATCAAAATGAATGAAGGGAAATTAAGAATCCTTAAACACATTTATAAGAGGGAAAATTGAGTGATTATTAATAAAGAGAAATTAAGTATTCTTTACTAAATAATCAAAATGTATGAACTAGAAAAATAGGAGAAATTAAGAATTCACCATTTAAACCAGTTTAGAAGAAAACATTTAGAATAACAATGATTAAAATCAGATTACACTTAAGCATTCTGATTTATTCCTTTTCATTAATCATTCAGAAATGAAACACAGATGATATAATAAACAAGTATAAAACTTCAAACATAAGAGAGAGATGACTTATTGATCTGTTATCTAACACAAGAATCCTGTAAAAAGTCTTCTGCATCAATTCATCATCCAGCTAGCCATGTGAAATTTCTCCAACAGCACTTTATTCCAAAATAGTCAATGTTACAGCAAAGTCTAAGGATCCACCCCTCAATGCTCCAATTGAGGGAGTATTTATACAAAAATTACAAAAAATATCTCATAACAAATTGAGATATAATCTAGGATGACTCATAAGTATTTTACAACAAACTTGAAACAAATAGTCTCGTAGATAAGAGAAATGATAACTGATGTTGTGTTGCCTTTAAGTCTAAGAAGATGATAATTTTCTGTAATAAATATCATATCACCTTAAGCCATTCCACAGCCTATTACCCTCAGGGTAATGGACTGGCTGAATCTTCCAACAAAAGTCTCATTAAAATTATCAAGAAATTATTGGAGGAAAACAAGAAAAATTGGCACAAGAAACTTACAAATGCACTGTGGGCAGACAAACTCACCACCAAAAAATCTATTGGGACTAGTCCTTATGAGTTAGTTTATGGTATTGAGGTTGCATTTCCTTCATCTTTAGGAGTTCCTGTAATGAAATTACTTCAAGAAGCTCAGGTTGAACCAAATGATATTCAAAGGAGAATAAATCAGACTATCAATTTGCAGCAGACCAGAGAAGAAGTTTATCAAGGATCCCAAGTATTGCAGGAGAAACCAAAGAAGATATTTGATAAAAGGACCAAGGCAGAATATTTCCAACTGGGAAACAAAGTCTTAAGATGGAATTCCAGAAGAGAGGGTAAGGGAAAACATAGGAAGTTTGACTTCTTGTGGAAAGGACCTTATATTATTCATGCTTTACAAGGAAATAATACATATTTTCTGAAAAACTTGGATGGTACAGAAACTGAAGAAGGGCTAGTTAATGGTCGAATGTTGAAACATTAATTTGATCCTATTTATTAGGATAACTTGATTCTTAACATGTACATACTATATCCTTTGTAATGTATCAGTTTTGAGTGGATAGTAACTTGCTGGATTTGAAGCTCGAGGAGAAGGCCCTAAGCTTCATAAGTATTACTGTCATACATACAATAAAGTAACAAGTAGAAGGAGATTCCATGGTTCAGTCAAAATCATTTTGAGGCCAACTGACCTGTTGTTCTTGACTTTTCACCAGGAAAATCCATCCCCAAGTGGAGCCAATGTTAGACTCCTATACCAATAGGTGTCATATTTCATGATTGACTTGATGGGCTATGTAATATGTTCATACCTTTTCTTGTTGCAAAGGTTTTCCATATTATCAAAAAATAAAAAAAAATAAAAAAATGTAAAGAGGGTATACCCTAAAAGAAAAATCAAAGGGTAAAAAGAATAAAAATGGCCAAAAAAGTAAAAGAAAATGAACCCCACCAAAAGAAAGGCCAAGGAAAGTGTGCAAGTCTAAATGCCACTACTTTTTTGCTCTTATGTAATAAATAAAATTGTGTGCAACTTGTATTTTATGCCACAATTTATGAACAATCAAACAATTTAAGCTTGGCTAGTTCATCTTTCAATTTTATGTTTTAGAGATAGAGAATAAAATCTGACCAAACTGTTTAATCTTGGCAGATAAGTAGATAGGTAGAGTAAATAAAAGGAGCTCAACAGCTTAATCTGAGCCCTTGGATGTAATAAGGTTAGACTTTGATAAATTTCCAGATGTAAAAGAAAAAGTTTGATGAGGGTTTGCCAGTCTAAGTTCACCCTAATAAAGAAGAAAAAATGGTAGGGTAAAGTAGGTAGGGTAGGTAGATGATGTTGTAGAATTACATGTGATGGATAATGGCTCTAAATGTGTTAAATATTTACTTTCATCACAAGTGCAAAGGCATACATTACACTGGAAGGATTTCAAGCAAAGAAAAGTCAGATTATTAGCTTCCCTTCTCATTTTTCCCTAAAAAATTCACTAATTTCCCCTAAGTACTAAAGCATTTGAAAATTAGAGGGGCTCAAGGCATTTCCTTGAATTTTGGAGGGACCGGTCCCTCGGCCCAATAATTGGAAAAGCCTAACTACTTAAAATCATTCATCATGACATTCATTCACTTCTAAAAAATCTTTTCCTAAGAAAAATATCATTTTACTTAGGAAAATCATGCAATATTTCATAAAAACCCTATTCATAAAAGCATAAGTTAAATACATTACCTTGATGTTTTATACTTAGCGCTTCTGTTCATTTTCCATATTAATTTCTGACTTATTATTTAAATCCCTATGCAAATTTCCCCTTTTCTCGTATTATTTTAATAATAAAATTCCCAATTAATATAATATCCCGCCTCGCTGGTTGAAAAATAACCATATAAATTTAATTAATTGGTTGAAATTCCAATCAATTAAAAACCTGACACCCCGCCGCATTTGAAATACATTAATTAACCCTTATGGTTAATTAAAAATATATTCCACCAATCAAATCACCCCCGACGTAATTTAAATTATGTTTAATTGCATTGGGCCTGCCAGTTAATTCCCAGTCATTTTCCTTTCCCGAGGACCATCCGATCGACTAATTTAAGATCTATGGTTATTATCAATATCGCTGTGCATATGTGTCCAAATGATAACGCGCGATGGCCAAGCGGTTTTCTGAACAGTACCACACCATGCATCGTCCATCGTATGGAATCAATCGTCCTTCGCTCAAAACCACTCTTCCCCAAAAGCTGTGCGATGGAAACCGCTTACCACCTGCCTCCCGTGACGAAGTCTCTGTACTTGCTGATGTCATCCATAAAAAAAAAATAAAAAACCCACCAACCTTTGAATTTGTAAATAAAACAAAATAACCCGCGTCATTTTCACTTTCTCATACAGTGACCAGTGTCCCATGCAACGAATTTCGAAATCAACTGTCGAAGTTTGCCAACCATTCCCTTGCTGAAGAAAGTTGCAGTCGAATAATCCAGAGTTCATCCGCCATTACCAGTGCCTATTTTCATCACTGTTTATTTCCTAGAAAACAGGTATTTACCTAAATTCCCACTGAACTCTATAAAAAACCTGGTTTTTGTTTTGAATTTCACACAAAAAACTGAAACAGGGTTCAGGACAATTCCCAAAATTACTTTTGCATTCCCAAACTTGTGATTGTGCCCGTTTTTCATAAAAAACCTGAATTCATTTTTGAATCCACAAGACCCAGAAATGGAGATTTCCGTGGCTCTGAATGTCACACCCCTGAATTCCCCTCATAGAGATTTAGACTATATGCCTTTAGTAGACAGAGATTTCCAAATTAAAGACCTGGTTCTCAGTGAAAATCCCCTTCGAATATTTTGCCACTGCAGAGATAATTACTTGAAAGGTTCTGACATTTTTGGATTATGGGAATCCAATCTTCCCATGTATCTTCTCCCCTCAGTCCATATTTTTCCTGAGATAATCCATTACTGCCATGCAAACTATGATCCCAATCAATGAGCAATTTTGTCCTTGAGTCAGACCATCCTTTTTCCCATAACTGCTCAGTCTATCAACGAAATGTTACAATTTCAACCTGGTCAAGCCCTGACTCCCCTGTCCATGGGAGAATTACTTGAGAAACCTGCCAATTTATCCCATGAAGAATTAAATCACCTCTGTCAAGCCTTCATGTTGCCAAAACATCAGCCCAAAAGCCCTCCCCCTTATGGTTATACCTTTTTCACTGATGTGGGCAGGCTTATTTTGAATATGATATCTTCTATAATGGGTTTCAATACTAGTGAATATGTTGACCAATTAACCCTAGTATTGTTGTCAATTTTTACCCCTGGACAGCCCCCTGCTGTCAAGTATGATTTTTCTTCCTACATTGCAGATAAAATCCATGATCAGTTCATGAGATTAGAGAATGAAAGAGTGTTCAAGTATTCTTCTGTTATTTATCATCTCATGCTTTATTACCAATCAGAAATTTTCTCTTTCTATGTCAAAAAACTTGATGCCAAAGGAAATCCTAGGTCTGTAATATTTTGGTCTGCCATCACTCATAATTCCCCTGATTCTCCTTATTCATACAATGAGTTTATTGACCTATTTGTACACCCTGCAATCACCTTGTTGACAGGAGTCTCTCCTCCTAGGGTCAATAGTGAAATGAAGAAAATTCTTCAACTCTCAAAGCAATACTGGATAGGTGACTGGTACCTATACCGAAATCACATAGAAATCAGTATATATGGATGTGAGTTATGCCCATTCAAGTTGCCAAAATATGTCCCAATGAGACTATTTTCATTTGAGTATTTCAGGCAGATGATCAATTCAGATATAGTCCATTTTTGTAATGCAAAGAAAAAGGCTCAACTCAGGATTAAAAGTCAGCTAGGTCCCTTTGTCTGTAACTCTAGAGATGCTAGAAAAGAAGCTGAAAGAATCTTAGAAGACTATATCAAATTAAAAAAGAGTTTCTATTGGGTACCTTATGACCCAAATAGCTTTATTTGTGATAAAATAATGAAAAATAAATTATCACCATACATTCATCAAAGAATCCCAGAAATTGAACAATATGCCAATATGAATGAATGGATGGAAGGGACATTGATGGAACAAGATAGTGAGTAGGTCAATGTTGAAAATGTAATGAAAGACCTTGAAAAAATACTTGACCTAGACTCTTTTGGACAAGTACAGATACCAGGTATTGGTTCTTCTTCTGTTGGGACTTCTCAACAAAATTTACAGGAAATCGGTGCATTGGCTAAGTAGCATCTAAAGGAAAGGAGAAAGAGGCTGATATACAAGTTACAGAGAAATTTACAATGACAGAACAACCTGAAAATTCTAAAGAACAGGATCAAGTACAGATTTCTCCTACTCAGACCAATGTAGCAGAAATGTCAATTTTACAAACTCCTCTCAATGTAGAAAAGGGTAAAAAGAGATATGTTGAATCAGCTACTCCTATCAGTGGGTCTTCGGAACAGCATGATGTTAAAAGACAAAAATTAAATCCTCTTCCAGAAGTAGAATCTGTTCACGAAATATCTGATAGTCAAAGGAGAGAAGAACTAGGTAGTCAACAAACATGTACAATCAGTGGGACATCCACTACTTTACAGAGAAAAGAGCTGCAAAGGCAGAAAAGTGCAGAAGTATCATCTTTCAAACCACCAATGAAAGATGCCTGTGGTATTAAAAAGACATTTATAAATATAAAGGCCAGAAATGATCCACTCAGACTTCAAGTTTACAATCAATATTTGAAGATGGCTCCTAAGAATCAACAAAGATTTATGTCAGCCTATGACATTCAACAGGGTAAAATGATAATGAGTCACTTCAAACCCAAAGTGCAGCAACCTCAAATAGTTGCAAATTATATCAGAACTAATTTTGAAGTCATAGCAAAGGATATTCATCCTTTGGATCAAATTGAGCTGCATAAACAGACAGGTGAAATGATTTATTCTACTTTGACAGATAAATCAATGATGACCCAGAAATTGCATGATTCTTTGGAGAATACTAATGCTCAATTAAAACTTGAAAAAGCCTCTTCTCAGGCTAAGGATAGCAGGATAAAGAATTTGGAGGAAATAATAATTGGATTGGGTCATAAACCCAAAGATGTCAAGGGTATAGAAGCATTAATCAAGAAAAAAGATGATGATATTGCAGCCTTGAGAAAACAACTGAAGTTACCAGCCTCAACACATCCACAGACTGCAGAAATCATAAGAAAAATTCTGAGAAGAATTGATGGATTTTCTCTTGAAACTTAATGAGCAACTTAATGAAATTGAAAAATAGCTTGAAAAGGAATTGAAAGACAATCAGCCTAATATTCCAGCATCTACAGCAGAAGTGAGTACAGGTACTACAACAACAGGTCAGCCAACAGAATTGTCATAGGTGCATACTTCCAATTTAGGTACAGAAGAATTAATAAATTCAATGGAGGAATTGAAACTCCAAGTGACAGAGCTACAGAGAACAAAGGTACAATTCGCCACTTTAGAACAAAAATATGATCTCTCGAAGATGAATGTTGCTAATAAAACAAGAGAGATCAAAAGATTAGAAAAATTGGTCAACAGATTGGAGAAGGATCTCACATTGGAGAAGCCTTTAAAGGAAATAAATGAAATTCTTTGGGACAACATCATCCAGTCAATAAAATATGTCTAGCCCTCAATTCAAATAATGCATGAACAGAATGATTTAGTCAAATTGGTTCTAGAAGAAATCCTAAAAGCAAGAGAAGAATTGGGAAACATGCCTGAAGAAGCTGATAAAATTATCCACTTTTTAAATACTCAGAACAAGCATCAACTTGAAGAACTTGGCATTCAAGACAAGACGAGAACAATTTTGGAAATAAAAAGAGTTTTTACCAAAAGAACTCTGATGCAGAATCTAGAACGAAGATGCTCTGATATGCAAGAAGAAATCACTGCCTTTATAAAAATATTTGATATTTTGTTAAATAAAGAATTGCCCAGTCCTTTAGTCTTAGAGGATAAATTGATGGACCTTGAAAGTCATGTTGAGAAATTAGACAAGCATGCTGACAATCAGGCCAGTTGCTCAACTAGTTCATCAGCAGCAGCATTGCCTACAGGAAAAAATCTTCATGATAGATTGTAAAATTTGTTCTATCTCGAGCATGAGGTAAAGCATTTTTTCCCAATTCAACCTACTTTATTTAGATATACAGAGACAGATGAAACTATGAGAAAGCTGCAAAGGACCAGAATACCGAAAGATAAATGGTGGGAAGAAATGTTAGAACTTTTGTAAAAAATTATCCTTACATGAATTTTTGATTATGTACTATAGTAAGTCGTGATAAGACGGATAAATAGAGGTTAAAGAGTATCAGTGCAGATAAAGATTATCAATAAAACAGAGCATCCAGCACAGAGTTACGAGAGAGGACAGCAACAAGCCAAATCATAGGGCCTGCCTCCAGCACATTCTTAAAAGAAGGAAATAGCACAACATCAGTTATCATTTCTCTTATATACGAGACTATCTATTTCAAGCTTGTTGTAAAATACTTATGAGTCATCCTAGATTATATCTCAATTTGTTATGAGATATTTTTTGTAATTTTTTGTATAAATACTCCCTCAATTGGAGTATTGAGGGGTGGATTCTTAGACTTTGCTATAACATTGACTATTTTTGAATAAAGTGTTGTTGGAGAAATTTCACATGGCTAGCTGGATGATGAATTGATGTAGAAGACATTTTACAGGATTCTTGTGTCAGATAACAGATCAATAAGTCATCTCTCTCTTATGTTTGAAGTTTTATACTTGTTTATTATATCATCTGTGTTTCATTTCTGAATGATTAATGAAAAGGAATAAATCAGAAAGTGCTTAAGTGTAATCTGATTTTAATCATTGTTATTCTAAATGTTTTCTTCTAAACTAGTTTAAACAGTGAATTCTTAATTGCTCCTATTTTTCTAGTTCATACATTTTGATTATTTAGTAAAAAATACTTAATTTCTCTTTATTAATAATCACTCAATTTTCCCTCTTATAAATGTGTTGAAGGATTCTTAATTGCCCTTCATTCATTTTGATTCCATCCCGTTCACTTTAGATCTATGATTGTTCCCTATTTGATTATCTTGCCCTGTGAAACCATCTTTTGTTAAGAAACTTAATCCAGTTAAGACATCTTTCTTTGACTCCATTAGCCCAATGGCCTAAACTACTCAATATTACCCTCAGCTATTGAATTCCATCACCCAAACTCAAACAAAATCCCTGGACTTTATAACTAGCCTAATATCTTCCAAAACAAAGCTAAATTTTACAGAGAGAGCCCTCTCTAGGTACAGATTGGCTAGATTCTATACCTAAAAGTTGGGTTGTGGTTACCTCGAACCCCTTTCCTATTCTCAACAACTTCAAGGAAACTCTGAGTGATAACACATCCAAAATTAGGAACTGTCATGCAAAACCAGAGGAATATCTTGGATGTACACATCAAAATTCATCCATCCATGCAAGGCTGACTTCCATTGGAGCCCCTGAGAAAAATTGTAGTGTGGCTATGCTATGCTTACAACTAAAATTGCCAAAATTTCCCCAAACTCCAAAAAAATATAAAAAATGCTCAAACATTATTGAAATTTGATCCCTATCATCCTTAAATGATGATCTAGACAGCTAGATATGCCTCATCCAACAAATCCAAGTTTTTCTTCTTCTTTAGCTTGATTAGGGTTTCTTTAAGCTTCTTCTTCAAATTCTTAACCCTGATTTTGGCAATTTGGTTCCTGGTGTAGTAGTGCCTCGCCATGTGCCTTTGGAGGTTGTTTTTTTCTTCCTTCTTCAAAATTTTCTTTGGATGCTAATTTAACTTTTCAATCCAAAACTCTTTGTCTTGTTCAATCTCAGCAGCAATCAAATCATCAAAACTATGTTGACCTAAGGGAGGGGATAAATAATTTTCTTGTTCTTTTTTCCTGGTTAATCCTCTTGCTTTTGGCCTCCTTGGCTTTATCTGATCCTCTTTGTCTTCAAGATGATCAACATATATCACTAATTTTCCCTTATATTTTTCTACCTCAAAATCCACATTATGTTTTCTTAGGAGCAGCTCTTTCACCTTTAGTTGCATGTTTTCTTGTTGTAGGAATGTTATCATGAAATTTTCCCTTGAGATATTGTCCTTGAGCTCTCTTATCTCTGCTTCTTTTTGCCTAATTATCTCTTCAGCTGACTTGTTTTCCAACTGCTCTGCTAGCTATTCCATGTCAACCTCCAAAGCTTCTTGTTCCACCTCATGTTGTCGCAAGGGTAACTCACTCTCATGCATAGGTGGTTGCTCCATATTTTCTCCTAATACTTTCTCAGCTGTAGGTTCAGGTGAAATCACACCTTTAGCAATCTTAGGATAAAATACCAATCAGTTACCTTTCTCATAAGTTTTAGTGACTTCAGGCCTTGTCGTATTTGGAACCTCTGCTGGTCTACTTGAAGAGTCAATTTCCTGTGGCTTTGATGATGCTGATGGTATGCTTTGAATGATAGGTTGATTAGTGGTGGGCATAAAAGCAATTGATTTCATGAATGTTTTCCAAGACATATTTGTTACACCAATTTTTGGTCATCTAACCTGTTACTATTAGATGGACCAAAGTACACCATGTAAGACCAACTTTACCCTAAGTAAAATTTATTTCACTGTGAAAAATAACTTAGTAATCCATAATTTATTAAGTTGTTTACGGTCTAAACAAGAAACCCCATGAGGAAATATTGAATAAATCCACATTTGTTTGATTTTCATCAAGGAATAACTAGTTAAACAATAGTTTAATTAATATTCCTGGTCATATTTAACGCAAAATAGGAAAATTAATTAGATAAATCATTATTTATCTTATTATTTTCCAGGAAAAATTATTTAAACCTTATTTAAATAATATTCATTGTTAAATTTGACAAAATCATTTATAAATAGTTGAATAAATCATTATTTATTTAATTATTACTCAACCACATCCTTAAAATAATAAATAAATCATTTATTTATTTATTATTTACAAATAAATGGATTTGACAAAATTAAAATTCTTTTTCCCTCCAACAAGTATAATAAAATATTCCATAAAAGCTGGATATGGATTTGGTTAATAATATTTTAACTATGCACCAATATCTAGACTAACTCAATATTTTGATATAAATAGAAGGGGTTTTCCATTCACTCACTACCTTTTGTTGCCTAAATATCACTCTGGATCTATACTTTTGGTCTGACTTTGATCCTCCATCATTGTCATATTTTGCTACCATTTTTCTTGTGAGCTCCCTTTGAGTTCCATTTTTGTCTAGGTTTTCTACACCATTAAGAGAGAGAGATCTTAGATCTAAAGTGTTGAGGACTTACAAGAACCCATCCCATTGAGGGGGACTTGTAACATCTTTCTATGTTCCCTTCCCAGGTTTCAAAAAATACAAAAAATTCTTTAAAAAAATTCTTGTCTTATCTATTGGATGCATGAAGCAACTCTTGCTTTCATTTACAACTTAATTTCTTTTACTGCATAGATCTAGATTTTGTAACATTTATCATGGTCAACTAACTGCATATCTAAATAAATTGGCAGCCATCTTTGATGTTAGGGCTATTTTCTATGCACAACTAAAGTGATATTTTTTTGTACACTTGCGATTAGAATTCATCCTAACAACTAGCGACTCCACAAGGGTTTATGATTACGACCTCTATCATTTTTTAGATCTACTTCAAACCCTATGGTTTCTCTTAAACTTCTTTTTTTTCTTTTCTTGATGTCAATTTTAACCTATAAAACCCTAAAACATAAAAAATTCTAACTTCCATGTGTTTCCAGACCTATTGCGCAGGTGACAGGCATCAGTGGCAGCTGAGACAACAATTTTTTCTGAAACCTACTCCTGAAAGTGCCGGAAGTGCAGGTCAAATTTTTTGGGCCTAAACCTACGCCTTGGACCTTCAGGGTGTAGAAAACAGCGCTAAACCTGTGACCTCTGTAGAAATCAGGTCAGAAACTGCGACCTGAACATTTTGCGGGAATTTTTTTGAGATTTTTCTGGGTTTGTCTGGGCCTCTGTTCAGGGTTGTTTGACCTTCGTCTCCACCTATTTTAGACCTGTAATTTATCTGTTTTACTCGCTGAAGTGGGAACCTAGCCCCCTTGGGCTTCAGTACCCTTCCACCTTTCTAGGAGGAGTTTAGCTGAAGTAGGTCGTCTGAAATTTCAGTGTGTTTAGCCATTTTTCAGATATGATCCCTTACCTTCATATCCACTTCAGATTAGTTATTTATCCATCCCAAACACCTCTTTGTAGTTTTTTTTGGTCCTCCTCTAGGGTCCCCTTTGTTTCCCTTCAGGTTGTAGCCTTTCGCCACCTCATTTGCAGTGCTTTTCCCTCTGGTTTTTTGTTGTTTTCTGTACCTATTTCCAGTAGATCTGACCTTTATATCATTTTCCTTCCCAAATTTATATCCATTGGCTATTTTGGTGTGTTTTGACTAGATATTTGCCCACCCATAGACTAGTTGTTGAGAGGCCCGCCTCCTTGGGTTTAGATTAATGCATATTTAGCTATTTATTTTCTATTATATTCAATTTACTATACTGTTATTTGCATATTTATTTACAATTATACATCACATCTTTTATTTTTTTCTCTACAAACGTCTAGGTTTAAAAATTAAAATTAACACACACACCCTAAGTGAAGAAGTGCCTAGTTAACACCGCCAGGCAAAGACTATAATATTGTAATCAATTGTTCTCGCACCTCTTTGCCATTCTTTCGACATTGTAATCATTTGATCCTGCACCTTCTTACCCTTGTTGGTCTCTCTTCCTTTTGTGATCTGTGTTTGTGCTTTCATCATTGCACCCCCAAGGTGTTTATCCCGGAGACTTCTTGGCCTTCATCCTCAGTTTCTGTTAGGAAGACTTACTCCTCTATGTAGGATTCGAGTCAGTCCTCCAACGAGTCCCCATTCCGACTCTCCTTCTGGTTCATTGGGTTCCACTTCTGGTTCTATCCCTGGTTCTACCCTTGTCACCTTCACCATGTCTGGTCCAGGACCTAACACTGGTGGTAGCCCTAGCCCTAATGCTAGGAATACTACTAGTGGGACCGCAACAGGAACTATCCCGACTGCTCCCTTGCTCCCTTATATGACAGACCTCAGTCTTCCCGATTTTAACCAGTTGATAAATAACCCCATATGCCATGACTTTGGTTGGCCTGCTATGCCAGCCAAGCTCCCTTCTGACATCCCCAAGTTTGAAGGTCTTGCTAGAGAAGATCCTACAAACCATGTTCGATCTTTCCGCATGTGGTGTTCGTCTAACTCCATCACCGATGACTTTTCCCATCTTCGGTTGTTCCAATGTATGCTTACTAGAGAATTTTCTAAGTGGTATGTTGACCAGACCTCCTCCTTTCATACTACTTTTTCGACTCTTGCCCGGGCTTCTCTGTCTTACTTCCAACTTCCCCTTCGTTATGACACTGGTACTGAAATTTTGACCTCTTTCCGTCAATTGTCTGCAGCTCGCCTATTTGATAATGTCTAGGAATGGCAGAGAAGAAAGAGCCTATGTCAAGCCCCTACCTTCGAAGACCATGTCTACATGGACTGGTTCCTTAGATCCCTTTTGCCTACTATTGACAAAGATGTCACATCTCATTTCCCTTGGACCGAAGAAGTTGCTCTCCAAATTGCATTAAAATATGACCTGGTCTACGCTTAGTGTAGTTATTTTTATACTGTTTTACCTGATCTCCCTAGACCCAGTGGTGCCAACGCATCGGGGGAATCCCATGCTACTGACGATATCATTGGAGCCCTTTCTCATCCGTATACTCATCCTCCCATGGGTTATGGTTTCTCTCAGGGAGGGGCCAGCTCCTCTAGCACCTTTCCCCTCCCGGTAGCTTGTATCTAGGATATGGCATGCCTCCTCTTTTTGCCCAACCTATTTACCACAATGTTACCCAAACTCCTTATTATCCGTATCCACAGCCTGGTGCTCTATCTCCTCCAACATTAGCACCCTCGCCTCCTTGCCTTCTCAACCCCTGCAACAGTAGCCACCACGCCGCCAGGGGCAGGTATATGCACAGCAGGGTGCGACTAACCCTCCTACTTCCAAAAAGAAGAGGAAAGGTACCCAAAATCAATTTGCCCCCAATAATCCAGGACCTAATCCCCAAGGGAATGTACCTAACACTGTAACTAGAAACACGACACTCATCCCAAGTAGGACAGGCCTGTTCGCACGAATGCCTTATTCTTGTTGTAGTGTCTATGGTCAGTACACCCATGATTGTCCTCTTTTCCCACATATGCATTAGATGTGGGAGACTCAAGCAACATCACGAGGACAACAATCCTCCCCTTTAGTTCCTTTCAATGCATCACCTAGCCAGTCGGTTGTGTTTACTAATCCTTTCCCTCAGCAAGGATTTGTGGTTACCCAACCACCTGAAGGTCAAGTGGCCACTCAACCTCCTCCATATAGTAACTCTGATTACCAGATTCTCATGATGAAATCTCACCAACCCATTACCATTAACCTCAACCTTTACACTTGGTCCCATCAGTACAACAAGCCTCCCTCTACGTCTACCCCCGAGCCCCCTTATTCAGGTTCCGCAGAGCCTCTTTCGACAATAAATGGTCCTTTACAGATCCCTTAGCCTAAGGAAAAGGTTCATACACGGATCCCCAAGGGACCATTATGCCAAAACGCTGCTTTCGGAAAATATGCTCATTTGTATAGTATAGTAGATGATTTGGCACAATCTCCTGCTACCATATCAACGCTGGAACTCCTCCAGTCGTGCCCTTCACAACGAAAAACTCTACTAATTTCCATGGGCACTGTGGATACTTCAGATGATATTTTGGTCGTCTTCGATGTTGACCGATCAAAACATCCCCCCTACCTACTTCCGTCGCCTTCCAAATCCCCATCAAGATCTGGAATGTCAACATCTCCCATTGTATCATTGATGAGGGGGCATCCACTTACGTGATGTCCACTTTGGTTTGGAAGAAACTCAGATCACCTAAGTTGACCTCTTCCACTATCACCCTCCGAGCATGGGATGGCCACTCTTCCTAGCCCATTGGCCTGTTCTGCAATTGTCCTATTACTCTTGCGGGCAAGACTATTTGCGTTGACGTAGAAGTCATTGATGCCCCCTTAGATTACAACATTCTATTGGGTCATAGCTACACCTATGCGATGTATGATGTTCCATCTGCAGTTCACTGCAAGATGTCCTTTCCCCATAGCTGAAATATAGTCACCATTGACCAGTTGAAATATTACGAACCAAAGTCTTAGACCTACCTTGAGTTTATTATCTCTTCGGTGGCCAATAAGCAAACTATCGAACATTTGACCAGTGTCTGACCTGGAGTCTACAAAGACTCCTCTTTGCTTGGTTATTTCCCTGGCCTTCCTCCTCTTGTCTCTGATCCTAGCTCATCAAATGTTTTCATGATGCAATCATCTCGAGCTTCCCTCAAGCGGCCCGCCTTGGCTAGTCAGGAGCCCCGCCCTCTGCAACCTGCTCCTAGCACTTTGACTCAGCATTCATGACTCCCTCATCAAGGCCCCTTATCTGCAGTTGGTATCCATGAGCCTCTCTACCCTCCTAGCATGGTTCCTCCTAGCCTTAACCATCTTGGAGTTGTCTCGCCTGACCATTACCCCTCTGGTCAGATACCATTCCTAGCTCCCCCTCCTGGAGTGTTTTCGATCCCTATTATGGCTACCCTATCCCTTCCTAACTTGACCCTGGGGATCCCAGTCTAGTACATTGATCCCCCAGCTGCTACCCCACCTGGTCAGGCCAAACCTTATCTTTCTTTGACCCCTATTCAACCGGTCCCCATGACCCCTCCCTCTGCTACTGTGCCTTAGCCACCTCAACAGGAACCTCCTCCTGTTGCGACAGCTTCGGGTGAAGGGGGAAAAGCTCGCAAGAAGGCACCTAAACGCAAGGCTGCCCCAACCAACCCTGCTCCTTCTTAGCCTCCAAAGTGTACCCCCCTGTGTGCTTTGTGTGATTTTGTCAGTCATGCAACCCATCATTGTCCTGATTTGCCTTGTATCAAGTCCATGGTTAATGTTTCGTCCCCTGACTTTACGGCCCCTGAAGCCTCTGTTTCTTCCTCAACTGTAACCAATAACCTTAAGAATATTCACACCAACCAACCTTGTGATTTTTGTGATCTCCATGGCCATTATACCCATCGGTGTCCCTACCTCACACATTACCACGCCTCTTTGGAGGTAGTTCGAGAGTACAATATTGAACAAAACCAGTCTGCCTCTCCTGTCCTTATGTAGTATGCTTCAGGCCAGCTTGAGGATTTACCCACTCCCATTGAAATTCCCCCTCCTGATGTCGAGATGATGGAGCCTGTGGCCACCATCCTCTACCTATCATCATTCATGAGATCCACAGTGGAAGCTCCCTCTGAAACTTCCCTTGCTGTTTCGTTTGAGCTCCCTTCAACGATCACCCTGGGCTCAACATCAGTGGATTCTTCATCTACTTGTTTTTCTGTCACCAATTGCGACGATGTGCATGTGAACCTCTCCTCTCATGATGATGATTCTAGCTTCGCCACATCAGGTGGCCTTTCTTCCACTAGTCATCCCATCTTCTATTACGATGATGAAATTATCGAATTAGTCATCACCCTTGACTTTATCTATCCCCCCTTGCATCGAACCCATGCATTCAAACCACATACAGCTTGTGGCCATTACATTAACATCCAATGTTTGGGTAAGGGCACACCCATATTTAAGAGAACAGGAGAAGCAATTCTCCACAACTCTCCTAGTGTATCTGGTCGTGTCGAATCTAGTACCCTTCTTCTTCCCCATTTAGAAGAACCTCTATAGTCCCATATCACTTCAGATCACTATAGGGATGATACCCCTCTTCATTCCTTCATCTTACATCAGTAACCCAGTACCCTAGACAATGTTGTTAACCAACCTGTGGGTTTTCTAGGAGAGAACCAGTTCATTATCTCCAAATACACTCTTGGGGATAGTGACACCATGTATGCCAACCTAGAAACTTAGTCCATTTGCTTCATATATGCAGTACCAAAAGAGATTGGTAATCCTCCATTCCATTTCTCGAACTGCATAACCATAATGAAAACAAATGGCACACCACATCATAAAAATGTGTTTATATTCCCCTTTTCTAAATACATTTTGACATGACCATAACATGCTTGGGGGCACCCATGCCCCTCAACAATAAAAATCCCATCTCTCAGCCAAAAACAACACTAAAACACCCTTTCTCTAATAGGTCGCACTTTTCAGGTCATTTCCCGGGACAGGTCACAGTTTTCTTCCTAGTACCTGCTACTTAGGTCGCAGAACGAACCCCAAAAAGTGTGACCTAGCCTATTCATGAGCTTTGGGTGCCTAAACTGAAATAGTAGGGTTAGGCCTCTTACTTGCAACTGACGGATCTCGAATCCAATGGTCGGTTTGTCCACTATGATCGATGCATGATTTAGGGCCTTTTCTCCTCTCTACATTCACCACAACTACACTTGAAAATGAGTGAATTTGGAGAGAAAATGCCTTATTAAAAGAGAAAACCTAGATTTTTCTTTCTCCTGCTGCGGCCAAACCATAGCTCAGTTTGAAAAACTGTCCATACTGTTGGAAAGCTCTCACCAAGCTCTAAAATGGGTATTTGTTAGTCTTTTGTGATTTTATACTTCACCAAGACACATTTTTTCCAAGAAGGATCACTCCACCACTCCTCAAAATCGAATTTCTTCACTCGCAACACTTTTCCTTGGGGCACCACTTTGCCTCCATACTTTTCCATGCTCATGTTGATTTTCATCGAGATTAACCATATTGTATTCATGTCTTTATGGTCCCCACTAGAACTTTTCTATGTGGCATCATCTTCAAGTCACCCTTTTTTAGAGCATCCGAGTTGAGTCATAATCGCATCCATTGAGTCTATCCCAAGTCCCTTGTATCTCGCTATAGTCCTCCATCCTTCATTCCTTGGTTCCTCTCTCGTGTTGCACATTATGGCCTTCAGTACTACTGTCCCCTGTCCCCTTTGATATTGTGTCAGTTGCTGGTAGGTCATCCATACCTTTTATGCTCTAACAAGGGAAGTCATCCGCTACTCAGTACCCCCCATTCCATCATCATCCCTGGTGTCAGTTTGTCAGTCACTCTAATATTATCTCTCATGCCTTAGTTGAGGATCCCTTATTGGCTCACCTATGGCGAACCTCCTTCTGTCGACATCAGCTCATTCATTCTAGAAGATACATTTAGAGGGTAGTGTACCTTGGTTCTAGCTTCCACTCTTATTCAGTGCCTCAGATTAGGCAAAGGGACTCTTTATTTCCCTTTGACTTGATTTTTTCTTAGCTGCAGCTCCTCACGGCATGATCAAGATCCGTATACTTGATAGTTCAGTGATGCAACAGATTATACCGGTGATCCCCGGGTGTGTGTGAGATGTTTTAGACCTCATGAGGGGGTGGCCCTTCAGGTAGCCCCCCACCTGCCCAGATGACCTCTTTATTACAGCCTTTCATGTAGCTCCATAGATTTGATGGTTTCGGCCTCAACTGCTTGCAGCACCTTTTAGTTTGCTTGTATCATTCTGTTGTGTAACCAACTCAAAAAGAGAAGAAAAGAGATATAAACGCCTTAGAAATGAGCCACTTCGAGGGGGCAACCTCCAATACATTACATAAATGAACAATTCTTGGATGATACAATTCACAAAACCTCCTTTCTATATATAGGAGTCCATGGGGCCATAATGTAATCCTAGTGGGCCACAATGTAATCCTAGCCGACCTAACAATAATAATTTAAGGGCACAATAATAACAAAATGGGGGTTACAAGGGTACAACAATAACAATAAGGGGTTTACACTAACAATAATAAGGGGCTATACTAGTTATATAGGGACCTAACATGCCCCTCTCCTTCAAAAAAAGTGTTGTCCTCAACACTTGAGTAGCTCCGGGTGCTTCTGTATAAAATTCTCATCCTCCCATGTAGAATCTTCAGTGGGTAAGTTCTTCCACTCGATGAGATACTCTGAAATTGATCGATTCCGTAGCTGTCGAGTTCTTGTTTCCATGACCGCTTCAGGTTCCAATATGATTTTTCCTTCCTCATCAAGTTCTGGCAATATTGTTTGAACCGGAAGATTTTCACCTATAACCTTCTTTAAGCATGAAACATGGAAAACTGGATGTACTCACGAAGAAGCAGGAAGCTCCAATTTGTATGCCATAGTACCAATCTTTTGCAACACCTTGTAAGTACCATAGTACTTTGGCGATAATTTATTATCCTTCTTTGCTTGCTTGAGGGACATTTGTTTGTATGGTTGTAGCCGTAAAAATACACAATCTCCTACATCAAAACTTCTCTCGCTACGATGTTGATCTGCCTGTTGTTTCATTCGATTTTGTGCCAAATTCAGGTTATCCTTTAAGAGTTGGAGAACTTCTTGCCGATGCTCGATGTGATCTTCCACTGCTTGAACCTTCGAATTTTCCCTTAAAGATGATGTGATGGATGGTGGATGATATCCATAAAGTGCCATAAATGGGGTCATTTTGCTGCAGTATGGAAGGAAGTGTTATACCACCATTCAGCAAGAGGTAACCACTTGACCCATTGTGTTTGTTTATCAGATATAAAACAACGAAGATATCCTTCCAAACATTTATTTACTATCTCAGTTTGACCATCAGATTGAGGATGATAAGATGAGCTATGAGCTAATTGAGTACCCAAACAAGAAAATAACTCAGTCCAAAAATTTCTAGTAAAAATGGGATCTCTGTCGCTCACAATAACCCTTGGGTTTCCATGTAGCTTTTGAATTGTGTCCATAAATGTAGTAGCAATTGTATTTGCTTTAAATGGATGAGATAATGCACAAAAGTGTGCATACTTGGTAATTCTATCAACTACCACCATGATGAAACTCTTTCCTTCGGACTTAGGTAAACCCGTGATAAAATCCATTGAAATCTCCTCCCAACGTTGACTTGGAATGGATAAAGGTTGTAGAAGTCCTGGGGTCTTAATTGTTTCCACTTTATTCTGCTGGCAAACCAAACATTCCGCCACAAACTTTCGAATATCCGATTTAAGGCCATCCCAAAAAAATTCTTTCTTCACCCTGTGGTAAGTTTTTAAAAATCCTGAGTGTCCTCCTAAAGGAGAAGTGTGCAATTCTAGAAGGATATTTTGTTTTAGTTGGGAATTCTTACAAAGATATAAGCGATCTTTTTACCATAAGGAATCATTTTTCCAACTAAATGTATCAGATGTACTAGGATCTTGCTGCAACTTTTGAATGAGTATCGATACATCTTTGTCCTTCTTCCATTCATCTCTTGCTTCAGTTATCCAATCTGGTTGGATAATAGAAATGGCACAAAGCAATGCTTCCACCTCTTCATTCTTTCTTGAGAGTGCATCTGCAACAACATTAAACTTTCCTTTTTTGTAGATTATTTCAAAGTCATAACCCAACATCTTTGTGACCCATTTTTGCTGCTCTTCTGAAGATAGTCTTTGTTCCAAAAAGTGTTTAAGACTATCATGATCAGTTTTTACCTTGAAGTGTCTTTCCATTAGGTAAGTTTGCCATTTCTTTAGTGCATGCAGTATTGCTAACATTTCCTTCTCATAAATAGGTTTCTGTAAATACTTTCCTTTGATTGGACGACTTTCAAAAGAAATGGCTCTTCCTTCCTGCATTAAAACTGCACCAATTCCATTTCCTGAGGCATCACATTCCACAATAAAGGTTTTTGTGAAGTCTGGCGTAGCTAAGACCGGTGCATGGCACATTGCCTCCTTAAGACGTTCAAAGGCCTTAGTTGCTTCAGGGGTCCATGAAAATGCATCTTTCTTCAATAATGTTGTTAGAGGTGCTGCTATTCTCCCATAATTCTTAACAAACTTGCGATAATACCCCGTTAACCCGAGAAATCCTCGCAACTTCTTTATGGTTGTGGGGACTTTCCATTCCTTAATGGCTTTAATTTTGTTAGGGTCTACTTTAACCCCCTCGTGAGATACAATATGACCCAGATATTCCACCTCTTGTACTCCAAAGAAACATTTGGATTTTTTTGCATATAATTGTTTCTCCTGCAATAGTTTGAGCACCCCGTCAACATGTTCAACATGATCCTTCCAAGACCTGCTGTAGATTAGTATATCATCAAAAAATACTAGCACAAATTTTCTAAGGAAGGGTTTGGAAATGGAATTCATCAACCCTTGAAATGTAGAAGGTGCATTGGTAAGGCCAAAAGGCATGACCAAAAATTCATAATGACCCTCATGAGTTCGAAATGTTGTTTTTGGAATATCTTCAGTCTTCATTCTAATTTGATGATATCCCGAACAAAGATCCAACTTGGTAAAATAAATTGCTCCATGTAATTCATCCAATAATTCATCAATCACAGGAATGGGAAATTTATCTTTAATGGTGAGCTTATTAAGCTCCCTATAATCCCGACACATTCGCCATGATCCATCCTTCTTGTGTACCAATACTACAGGAGCAGAGAAAGAACTTTGACTAGGTTGAATTATACCCGCCTCTAACATTTCTGCAATCATGCGTTCAATTTCGCTCTTTTGGAAGTAAGGATATCTATAAGGCCCGATGTTTGGAGGAACACTTCCTGGAATCAAATGAATAGCATGATCATGATCACGAATAGGTGGGAGTCCTTTGGGAGTTTCAAACACCTTGGAATGATTGTCCAAGACTTGTTGAAGATTTGCAGAAATAGATGATTTTGATGTTGGAACTTCTAGTGAGCATAATTGTGCAATTACGCCTCGTTGTTCTTTCTTTAGAAGCTTTGTCATGACATTATAGCTTATTATCCTTCCCGGCTTCCCTTCAATACCCCGTAATTCGACTTCCTTTCCTTCTGAAAAAAATTTCAAGAAAAGTTCTTGAAAATTAAAAGCTACCGTCCCCAAAGATTGTAACCATTGTACTCCTAGTACAACATTCGCACCTCCCATAGGAATGGAAAGCATTGGACTAGTCAATACATATTCCCCCATGGTTAGCTTGATATTATGGCATTTTCCAGAGCAATTTATAGTTCCTCCATTTGCAACCATCACTTGACATTCTGGTGCTGGGTATAGGAAACAATTTAATTCCTTGGCTACCTTATAATGAATAAAATTATGGGTGCTACCCGAATCAATCAACACTATTACCCTTTTCTTTTTTATATGTCCTTCTATCTTGAGAGTTTGAGGAGTGGTAATTCCTGCCAGTGCATTACACGATATGGTCGGATTCATTTCTTCCTCTTCTAGGGGTGGTTCCCGGTGTATATCCTCTTCTTGTTCATTTTCTTCTTCTTCTTCACAATCTATGTAAAATAATTTCTTCTCAGCACACTTATGACCTTTAGTGTATTTGCTATCACAACTGTAGCAAAGCCCTTTTGCTCTTTTTTTCTTCCAATTTTTGTGGTGTCAACCTAGTAGGTTGTGGAAATCTAGGCGTAGCAACACTTCCTTCTTTATAGAATTGAGTGGTAGGCTGCCTTGCCGCCATAATTTTACATTCAACTTTTCTTGCCAACCTGAATGCCTTCTCCAATGAATCAGGTTCCAAAACGCGAACTTCATGTTGGATGTTATCCTTTAAAGTGCCTAGGAAGAGATCAATCTTGTGTTCCTCTGTAATATCAGTTACCCTTATATTCAATTTTTGGAAGTCCTCAATGTGCTGCCCCACTAAACCCTTTTGTTTGAGATTTATCAATTGGGTAAAGAAGGTGTTGCTCTTTGTATTCTCATAATGTGCTATCATTTCCTCCGTAAAAATTGACCAAGTGACAATTTTTTTACGGGAACAAAGCCATCGATACCATACAAATGTATTTTGTTCTAAATGTAAAGTTGCAATGCGTACCTTTTGTGTGTTTTGCACGTTATGGAGATCAAAATATTGCTCCATCCGTAGTATCCATGTTACAGGATCCTTTCCATCAAACTTCCTCATATCCATTTTTGGAATATGGTGGTTCTTCCCACCAACATTCGAGTTTATGGAATCATGATTAACATTTATTTTGTTCTCATCAGGAGGTTCTTCTCCTATATTTCCGCCATTAGGAATCATTTCTGGTTTTAAGCTTGTCATCAAGCCTTCCATGTATGCTTTTAGATCATTCTTCATGTCATCCATCTTAGTTTTCATGCCGACTTCCATGCCATCCATCTTAGCTTCCAAACCATTCATCTTAGTTTCCACGCCTTTCTTCAAAACTTCCATTTCATTTTTTGTTGTTCTTTGCGAGAGCGAAATTTGTTGCATTTGCTCTTGTAATTTTGACATGTCATGTTGCCATTCTTCATCTTCATGAGTAATAGTAGAGCCTTCTAAAGGTTTAATGGGTGTTGAATTCTTTTTAGGGGCCATTTCAGACTCCAATATTGATATCTATTCTACAATAGGCCCTTGCAATCAATTCAACTTGATTCTTCAAACAAGACTTATGCAATTCGGAAAAAATACACACCTTTTACTAGCTTTGAGGAGCTCGATATTGAAATTGTATTATCTCTGTGCTTGAAAATATTCGATATCTGAAATTCAGCCCTGTAGTAGCCCTCTGACGCTTCTTTCAAATGCCACAGGTCTGACTTGATTTTGATGCTCCAAGACAAAGTTGTGTCCAATCTCCCACAATGACCTAATTCTAGACTGGTTCAGTAGAGCGAACTTGTACGACTTGCCACGTGTCACTGTTTTGTCCTTTGTCTCTGAAATTGATAGAGAAGAAACTATAGGCTGTGCACTTGTGACCACTTTTGACGACACTCCAATCCAATCTTCAGAGAGAGAGTTATTGAACTTTTCCCACGATCACCTCTTTGAGATGAAATTCAGGAGCCTGAAAAAGCACTACCTTCCACAGATCATATCTCCAAAAATATTGCGAACCAAGTTCTGAAATTTTTTGAAGAATTTCCTCTGGATTTCAGCTTCGCACCATATGAATTTCAGACTCTGACCCTTCGTAAAAAAAAATTTATAGCGCAAATTCCACGATGACCTGTTTATGAGCCTGAAAAAATACCTAACTTCCACAGATGATATCTCCTCCAATATTGCGAACCAAGATCTGAAATTTTTAGACAACCTTCCTCCAGATTTCAGCTTCGCACCCTAAAAATTTCAGCTTCTGAAGCTTCGTAGAAAAAAATTTATAGCGAAAATGCCACGATGACCTGTTTGGAGCAGCGAAACCCTAGAATCCCAAGGCTCTGATACCAAATGTTGTGTAACCAACTCAAAAAGAGAAGAAAAGAGATATAAACGCCTTAGAAATGAGCCACTTCGAGGGGGAAACCTCCAATACATTACATAAATGAACAATTCTTGGATGATACAATTCACAAAACCTCCTTTTTATATATAGGAGTCCATGGGGCCATAATGTAATCCTAGTGGGCCACAATGTAATCCTAGCCGACCTAACAATAATAATTTAAGGGCACAATAATAACAAAATGGGGGTTACAAGGGTACAATAATAACAATAAGGGGTTTACACTAACAATAATAAGGGGCTATACTAGTGATATAGGGACCTAACACATTCAGATTTTCAAAGCCCTCTCCTATTTACAAGGCCTCTTTGGTTGTACTTATATGTCATGTACTCATATTATTGTTTAAGTCCTGGTTGTTATCCCAGGTACAGTATGTACGTGGGATCCATTATCAAGTTTTTATCTAGCTCATGTTTATGCCAACATGAAATATATAGTTTAGTCCCTTGTTTACTGGACATATTATTCTTTGTACTTTGTCTTGGCGGGCATAGGTATGCCTCTCCCGCCTCTTGTAGCATAGGTACTCACTCATAAAAGAGACTTTCCGCACTTGTAAGTCTTGCCTCCTCAGGGTCTTGTCCTCTAACACTTTGGTCTACCTTACATTTCTCTCTCTCTGACTTCCGCTTTGGTGTCTAGTGATTGAGTTCTTACAACGTACTTCGGTCATACAATTAGCTCCTAATGTTCGCACGCTAGGGGGGAAATCTGTTACACCAATTTTTGGTGATATAACATGTTACTATTAGATGGACAAAAGTACACCATGTAAGACCAATTTTACCCTAAGTAAAATTTCTTTCACTATGAAAAATAACTTAGTAATCCATAATTTATTAAGTTGTTTATGGTCTAAACAGGAAACCCCATGAGGAAATATTGAATAAATCCACATTTCTTTTATTTTCCTCAAGGAATAATTAGTTAAACAACAATTTAATTAATATTCCTGGTCATATTTAACCCAAAAAAGGAAAATTAATAAGATAAATCATTATTTATCTTATTATTTTCTAGGAATAATTATTTAACCCTGATTTAAATAATATTCCTTGTTAAATTTGACTAAATTATTTATAAGTAATTGAATAAATAATTATTTATTTAATTATTACTCAACCACATCCTTAAAATAATAAATAGATCATTTATTTAGTTATTATTTACAAGTAAAGGGATTTGACCAAATTCAAATTCTTTTTCCCTACAACAAATATAATAAAATATTCCATAAAAGTTGGATCTAGATTTGGTTAATAATATTTTAATTATGCACCAATATCTAGACTAACTCAATATTTTGTTATAAATAGAAGGGTTTTTCCATTCACTCACTACCTTTTGTTGCCTAAATATCACTCTCGATCTATACTTTTGGTCTGACTTTGTTCCTCCATCATTTTCATATTTTGCTACCATTTTTCTTGTCAGCTCCCTTTGAGTTCCATTTTTGTCTGGGTTTTCTAAACCATCAAGAGAGAGAGAGATGTTAGATCTGAAGTGCTGAGGACTTACAAGCACCCATCCCATTGAGGGGGACTGGTAACATCTTTCTATGTTCCCTTCCCAGGTGTCAAAAAATACAAAAACTTCTTTAAAAATATTCTTGTCTTGTCTATTGGATGCATGGAGCAATTCTTGATTTCATTTACTGCTTAATGTATTTTATTGCATAGATCTAGATTTTGTGCATTTATCTTGGTCAACTAACTGCAGATCTAAAGAAATTGGCAGCCATCTTTGATGTCAAGGTTGTTTTTTATGCACAACTAAAGTGAGATTTTTTCGTACACTTGCGATTAGAATTCATCCTAACAATATTGATTTGTGAGAGTTGATGAAATACTATAACCTTTACCAAACCATGGTGAAACAAACTAGCTTGGTGATCCTTTCCTTTACTTTGTACTTTTTCAGTCATTTTGACAAAAAATCTAAATAGATAATGAGACAAGTTCAGTGGCTTGGTGGTAGTGAAATGCATCAATAGCCTTATGTGGTACTAGTATAATCTTGATAACCTCACTTCACACTTAAAATACTTAATGATCAACTTCATTAAAATAGAATATTTTTCACATAAATGTTTGAAGGGAAAGATGTTTTTAGGAGCATCTTTGTAGTGTGGCTTTAAGAAAACTGTATAGTTCTCAATGTCCCAATCCATCCCTTTGAACCAGATTTCTCCATGGTTTAGGATACCTATTGCTCAGGCTATGACATCTTCTGATATAGTGAATTCAACCCCTGCTATGTTAACCTTATCTCTCCTAAGACTTGATCTAGGTGGATATCAGTGGCCACCCACCTATTCCATTTGGACCCGCAACATCAATTCTTTCAGTTTTTTAGCTTCAACACAGCTTATTATTTTTAGCAATTTTTCCGGTCCTACACTCTTGGAGCTGTTTTGGGGACTTAATGATCAAGGTGGATATCGGTGGCTACCCACCAAGTCCATTTGAACCCCCACCATCAGTTATTTCAGTTTGTAAGTTTCAACACAACTTACTATGTATAGCAGTTTTTTGGGTCCTGAATTTCCGGAGCCGTTTTGAGGCCATAAACGATGCTTTTTGAGAAAATGTTTGCCCACTCAAAATTTGTAGTCCTTGGATATATATTTATAATGAGATATTTAGTGCATCAAATGGAGATCGGATGCCAAAGTTACGTCCCCGGGAAATTGAAACACCAACTTACCCAAACGGGACCCACAGTTTTGGCGCTTCATCTCCTAGGGTTAGGTTTTTGGAAGTTTCGGGTTTTACATTATTTCTCAACAATAAATATGATTTTGAGCCTCATTGTAACACAATTCAAGGGGTTGGGAGTTGAAACATCTCTTCTTAGAGATAAGCGCTACCAATGCCCTAGCTCGCTTGTACCCATCATTTCAGTTCTGTAACACAGTTCAAGGGCTGGTAGCCGACACATCTTTTCTCAGGGATACATTGCCAGTACCCTAGCTCATCTATTTCCATTATGTCTATAATAGGCCTTCAAGCCTCAATGTAACACAACTCAGAGGCCTGCCCCTGCCACATCTCTTCTCAGAGATATGCTACCAACACCCTAGCTTGTTTCCATTATGTTTGTAAGCTTATTTCAGTCATTATTTTATTAATAAAATGAAGAAATATTTCCGTTGCATCTCTATATGTATGGATATATGTGTATTCTCTTGTGTTCCTGCATAAAATATGGATCAATGGTATTAGAGTGGTCCACTCTTTCTCTGTTTTTCTTTTCATGTCCCCAACGTAGCTAGGGTATAAGGAGTTCAACCTCACAACCCTGATGACCCCCCATGGCGGAAGGAAAGAAATATGGGGGAGCAGGAGATCCTATCAAAATATTGCTCGAGGAAGCCCTCGAGAAACAAAGGAATGCAATGATGGATAAATTTTCCTAGATCCTTCAACAGTTACCCACTAGTGACACATCTACATCTAGCATGTCTGCCAACAGGTCTGTGATATCCTAGACAAATCAAGGTGGATATTGGTGGCCACCCACCAAGTCCATTTGAACCCACACCATCAGTTATTTCAGTTTGTAAGTTTCAACCCAACTCACTATTTGTAGCAATTTTTCGGGTACTGAACTTCCGGAGACGTTTTGAGGCCCTAAACGAACCTTTTTGGAAAAATGGTTTCCCACTCAAAATTTGTAGTCCTCGGATATATATTTCTAATGAGCTATTGAGTGCATCAAACAGATATCGGATGCCAAAGTTATGTCCCCGGGAAGTTGAAACACCAACTTACTCAAACGGGACCCACAATTTTTGCGCTTCATCTCCTAGGGTTAGGTTTTTGGACGTTTCGGGTTTTACATTGTTTCTCAACAATAAATAGGCCTTCGAGCCTCATTGTAACATAGTTCATGGGGTTGGGAGCTGACACATCTCTTCTCAGAGATAAGCACTACCAGTGCCCTAGCTCACTTGTTCCCATCATTTCAGTTCTGTAACACAGTTCAGGGCCTAGTAGCCAACACATCTCTTCTCAGGGATATGCTGCCAGTACCCTAGCTCATATATTTCTATTATGTATGTAATAGGCCTTTGAGCCTCAATGTAACATATATTAGAGACCTACACCTACCACATCTCTTCTCAGAGATACGCTACCAGCGCCCTAGCTTGTTTCCATTATGTTTGTAAGCTTATTTCAGTCATTCTTTTATTAATAAAATGAAGCACTATTTCTGCTGCATCTCTGTATCTATGGCTATATGTGTATTCTATTGCATTCCTACATAAAATCTAGATCAGTGGTATTAGAGCAGTCTGCTCTTTCTCTGTTTTTCTTTTCATGTCCCCAACGCGGCCAGGGTATAAGGAGTTCAACCTCGCAACCCCGATGACCCCCCATGGCGGAAGGAAAGAAAGACGAGAGAGCAAGAGATACTATCAAAATATTGCTCCAGGAGGCCCTCAAGAAATAGAGGAATGCGATGATGGATAAATTTTCCCATATCCTTCAACGGCTACCCACCAGCGACACATATACATCCATCACATCTGGCAACAGGTTTGCGACATCCTGGACAAATCCAACATCAAGTTCAGCAGAATTTGCCCCCCCCCCCCCCTTCCTATGGAGGAAATTAACGCAATGGAGACCATTGCTTGCTAAGGAGGGAGGAATGATCCAGGTGGATATCGATGGCCACCCACCTATTCCATTTGGACCCGCAACATCAATTCTTTCAGTTTTTCAACTTTAGCACAACTTACTATTTTTAGCAGGTTTTCGGGTCCTGCACTCCCTGAGCCATTTTGGGGACTTAATGATCAAGGTGGATATTGGTGGCCACCCACCAAGTCCATTTGAACCCCCACCATTAGTTATTTCAATTTGTAAGTTTCAACACAACTTACTATTTATAGCAATTTTTTGGGTCCTGAACTTCAGGAGCCGTTTTGAGGCCCTAAACGATGCTTTTTAGGAAAATGGGGAGAAACATGGGTCATAGACTGATGTTTCTCACTCAAAAGTTGTATTCCTCGGATAGATATTTCTAACGAGCTATTGAGCGCGTCAAACGGAGATCGGATGCCAAAGCTATGTCCCCGGGAAGTTGAAACACCAACTTACCCAAACAGGACCCACAGTTTTGGCGCTTCATCTCCTAGGGTTAGGTTTTTGGATGTTTCAGGTTTTACATTGTTTCTCAACAATAAATAGGCCTTTGAGCCTCATTGTAACATAGTTCAGGGTGTTGGGAGTAGACACATCTCTTCTCATAGATAAGCACTACGAGTGCCCTAGCTCGCTTGTTCCCATCATTTCAGTTTTGTAACACAGCTCAGGGGTTGGTAGCCAACACATCTCTTCCCAGGGATATGCTGCTAGTACCCTAGCTCATCTATTTCCATTATGTCTATAATAGGCCTTCGAGCCTCAATGTAACACAGCTCAGAGGCTTGCGCCTGCCATATCTCTTCTCATAGATATGCTACCAGTGCCCTAGCTTGTTTCCATTATGTTTGTAAGCTTATTTCAGTCATTCTTTTATTAATAAAATGAAGCACTATTTCCACTGCATCTCTATATCTATGGCTATATGTGTATTATGTTGTTTTCCTGCATAAAATCCAAATCAGTGGTATCAGAGCGGTCTGCTCTTTCTCTGTTTTTCTTTTCATGTCCCCAATGTGGCTAGGGTATAAGGAGTTCAACCTCGCAACCCTGGCGACCCCCCATGGCGGAAGGAAAGAAAGACGAGGGAGCAAAAGATCTTATCAAAATCTTGCTCGAGGAGGCCCTCAAGAAACAGAGGAATGCGATGATGGATAAATTTTCCCATATCCTTCAACGGTTTCCCATAGGTGGCACATCTACATCCAGCACGTCCACCAACAGGTTCGCGACATCCTGGAAAAATCCAACACCAAGTTAAATAGAATTTGCACCCCCCCCACCATGGAGGAACTTAACGTGATGGAGACCATTGTTTCCTAAGGAGGGAGGAATGATTCAGGTGGATATTGGTGGCCACCCACCTATTTCATTTGGACCCGTAACATCAATTCTTTCAGTTTTTCAGCTTCATCACAGCTTACTATTTTTAGTAGGTTTTTGGGTCCTGCACTCCCAGAGCCGTTTTGGGTACTTAATGATCAAGTTGGATATTTGTGGCACTGGCCACCCACCAAGTCCATTCGAACCCCCACCATCAGTTATTTCAGTTTTTAAGTTTCAGCACAACTTACTATTTATAGCAGTTTTTCGGGTCCTGAACTTCCAGAGCCGTTTTGAGGCCCTAAACGACGCTTTTTAGGAAAAAGGGAAGCAACATGGGTCATATATTGATGGTGCTCACTCAAAAGTTGTAGTCCTCGGAAAGATATTTCTAATGAGCTATTGAGCGCATCAAACGGAGATCAGATGCCAAAGTTATGTCCTCGGGAAGTTGAAACGCCAACTTACCCAAACGAGACCCACAGTTTTGGCGCTTCATCTTCTAGGATTATGTTTTTGGACGTTTCGGGTTTTAAATTGTTTCTCAACAATAAATAGGCCTTCAATCCTCATTGTAACGCAGTTAACGGGTTTGGGAGCTGACACATCTCTTCTTAGAGATAAGTGCTACCAGTGCCCTAGCTCGCTTGTTCCCATCATTTCAGTTTTGTAACATAGTTTAGTGGCTGGTAGCTAACACATCTCTTCTCAGGGATACGCTGCCAGTACCCTGGCTCATCTATTTCCATTATGTCTATAATAGGCCTTTGAGCCTCAATGTAACACAGCTCATAGGCCTGCACCTGCCACATCTCTTCTCAGAGATATGCTACCAGCACCCTAGCTTGTTTCCATTATGTTTGTAAGCTTATTTAAGTCATTCTTTTATTAATAAAATGAAGCACTATTTCCACTGCATCTCTTTATCTATGGCTATATGTGTATTATGTTGCGTTCCTACATAAAATCCGGATAAGTCGTATCAGAGCGGTCTGCTCTCTCTCTATTTTTCTTTTCATGTCCCCAACGTGGCTAGGGTATAAGGAGTTCAACCTCGCAACCCCAACGACCCCCCATGGCGGAAGGAAAGAAAGATGAGGGAGAAGGAGATCCTATCAAAACCTTGCTGAGGAGGCCCTCGAGAAAATAGGAATATGACAATGGACAAATTTTCCCAGATCCTTCAATGACTGCCCACCAACGGCACATCTACATCAAGCATGTCCACCAACAGGTCCGCGACATCCTGGACAAACTCAATACCAAGTTCAGCAGAATTCCCCCCCCCCCCATGGAGGAACTTAACGCAATGGAGACCATTGCTTCCTAATGAGGGAGGAATGATCCAGGTGGATATTGGTGGCCACCCACCTATTCCATTTGGACCCGTAGCATCAATTCTTTTAGTTTTTTAGCTTCAGCACAACTTACTATTTTTAGCAGGTTTTCGGGTCCTGCACTCCTGGAGCCATTTTGGGGACATAATGATCAAGGTGGATATTGGTGGCCACTCACCGAGTCCATTTGAACCCCCACCATAAGTTATTTTAGTTTGTAAGTTTCAGCACAACTTACTATTTATAGCAGTTTTTCAGGTCCTGAACTTTCGAAGCTGTTTTGAGACCCTAAAAGACGCTTTTTGGGAAAACGGTTGCTCACTAAAAAGTTGTAGTCCTCGGATAGATCTTTCTAACGAGATATTGAGCATGTCAAACGAAGATCGGATGCCAAATTTATGTCCCTAGGAAGTTGAAACATCAACTTACCTAAACGAGACCCACAGTTTTGGTGATTCATCTCCTAGGGTTAGGTTTTTGGACGTTTCGGGTTTTACATTGTTTCTAAACAATAAATAGGGCTTAGAGCCTCATTGTAACATAGTTCAGGGGGTTGGGAGCTGACACATCTCTTCTCATAGATAAGCACTACAAGTGCCCTAGCTCGCTTGTTCCCATCATTTCGGATCTGTAACACAGTTCAGGGGCTGGTAGCTGACACATCTCTTCTCAGGGATACGGTGTCGGCACCCTAGCTCATATATTTCCATTATGTTTGTAATAGGCCTTCAAGCCTCAATGTAACACAGCTCATAGGCCTGCGCCTGCCACATCTCTTCTCGGAAATATGCTACCAGCGCCCTAGCTTGTTTCCATTATGTTTGTAAGCCTATTTCAGTCATTCTTTTATTAATAAAATGAAGCACTATTTCCACTGCATCTCTGTATCTATGGCTATATGTGTATTCTGTTGCGTTCCTGCATAAAATCTGGATCAAAACTGGTGGCAAAGAGGCTTTTAAATTGAGCATGACATCCTACCTCTTGAATTCTTTCACAAAACATTAAACAACCAGTGTTTTCAAATGATTTCTTGGAATAGGAAGAACCATTTATCTCTTGCATATTTGATGGATTAAATATGGAATTATGACCTCCCTTGTTGTACTTTCCCTTCTCACCTTCCATGATGTTTGTTTTCAAAAAGAAACCCTAGCTTGATATGAAGGAAAGGAAGGGAAAAAATTAGGAAAACAGGGGAAAATGATGTAGTGATTTTAGGCACAGTTATCAGGGGGTTTGGAGATAGGGAAAGATCCCTAAAAATTTGGGGAGATAGGGTGGTAGGTTAGCAACACATAGTAGTTGGAATTTTTTCAAATGGGTAAGGGAAATATGACAAAAGTGCCTAAACATAGAGTTGACCTAGTATCTCTGCAAAAACATAGTGAGGATTAGGGTTTGAGTGAAAATAGGAGAAATGAGGGATATGAATGATAAGGAATGATTTGGTAAGGTGTATGAGTTATATGTGAAATTTTTTAGGTGATGAAACTGAGGGTTTTCTTGTTGAAACAAGCCAAACATCAATGAAATCCAAAAATGTAATGAAGACCCTAGAAGAGGGAATCCACCTTTTGCTAAAGAAACTTGATTGAAAGAGAGGTGAGGAATGTTTACTTACTGGCTTGGAATCATTTGAAAATTCTAAAATGCTGAGTTGACCCTTCAGATGGCTTCTTTGACCTTGAATACCAAACACGTAGCAGATTTCCAGAAATGTAGCGTGGCTACCCTAGAAACATAGCCAGGAGCAGAAACATAACATGCAACATTTTGGATTACTTTTGATGGTGGACTTCAATATCTAAATAGATGTAGAGAGTCATGGAGCATAAGAGAGGAGCTCTTGAAAACCAAAGTATGAAATGAACTCTTGAGAGAAGTTTCATTTCCCTTTTAAAACTCACAAATTTTGCTTTTGGCTTTAGTGACATCACATGCACTTTGAGAAAAATATCTTTTGAAAGAATTTGACAATGTAGCATACTTCGTTGCAAAAAGGACAAGTTTCCTTTTGTTTTATATCCTAACTTTGCTAACTCCCAATGAAGGTGACTAAATAATGAAAATGAATCTTATTTTTCTTTCTTACATGATTGGAATTATGATGAAAAAACAAAAGTATCCCTAGACCATGTCCTAGATGATGGTATGTTAACTGATCTATCAGCCTAGATACTTAAATGATGACATGACCTTGAAATTGATGATGACCATGAGTGGGTGGAGGGCATAGAATATGAACTAAAAAACATCCAGTGAACAAAATTTATTTGATAATTCAATTGAAATTATAAAATTTGACCAAGGACTTCTACCAAATAAACCTGAAAGAGTGTATTTGATCACTGAAATATTTAGACACTAACAATGCCAACCCCCAGATCTCGTTTACTAGCCACCACTAGAAGGGATTTTCAACCCCCTACTCTCATTTACTAGCCACTACTGGAAGGGAGCTAAAGCCCCCTGATCTGATCACGAGCACCTACTGGCAGGAAGCTTCGACTTCCTCACTGAAGTATCTAACCCTCAGCACCACTATGAACCACATTTCATAAATTTTTACATTGGATCCACTAGCTTCAATACATCACAACTTGTAGGCATATTTTCATCAGATTTTCAAACTTGACCCACTGCACTCATTTAAGCCCAATACCATACATCAAACTAAAAGATATAACTATACCAAATCATTCACTAAATCATAAATGTACCAACCAATCATTGATATTTAGTCACAATCAACTAGCAGCATAATCAATACTCAAGCAACCCAAATCTATATGAAGACGTCCTTGACACACAACAAAAACACATCAAAATTGATTAGAAATTTTCTTCAACATTCTTCAGCAAAACTCTTGCTTGCATATGCGCCTTTCAATAGACTTATTTGTGTATGTATGCGCTTATCCTGAAACCAACTAGCATATAGATCTCAACATATTATTGAACATATACGCTACTCTGCAAAACCAAACTTGCCTGTATACGTGCCTTCTTTATGTCAAAGCCATGTATATATATGTAAATAATTTAGGACTATGCAATACTTCAAAAACTCAAACTTACTCAGATCATGTCCTTCACTGCAGCAAACATGTGCTAGACCACATATCTAAACAACTCATAACTAGATCATGCAAATACATAGTCATTTCACGTCTAGAGATCATGATCCATCATTGCATTCATGAGTGCATATTTATTTTATATCTATCAATGAACTATAGCCCATACCATACAAATATACTCCAGATTGAATTATTTATTCATTATCCTTACTCATGGACACTTAGCACTTTGATCTTCACATCCTTATATAGTTTTAGCCTTAGCTAATACCATGAGCCAAAACCACACAAGTGCCGATGTTTTTCTTGGAAGAGATCAAATAACCATTACTGTGCTCAATATTGTGGGCTAATAAAATGGTAAACACCACTGGTATTATAAAATTAGTGCACCAGCACATATACGACTTTGTTTCTTCATACCCGCATGTATACACTACTTTTCCTTGACGAACCCACACATAGATCTTCAAATATTTACCTTTAATAATCTTCTGATTCTGACCTGCAAACCTCTGTCCCATCATTCTATCATTTTTTCCATCACTCTTTCACCTATAAACTGATCTGTGAACTCTATTACAAGTGGGTTTCCATCAAGAACAACATCTTTATCATAATGCCAACAAAAAAGTCCTTGTATGGCCTAAATAAATCACCAAGGTTGTGGTAGCGAAGAATTTATAGTTACATATTGGAGCTGGCTTCACACGGAGATGAGTGGACAATTATGTGTTTTTAAAATTAGTTGGTGGTTCTATTATTTATTTGGTATTGTATATGGATGATATGTTATTTATTGGAAATGATAGGGAAATTATTAAGGAATTGAAAACTAAATTTTTGTCTAAATTTGAAAAGAAGGATATTGGTGTTGAAAATTTCATCTTAGGCATGGAAATGAGAATAGATCAAGAAAACAAGAACCTTATGCTAATTCAAAGGAAGCATGTTAAGACAATATTGCAAAGGTTTATAATGTAGAAATGTAGATCGGTAAAGGTGCCTATTCATGTAGCTGTAAAGTTATTTGTAGAATAGTGTCCCATGAAATAGGAAGAGGAAGAGGAAATGTCCCATGTTACATATTCCATTGTAGTTAGAATCTTTATGTATGAAATGTATATACTAGACCAAACATTGCACATGCAGTGGGAGTATTGAGTAGGTATATTCCAAAACTAGGAAAGGAGCATTATACAATAGTAAAGAGGGTTTTTAGGTATTTGCGTGGCACTACTAGCTATGGATTAAGTTATCGAGGAAGACCAATATTGGAAAAAAGTGTTGGACATACATGACTTTGTTGATGTATATTGGGTTGGAAATCTAGATTGTAAAATATCTACAAGTTGATATGTGTTTAACCTATTTGGAGGACAAAATATTTGGATGAGAAAAATACAATCTGTAGCACTCTCAACTACATAAGTTGAATACATGTCATCCACTCATGAACATAAGGAAGCAATATGGTGACAAATATTGTGTTTAAGTATTGGATTAGTATAGCAAGTTGTAAGGATATATTGTGACAATCAAAGTGCAATCCTCTTGGAAAAGAACCCAACTTATCGTTAGAACACAAAAATATTTATTTTTAGCATCACTTCATGAGAGATATGTTGAATATTTATTAGAAAAATTTGTGATCACTAATGATTTCTCTTGGTGTACAGAAATAAATTATTTCCCTCGATTATTGATCATGCACCCTTGTGTCTCCCTGAGTGAAAATGAAACAAAAATTGGAAGAATGTTGGGTATGTGTTATATTTTTTTCATGACTATCCCAACACACAGTATATTGTGTGATGTGTAGTAGGATGGTGGCATCTGCTCATTTTTTTAGGATTTAAAGGGGTGTCGAAGTCCACTTGCGTAGGGATTCAAGGGAAGCGCCATAGAAATTTATTCTTGTGAAGCCCATTTCATATGCTTTTGGCTCATGGTTTTGCTAAAACTAGTTTCATGGTGCATGGTGGTTTTTACCATGGTTATTTTAGATTTTATTAAGGAACTATGGTTATATTACAATTCAAGGTAAATGGATTGGTAGTTTATGGGTGTCATGTGATATATATTGTATTGTAAAAATTGTAAAAAATAATATATTGAAAAACTCTTGTTGGTTTTCCAAATTTAGGTATCTAGGATAAAATGTCTATCTAAATGTGTGTGTTTTCCATTACATATTTTATATTTTATTCAGAATTTGGATGCAATAATTAATTATAAAGGGTTACAACCTAAAAAATTACTAAACAAGGAAAGCTATGTGATGGAAATGTACATGACATTCAATTTTATACAAAATAAAAACATAGGACAAATACAATGAAGGGTTCTCATAAGTACAAAAGGTAATTACATTTATCTCCCTATGTGGTTTTCTACATAATCCTCATATCAAAATCTACACTTTTCCCTTTACAAATGACTCATAGTAATGGTCTATATTGGTATTACCTATATGAATAACCATCGATCTCTTGAATATTTAATGGATTAAATATGGAATGATGACCTTCCTTGTTTTACTTTCTCTTCTCACCTTCCATGATGTTTGTTTTCAAAAAGAAACCCTAGCTTGACATGAAGGAAAGGAAGACCGAAACTTAGGAAAACATGGGAGAATGATGTAGTGATTTTAGGGATAGTTATGAGGGCGATTGGAGTTAGGGAAAAATCCATAAAAAAATTTGGGGAGATAGGGTGGTATCTTAGAAACACAGTTTAGTTAAAATTTTTTGAAATGGGTAAGGGAAAGACGACAAAAATTCCTATACATAGATTTGACCTAGTATCTCTGCAAAAACGTAGTGAGGATTAGTGTTTTAGTGAAAATGGGAGAAATGAGGGATATTAATGATAAGGAATGATTTGGTAAGGTGTATGAGTTATATGTGAAGGTATTTAGGTGATGAAACTGAGGGTTTTCTTGCTGAAACAAGCCGAACATCAATGAAATCCAAAAATGTATTGAAGACCCTAGAAGAGGAATCCACCTTTTGCTGAAGAAACTTGATTGAAAGAGAGGTGAGGAATGTTTAATTACTTGATTGGAATCATTTTAAACTTTTGAAATGTTGAGTTGACCATTCTGGTGGCTTCTTTGATCTTGAATACCAAAAACATAGCAGATTTCCATAAACGTAGCATGGCTACCCTAGAAACATAGCGAGGAGCATAAACGTAATGTGCAATAGTTTGGATTACTTTTGATGGTGGACTTCGATATCTGGATGGATGTAGAGAGTTGTGGAGCATAAGAGAGGAGCTCTTGAAAACCAAAGTATGAAATCAACTCTTGAGAGAAGTTTCATTTCCCTTTAAAAACTCACAAACTTTTCTTTTGGCTTTAGTGACATCATATGCACTTTGAGAAAAATATCTTTTGAAATAATTTGACAATGTAGCATACTTCATTGCAAAAAGGACAAGTTGCCTTTTGCTTTATATCCTAACTTTGCTACTCCCAATGAAGGTGACTAAATAATGAAAATGAATCTTATTTTTCTTTCTTACATGATTGGAATTATGATGAAAAAACAAAAGTATCCCTAGACCATGTCCTAGATGATGGTATGTTAACTGATCTATCAGCCTAGATACTTAAATGATGACATGACCTTGAAATTTATGATGACCATGAGTGGGTGGAGGGCATAGAATATGAACTAAAAAACATCCAGTGAACAAAATTTATTTGATAATTCAATTGAAATTATAAAATTTGACCAAGGACTTCTACCAAATAAACCTGAAAGAGTGTATTTGATCACTGAAATATTTAGACACTAACAATGCCAACCCCCAGATCTCATTTACTAGCCACCACTAGAAGGGATTTTCAACCCCCTGCTCTCATTTACTAGCCACTACTGGAAGGGAGCTAAAGCCCCCTGATCTGATCACGAGCTCCTACTGGCAGGAAGCTTCGACTTCCTCACTGAAGGCTCTAACCCTCAACACCACTATGAACCATGTTTCATAAATTTTTACATTGGATCCACCAGCTTCAATACATCACAACTTGTAGGCATATTTTCATCAGATTTTCAAAATTGACCCACTGCACTCATTTAAGCCCAATACCATACATCAAACTAAAACATATAACTATACTAAATCATTCACTGAATCATCAATGTACCAACCAATCATTGATATTTAGTCACAATCAACTAGCAGCATAATCAATACTCAAGCAACCCAAATCTATATGAGGACGTCCTTGACACACAACAAAAACACATCAAAATTGATTAGAAATTTTCTTCAACATTCTTCAGAAAAACTCTTTCTTGCATATGCGCCTTTCAATAGACTTATTTGTGTATGTACGCGCTTATCCTGAAACCAACTAGTGTATATATCTCAACATATATATTATTGAACATATATGCTACTCTGCAAAACCAAACTTGCCTGTATACGTGCCTTCTTTGTGTCAAAGCCACGTATATATATGTAAATAATTTAGGACTGTGCAATACTTCAAAAACTCAAACTTACTCAGATCATGTCCTTCACTACAGAAAACATGTGCTAGACCACATATCTAAACAACTCATAACTAGATCATGAAAATACATAGTCATTTCACGTCTAGAGATCATGATCCATCATTGCATTCATGAGTGCATATTTATTTTATATCTATCAATGAACTATAGCCCATACCATTCAAATATACTCCAGATTGAATTATTTATTCATTATCCTTACTCATGGACACTTAGCACTTTGATCTTCACATCCTTATATAGTTTTAGCCTTAGCTACTACCATGAGCCAAAACCACACAAGTGCCAATGTTTTTCTTGGAAGAGATCAAATAACTATTACTGTGCTCAATATTGTGGGCTAATACAATGGTAAACACCATTGTTATTATAAAATTAGTGCACCAGCACATATATGACTTTGTTTCTTCATACCCGCATGTATACACTACTTTTCCTTGACGAACCCACACATAGATCTTCAAATATTTACCTTTAATAATCTTTTGATTCTAACCTGCAAACCTCTGTCCCATCATTCTGTCATTTTTTTCCATCACTCTTTCACCTATAAACTGTTCTGTGAACTCTATTACAAGTGGGTTTCCATCAAGAACAACACCTTTATCATAATGCCAACAAAAAAGTCCTTGTATGGCCTAAATAAATCAGCAAGGTTGTGGTAGCGAAGAATTGATAGTTACATATTGGAGTTGGCTCACATGGAGATGAGTGGAAAATTATGTGTTTTTAAATTTAGTTGGTGGTTCTATTATTTATTTGGTATTGTATATGGATGATATGTTATTTATTGGAAATGATAGGGAAATTATTAAGGAATTGAAAACTAAATTTTTGCCTAAATTTGAAAAGAAGGATATTAGTGTTGAAAATTTCATCTTAGGCATGGAAATGAGAACAGATCAAGAAAACAGGAACCTTATGTTAATTCAAAGGAAGCATGTTAAGAAAATATTGCAAATGTTTATAATGTAGAAATGTAGATCGGTAAAGGTGCCTATTCATGTAGCTGTAAAGTTATTTGTAGAATAGTGTCCCAAGAAATAGGAAGAGGAAGAGGAAATGTCCCATGTTACATATTCCATTGTAGTTAGAGTCTTTATGTATGAAATTGTATATACTAGACCAAACATTGCACATGAAGTGGGAGTATTTTGTAGGTATATTCCAAAACTAGGAAAGGAGCATTATACAATAGTAAAGAGGGTATTTAGGTATTTGCGTGGAACTACTAGCTATGGATTAAGTTATCGAGGAAGACAAATATTGGAAAAAAGTGTTGGACATACATGACTTTGTTGATGTATATTGGGTTGGAGATCTAGATTGTAAAATATCTACAAGTTGATATGTGTTTAACCTATTTGGAGGACAAAATAGTTGGATGAGAAAAATACAATATGTGGCACTCTCAACTACGTAAGTTGAATACATGTCATCCAATCATGAACATAAAGAAGCAATATGGTGAAAAATATTTTGTTCAAGTATTGGATTAGTATAGCAAGTTGTAAGGATATATTGTGACAATCAAAGTGCAATCCTCTTGGAAAAGAACCCAACTTATCGTTAGAACACAAAAATATTTATTTTTAGCATCACTTCATGAGATATATGTTGAATATTGATTAGAAAAATTTGTGATCACTAATGATTTCTCTTGGTGTATAGAAATAAATTATTTCCCTCGATTATTGATCATGCACCCTTGTGTTTCCCTGTGTGCAAATGAAACAAAAACTGGAAGAATGTTGGGCATGTGTTATATTCTTTTCATGACTATCCCAACACACAGTATATTGTATGATGTGTAGTAGGATGGTGGCATCCACTCATGTTTTCGGGATTTAAAGGGGTGTCGAAATCCACTTGCGTAGGGATTCAAGGGAAGTGACATAGAAATTTATTCTTGTGAAGCCCATTTCATATGCTTTTGGCTCATGGTTTTTCTAAAATTGGTTTCATGGTGCATGGTGGTTTTTACCATGTTTATTTTAGATTTTATTAAGGAACTATGGTTATATTACAATACAAGGTAAATGGATTGGCAGTTTATGGATGTCATGTGATATATATTGTATTGTAAAATTGTAAAAAATAATATATTGAAAAACTCTTGTTGGTTTTCCAAATTTAGGTATCTAGGATAAAATGTCTATCTAAATGTGTGTGTTTTCCATCACATATTTTATATTTTATTCAGAATTTGGATGCAATAATTAATTGTACATGCTTACAACCTACAAAATTACCAAACAAGGGAAGGTATGTGATCGAAATGTACATGACATTCAATTTTTATACAAAATAAAAACATAGTACAAATGCAATGAAGGGTTCTCATAAGTACCAAAGGTAATTACATTTATTTCCCTATGTGGTTTTCTACATAATCCTCATATCAAAATCTACACTTTTCCCTTTACAAATGACTCATAGTAATTGTCTATATTGGTATTACCTATAGGAAGAACCATCGATCTCTTGAATATTCAATGGATTAAATATGGAATGATGACCTTCCTTGTTTTACTTTCTCTTCTCACCTTCCATGATGTTTGTTTTCAAAAAGAAACCCTAGCTTGATATGAAGGAAAGGAAGGCCAAAAATTAGGAAAACAGGGGAGAATGATGTAGTGATTTTAGGGACAGTTATGAGGGGGATTGGAGTTAGGGGAAAAATCTATAAAAAAATTTGGGGACATAGGGTGGTATCTTAGCAACAGAGTGTAGTTAAAATTTTTGGAAATGGGTAAGGGAAAGACGATAAAAATTCCTAAACATAGATTTGACCTGGTATCTCTGCAAAAACGTAGTGAGGATTAGTGTTTGAGTGAAAATGGGAGAAATGAGGGATATGAATGATAAGGAATGATTTGGTAAGGTGTATGAGTTATATGTGAAGGTGTTTAGGTGATGAAACTGAGGGTTTTCTTGCTGAAACAAGCCAAACATCAATGAAATCCAAAAATGTAGTGAAGACCCTAGAAGAGGAATCCACCTTTTGCTGAAGAAAATTGATTGAAAGAGAGGTGAGGAATGTTTAATTACTTGATTGGAATCATTTTAAACTTTTGAAATGTTGAGTTGACCCTTCTGATGGCTTCTTTGACCTTGAATACCAAAAACGTAGCAGATTTCCATAAACGTAGCATGGCTACCCTAGAAACATAGCGAGGAGCATAAACGTAATGTGCAATAGTTTGGATTACTTTTGATGGTGAACTTCAATATCTGGAAGGATGTAGAGAGTTTTGGAGCATAAGAGAGGAGCTCTTGAAAACCAAAGTATGAAATGAACTCTTGAGAGAAGTTTCATTTCCCTTTAAAAACTCACAAACTTTGCTTTTGGCTTTAGTGACATCATATGCACTTTGAGAAAAATATATTTTGAAAGAATTTGACAATGTAGCATACTTCGTTGCAAAAAGAACAAGTTGCCTTTTGTTTTATATCCTAACTTTGCTAACTGCCAATGAAGGTGACTAAATAATGAAAATGAATCTTATTTTTCTTTCTTACATGATTGGAATTATGATGAAAAAACCAAAAGTAGCCCTAGACCATGTCCTAGATGATGGTATGTTAACTGATCTATGACCCTAGATACTTAAATGATGACATGACCTTGAAATTGATGATGACCATGAGTGGGTGGAGGGAGAAGATTATGAACTAAACAACATCCAGTGAACAAAATTTATTTGATAATTCATTTGAAAGTATAAAATTTGACCAAGGACTTCTACCAAATAAACCTGAAAGAGTGCATTTGATCACTGAAATATTTAGACACTAATAGCTCCAACCCCCTGATCTTGTTTACTAGCCACCACTAGAAGGGAGTTTCAACCCCCTGCTCTCATTTAATAGCCACTACTAGAGGGGAGCTAAAACCCCCTTATCTGATCACCAGCTCCTATTTTCAAGAATCTTTGACTTCATCACTGAAGTTTCTAACCCTCAGTACCAGTGTGAACCACATTTCATAAATTTTTACACTAGATCCACCAGCTTCAATATATCATAACCTGTAGGCCTATTTTCATTATATTTTCAAACTTGACCCACTGCACTCATTTAAGCCCAATACCATACATCAAACTAAAACATATAACTATACCAAATCATTCACTTAATCATCAATCTATCAACCAATCATTGATATTTAGTCACAATCAACTAGCAACATAATAAATACTCAAGAAACCCAAATCTATATGAAGACGTCATTGACACACAACAAAAGCACATCAAAATTTACCAGACATTTTTTTCAACATTCTTCAGCAAAACTCTTGCTTGCATATGTTGCTTTCAGTAGACTTATTTGCATATGTATGCACTTATCCTGAAAAAAACTAACGTATATATCTCAACATATTATTGAACATATACGCTACTCTGCAAAACCAAACTTGTGTGTATACGTGCCTTCCTCGCGTCAAACCCACATATAGATATGTAAATAATTTAGGACTATGCAATACTTCATAAATTCAAACTTACTCAGATCATATCCTTCACTACAGCAAACATGTGCTAGACCACATATCTAAACAACTCATAACTAGATCATGCAAATACATCGTCATTTCAGGTCTAGAGATCTTGATCCATCATTGTATTCATGAGTGCATATTTATTTTATATCTATCAATGAACTATAGCCCATACCATACAAATATACTTCATATTGAATTATTTATTCATTATCCTTACTCATGCACACTTAGCACTTTGATCTTCACCTCCTTATATAGTTTTAACCTTAGCTAGTACCATGAGCCAAAACCACACAAGTGCCAATGTTTTTCTTGGAAGAGATCAAATAACCATTATTGTGCTCAATATTGTGGGCTAATACCATGGTAAACACCATTGGTATAATAAAATTATTGCACCAGAACATATGCGACTTTGTTTCTTCATACCCGTGCATATACACTACTTTTCCTTGACGAACCCACACATAGATCTTCAAATATTTACCTTTAATAATCTTCTGATTCTAACCTGAAAAATTTTGTCCCATAATTCAATCATTTTTTTCCATCACTCTTTCACCTCTGAACTGATATGTGAACTCTATTACAAGTGGGTTTCCATTAAGAACAACACCTTTATCATAATGCCAACAAAAAAGTCTCTGTATGGCCTAAATAAATCACCAAGGTTGTGGTAGCGAAAAATTGATAGTTACATATTGGGAGTTGACTTCACAAGGAGATGAGTGGACAATTATGTATACTTAAAATTAGTTGTTGGTTCTATTATTTATTTGGTATTGTATATGGATGATATGTTATTTATTGGAAATGATAGGAAAATTATTAAGGATGTGAAAACTAATTTTTCGCCTAAATTTGAAAAGAAGGATATTAGTGTTGAAAATTTCATCTTAGGCATGGAAATGAGAATAGATCAAGAAAACAAGAACCTTATGTTAATTCAAAGGAAGTATGTTAAGACAATATTGCAAAGGTTTATAATGTAGAAATGTAAATCGATAAAGGTGCCTATTCATGTAGGTGTAAAGTTATTTGTAGAATAGCGTCCCAAGAAATAGGAAGAGGAAGAGGAAATGTCCCATGTTACATATTCGATTGCAGTTAGAACCTTTATGTATGCAATTTTATATACTAGACCAAACATTGTACATGCAGTAGGAGTATTGAGTATGTATATTCCAAAACTAGGAAAGGAGCATTGTACAATAGCAAAGAGGGTTTTTAGGTATTTGCATGGCACTACTAGCTATGGATTATGTTATCGAGAAAGACCAATATTTGAAAAAAGTGTTGGAAATACATGACTTTGTTGATGTAGATTGGGTTGGAGATCTAGACTGTAAAATATCTACAAGTTGATATGTGTTTAACCTATTTGGAGGACCAAGTAGTTGGATAAGAAAAAGACAATCTGTAGTGGCACTCTCAACTACATAAGTTGAATACATGTCATCCAATCATGAACATAAGGAAGAAATATGGTGACAAATATTGTGTTTATGTATTGGATTAGTATAGAAAGTTGTAAGGATATATTGTGACAATCAAAGTGAAATCCTCTTGGAAAAGAACCCAACTTATTGTTATAACACAAAAATATTTATTTTTAGCATCACTTCATGAGAGATATGTTGAATATTGATTAGAAAAATTTGTGATCACTAATTATTTCTCTTGGAGTGGAGAAATAAATTATTTTTCTTGATTATTGATCATGCACCCTTGTGTCTCCCTGTGTGCAAATGAAGCAACAATTGGGAGAATGTTGGGTATGTGTTATATTATTTTCATGACTATCCCCAAACAGAGTATATTATGCAATGTGAAGTAGGATGGTGGAATCCGCTCATGTTTTCGGGATTCAAAGGGGTGTAGAAGTCCCCTTGTGTAGGGATTCAAGGGAAGTGCCATATAAATTTATTCTTGGGAAGCCCTTTTCATATGCTTTTGACTCATGGCTTTGCTAAAATTGGTTTCATGGTGCATGGTGGTTTTTACCATGGTTATTTTAGATTTTATTAAGGAACTATGGTTATATTCCAATTCAAGGTAAATGGATTGGTAGTTTATGGATGTCATGTGATATATATTGTATTGTAAAATTGTAAAAAAAATATATTGAAAAAATCATGTTGGTTTTCCAAATTTAGGTATCTAGGATAAAATTTCTATCTAAATGTTTGTGTTTTCCATTACATATTTTATATTTTATTTAGAATTTGGATGCAATAATTAATTATACAGGGTTATAACCTAAAAAATTACTAAACAAATAAATCTATGTGATGAAAATGTACATGACATTCAATTTTTATATAGAATAAAAACATAGGACAAATGTGATGAAGGGCTCTCACAAGTACCAAAGGTAATTACATTTATCTCCCTATGTTGTTTTCTACATAATCCTCATATCAAAATCTACACTTTTCCCTTTACAAATGACCCATAGTAATGGTCTATACTGGTATTACCTATAGCCTTGACTTCAAACAATGCAATGTTGATGATTCATGACTATAATAGCTCAATAATGGTGATGATTCATCACTTTGGTCAACCTACAATATTCATGAACCATCATTACCTTTAGTTTCAAATTCAATATTACATGCAAAACCTTCACATCATTGGCATTGTTTTCTAGGGTTACAATTGAGGAACTGTGGGTCAAGGGTCACTCAGAAAATGCCTCCCCTTAACATAAAATTAACCTATATTTATACATCACATTATTCCATAAAAATTGCTATAAAGGAATATTTGCATAATTTTTTTTCCTTAACATTGGAATTATCATGATTACAAATCTAGATAAATTCTATCACTAATCCTAAGAATTAGCAATTTACAAATATTACATTTAAAGAACTTATAGATGTTATAAATTTGATGTTTAGGAAAGAGATGAATATCACACACATGTAAACATATTTTCATGCTAATATGTATATATACTATTTCTATTTAATAAGAATGCCAATATAACAAAATTTACAAAATGATCTTACAATAGGTAAGTTAATATACGATGATCTTTTCAAAGGCTCAATTCTAATGTGTAAAAAAAAAAAAAAACAAATATCCATATGAATGTCATTTAAAAAAAAAAAATCTAATTGTGATCATTCATGCATATTGGCAATGTTCCTTTTCCACTCCTTTTGTGACTCCTAAAAATATTTAGTAATGTTCATTTGACATAAAGGAGAAAATATTAGAATATTTATGCATTTGTTGTTCTTGTATCTAAGTAGTTATATGTGAAAACCATATCCATTGTTGATTCTCATCATTTTAAAATTTCTCAATCTTAGTTTTAAAATTTCTTCCCATTCTCTTTCAACACAAGAATCACCACCACATAGCTCCCATGAAAACTAGGGTTATCACAGGCCCAAGATAAATTTTCTCTATCAAAATGATCCAAATTACCTTTAGCCACAAAGTTGTACCCCTAAAGCTAATAAACTTGTTCTAATACCATATGTAAGTTTTAAACCTTTATAGTAAGAAAATGTAGAAAGTTTTTATAAAATAGAGAAGTAAACAATAACATTCACATATACCACTCAAAATTTCATGTTGGAAACCAATAACCAAAAAAACTAGTAAATATTTAGAGTCACAGCTCTAACTCTAATGATATTACATTAATCATTTACAATACAATTTATAATATCTTATGGCATACAAAACCCTAACACATTTACTTATTTTATATTCCTTAACCAAAATTACATTATAATGGGTTGATAACATTGGCAAAAAAACACCAAAAGAAAACAAAAACAAACCAAAAGTAGAAACCAAATAAAAAGGGTTGTAGCCCCTATAAACCCCTTGATATAATGCAACACATGGAGCTAGCCATGCAAATAATATAGCACATACCCAACAAATATTCCTCTATTTTCTTCATATTTTGCTTCATGGATATGAGACCCACATTAATTTTATTATTTTGGGGAGGAAGAGATGCATAGTGTTACCAAGGACCCCTAAGTCCCAAAGAAATGTACTTGTCAATAGGTAAGAAGTAATATTTAGCTAATTTAGGACCCCCAAAAAAAAATTTGGTTTTAAAAGGCCTTTGAAGGCATTGGCATTAAACCTCTCCCAAGCATCAAGAATACCTTTACCATTGCGTCATGTAAATTTCACCTCCAAATTAGACCCTCGCATTATTATAACCATGAACACTAATAATATATGAAAGGAAGTGTAAGTCATCATACAACCCACATTTCATGTGGAGTCAATGTAAAATTGGTCCTCCGCGTTATTCATCATAAGGAAAGTGAAAACCAAACAACCATTTGTTCTTAACATGTTTCTAAATGAAAAATATCAATTAGATGTACAATGGTTGTTGACTAGATATATATATCAATGATAACATATCTAAATTAAAAGGTTTCAATTTATAGGGATCAAAATATATAGAGTAGTAGAGATTCATCTTAAGAGAGCTACACAATGTAGGGAAAATATAGATCTATAAAAGAGAGTTTAGCAAAATAGCTTCATGGAGTGGGGCGAAGATAATGTTAAATTAAATTATTTTATTATTAGTTTTAATGAATTAATTTATTTGGATGTAATCATATATGTCTAATTTATTATAATATTAAAAAATGATTTTTTCAATATTATGAGATAAAAATATACCAAGATTTAATTTTGATTAATTTATTGATTTGAGCATTTTAACAAATTGATTTTTTAAAAGGATATATCGAATGAGTATATCTAAATTTCAAATGAGTTTGCATGGTTAATGGCCCTTATGATCCCAATGCTATATTGAACTCCAATTCTTGTTTATGAACTTGTTTGATAACTTTTCAACCTCTTATTATCAATGATGAGTTAAGTGTTGCCTTAACATCCCATGAATATGAGGGGATTATCATTCAAGGGTTTGCTTTAGTTCCACTACTTCTTAGGCCCATCTCTCCGCTTACTTACATCCATCCTCCATATTGAGCATTTCTTGTTTGTTTTGCAGTGATATCTATTTCCCTTGGAATGTTGAAATAATTTGGAAAAGTTCAAGTTCGGGGAATGTAGATCATTTAGACCAATAATGTATATTAATGGGTTGTCTCTTCTTCCTTCTATTGGTTGATTAAATTGTTTTTTTAGGGGAGGTAATTGCACTTTGGAATGGTTGGTCCTTCCTTACATTGTTTTCCAAAGTGAACATGCACATGGAAAATATGTGAATGGAAGCTACTCATAATCAAGTTTTTGGAAATGTCACCATCCATCTATATTCGACTAAATGGATTTTAGGAAGGGCTACCTCAACACAAAAATATGCACCATAACATTCACATGGCTTTGGAATTACACTATCCAAAGGTCTTCCAATAAAATTACTAATAACCTAGAAGGTTGATTCATCCCAAAGGGTTATCAAGATATGAGGGAGAAAATCATAGTACACTAGGAATACCTTTGAAGTATCCTAGCCCAACACCCATCAATTTAAATAAATCCCTCAAGATCCCATAGAATAAGGAATCTACAAAATGTTAAAGGTTTTTCCTCCTTTAATTTGAAAAAGGAACAAACATAATCTCATCCACAGAGGAAGAAGATTTGGGATTATTTCATTAGCAAGAGCTATTGATCTTCCAACCAAAGTTATATTGACTCATGATTCGACCATGGCCCCATAAGTTTGAAAATAAAAAATACTTTTATACCAAGTGCAAAGTGTTACTTATAGGAGATGAAGTATTGTTTTGATCTTCTATGTTATCTCGGATTAGTTGTACACCCAATTATACACATTAGGGTTTTCTCAACATCATAAAAGGGCATGTACAAGTGTGCTAATGAGATTGGAAAACATCATTAAGAAACAAAAATCGAAGGTACCTAAGGTTCATTTAAAAATCAAATTGTGCAAAGGTGTTAAACCAATTTTTGCACATATCACCGTGATTGTTTCTTCGCTAGCCATGTGTATCTGCAAAGTGAAATCAATAGCTCATGGACCACTTCAAATTTAGTGAGACAACTTATATTGAAAGTAAAAACCTTTATTACTCATTTTCAAGTCATTCCACACTTGAATTTAAATTAAGGAGCCCCAAAGGACGACTCTTGTCTCCCACCAATCCTAATATCATTAATGAGCTAGGGAGAGCTAATGATTGTACTTGGGCCTATAATAACAACAAAATTGGAGTAAAAAAAAGAGAATAATTTGGTGCAAGGTTATGCTACCAAAAACTCTAAGGAAATCAATTTTTTTTTGCATTAAAAGAGTTCATCATTAAGAACTTTTCTTGTGCCTCCTTTAAGGAGAGAGTTTTATTGCATACAATGGAAGAAATGGACCTTCCTTTAGGAGAGTTTTAGAGTACCATTTTTCACCATAAATCCATTTAGTTTATTTCATACATATATTATATCTCTCTACATCAGCTAATAAATAGGATTTTTCTTCCTATTCTCTTGAGTTTTATTTCTTCAATGTTATTCATGATTTTTGTGCTTTGTTTCTTACTTAGTTACATTGCATGATTATTTTTGTTTTCATTTCTAATCAATATGATTGTGGGATCTATTGAAGGTAGAAACTAATATTCAAAATAATATAAGGATTTGTTCAACCATTACATCAAATCCCCAACCACATTCTACAATTTTAATAACTTTTTAAAAATATATGAGTTCTCTAGTAAAAGGGCATCCTTCTTTAATGGCCCAACTATGAGGGCCTAGAAAATTACATTTCATTCTCAATAGATGGATATAAATGAGCCATGTTTGATGGGGATTTGTGCAATAAGGATTGATGATAGGGGTTTAAACCATACCCATAGACGAAGTTGCGTCTACCCATGCATTTGTTGTCTTTTGATCACTTTTAAGAATTTAGTATTATGCTTTAATTTTAAACGAATTAAATATGTTTTTTTTCAATGGAAAAAGTGTGTGTGTGTGTGTGTGTGTGTGTGTGTGTATATATATATACATATATATGCATGAGAACTTTTTTTGTGCACATGGCCCCAATATATTTTCTTCTATGATCATCTATATTAATTAGTAGGATGATAAAATTGACCATTAGTATTGATTCACCAAATCAAAAATAAATGGTGAGTCGGTTGTAATTATCCTTTACAAAACTAATAACATTGTTGTAACTAAAGATCCACCATGTATACTCATGTCAAATTATATATATATCTATATATATATATATATATATATATATATATATATATATAATATCCAAGAGAGCAGAAAAAAATGTAAATATGATAAAATGCGAAGGGACTAGTCAAACCCATGGGGAAAAAAATATTATGTCCTTTGATCTTCTTTATTTTCAGTGACCATGCATATTCCTCTGTTTAGATCTAATCCACTTTTCAAGATCTTGTCAGCTTCTTCGTTCTCATTCCTGTAAATGTGATCAAAAGTGATATGAGAGAAAGATGAAATATTTTTTGTAATTTTTTGATAAAGAGGAAGTAAGGTATAGTTCATGGGAATGACTTTCCCTTGCATCCAATTTATGACCATGTGTGAATAACTCTATATATGTGAAGAGTGGAATTCCTAAGAGATATCCAAGAGAATGATGGTATGTATGATAAGTATTTCAACATAGTTATTAATGGATATATCTATATTTGCATAGAAAGAGAGGTAGTGGGGGTTAGACATGTGTAGAATTCCTCCAATCCCCCCTTGAGAAGGAAAAAATTGATCCACCCCATAAAATAAAGCTGAGGGCAAGCCCGTTTACAGAACCATAGGAGCTATAGGGATGGAAGCATTGAATGAGGAGGTAAGAAATAAGGAGGAAATAATAGATATACTTTGAGATGAGACTTTGGATAAGTTTGACTCTCTATTTTCAAATATAGCAACATTTCATTCCAACCAGATACCCCAACTAACACACCAAGGAATCCCATTTATGTGATCTAGGATTTGATGAGAGATCCATGTTTTTAGACAAATATTGATGTTGCTAGCTTCCCAAGGAGGTGTTTGAGAGTAGGAACCCTTGATATTGGACTAGACCCTTCTAGTGAAAGGTCATTTTAGATGGATAATGGATTCAACGTCTTGTATGTAGAGAGTGAAAAAGATGGGACCCTAAGAAGATATTTTTTATAGGATTTCCCATGTGGGGACTATTTCTTTTAACATGAACCACAGGGCGAAAACGCGAAGTTGGGAAACACTTTTTGGCATGAGATAGAATTCGGGAGGATTTTTTAATTTCTCGGTCGAGAAAAAAAGTCAACTAAATTTCTCGGCCGAGAGTTTTCAAAACTCTCGTCCGAGAGATTTTAAATATTTCGTATTTTCTCGGACGAGAGTTTTGAAAACTCTCGGCCGAGAGTTGTGGTCACAAAACTCTCGGCCGAGAGTTAGAAAAACTCTCGGCCAAGAGTTTGCGGCCGAGATTTTGCGCAATAAAACTCTCGGCCGAGAGTTTTATTGCGCAAACTCTCGGCCGAGAGTTTTTAAAACTTTTGCTCGGGAGTTTTCCCGCGCATAAATTGGTTTAAAACTCTCGGCCGAGAGTTTTAAAAATTTCTCGGCCGAGAGTTTTTCTCGGTCGAGAGTTTCTGGTCAACAAAAAACTCAGAAAACTCTGCAGTTTTGAGAAACCTGCAACTTTGGAGGGACAGAACACCTACAAAAACAAAATGTTATATGTCGGACCAAGTACCATTAGATTCGTCTCTAAATCTAGTTTTTGATGATGTCATATTTATGGAGTTTCATTAAAAAATTCAATTTTTTATTAATTTTTTACTAAACTATGTCACTATGGAATTTCATTGTTCGAAAAATTGCACTGAATGAAAATTCAATAACTTTCAAACGAGGACACCAAAAAATTAAAAAAAATCATAGTGCACTTCCTCTCCCTGTCTACTTCAAAAGGGTACCCTCATTTTTCTTATTGACGATCACATTGAAAAGAAAATCAAAGGATAATAAAATGTACTGAAACATCACTGTTTTTTTGTCTTCTTCCATTTCAAAAAATAATAAAAAATAGTGATTTGATCCGAAAATTACCAAAAAATAGTCTGTACACTAGTGCAATATATGCAGATTATGATGCTATGGTTTTTTTCCAAAAAATGAATAACCTTCCCTAAAAAAAGTAAAGGATAATAAAGTGACTATTTATGTTTGCTTGAAAATTTCAAGTATATGCAGTTAGTAAACAACAAATTTACCCCTCTATATGTCAATATTTTTTTTTTTTTTAAATATCAATATGGAGGTAAGACAATTCTCTACAATTCTTGTTTTTATGTCAAAGCATAATTTGCGATAAAAATATGAGTTTAGTGGAGTTGAAGTTGAAAAACATAGAAAATTACAATTTTCAATGTCAAAAAAGGGCAAAAAGTGTTTCCCAACTTCACATTTTCACCCATTAATAATTTTTCCTTAGGAGGACAGTTGATTTTTTGAAAAGGTTTACCCCACCAGGGAGGATTTTTTGACTCTTGTAGTTGAGAAAGGTAATCATATTTTGGAGCATAATTTCCAAAGGGATTTGGGTTTGGATAAATTGATCTTTCGAATAATAAAGAGAAACATTTATGAATTTTAGGACCTTGATATAACCATCCCATGTACTATCATTTTGGCCTTGGATCATCTGAAGATAGCTAGGTCTTTGGTCCATTCATAGAGTGGGATAAAGAGATCTATGTTAGTGTAAACTTATTGATATTAGTAATATGATGAATCAACGAATCTAGGAGAAAATTTCCTTGCACGCTTCTGATCTAGGGATCTCCTTCCCCAAAGTACATATGTTCCTTTGCTAATCTTCCATCATTGATGATCACCAATGATGGAGAATTCCTTTACAATACCCTTTTAGAATATATAGGCTTTCAAAGTGAATTTGAGAGAGGGGAAGATCTAATATAGGATGGAGAGAGGTCTAACATATTTTTTATAAAATTAAATATATAATAATAATAATAATCTAATTTTAAGGTCACTATTAAGCCAAAAACCAAGTTGGTGTATGAAAGCCCCTTATTTATGGGACAAGGGACCTAGTTTTCGACAACAATTTGACTGATAAAGCATACAGAGGTGTACATATTCTACCCCTTAGATTTTAACTTGTCACCTCTTGGGAGGAAATGCATGTTCTTAACCATTAAACCCACTCAAATTATACTCATAAAAAATAGAAATAAATCAAATTTATATTATTATTTTTATTTAATTTATAGTTTTTAGTCATTTTTATATTTTTATATTTTTTCTCCCTATTTTATTAATTTTAAAAATTTAAGACATATATAGACATACCTTTTATTTAGCTCATAAAAACATAATCTAAAATGGAAAAACAAAAATTATAAGTGAAATTGACTTTTTTTCATTTAATGTAGAAATGTGATATGAAAAAACATTATATTTGTCAAGAATCTACCTTATATTGTTGGCATTATGGCTAATGTGTTGTCCTTGAGGGAAACCTACTTGATAAATATTTCCTTGATGTTAACATGGTGATAATATGATGATTGTGGAACTATTGCAGTTGGCATGTTTGATAGTACATATATTTCAGAGGATATGAAAGAGTAATGACAGTTCAGTCATAGATAGATGAAAAATGTGAAGTTTGAGAACTATACATGGTTCCTATGAAGAAGGATCATGTACATACACAGGTATTATGAAAAAAAGTCACGTACATAATGCGAACAATGGAAAATTGGATACCAAGGTCCATTACCATGGCAATTTCCCATAGTATTTTGTCGGTAACGTGTATTTGATCATGTCAAAAAATACTAATGACATTACCAAATGATTTTCCTGGGGTATTAGAAAAGGAAAAATCTATATAAGGAGATAAATATAAAGGTTCTAAGTGTGCATTTTGGAAAACTATTCATGTGTGATCTAATCCGAAAACAGGTGTGCACCAATGAGCAAGGAGATGACTCAAATTTGATAGATTTGATAGTGCATTAAATACTAATGGATATAAATTCCAAAATGAACTTGATCAGGGTTTTAATTGTTGCCTAATAATGGCATTTAATGAAGTATGTTTCATTTTTTGGTGTTCGTAAATGATGTCTTGATCATAATATATGAATGTGTTGATGATTGGTTATTGAGTGGTGACTTGGATTAGTATGGCATGAAATTTTTGGCATTGTTGGTTTTATATGGTTCAATGATTGATATGCTCCAATGACTCAGTTGATTCAGTTCTCAAGGACTCAAATTTTCATTATTTGTTGAGTTAATATATGCACATAGGTGTTATGCATAGGAAATGCGTGTTTACACGAGTTTTCTTCTGAAAGATCGTGTATATATTCTAAAGTTAATTTCATCAAGGTTTGAAATGACCACACATTGTTTCAGTGATGATTTTCTGGTTAATCAGTGATTGGTTTATTGATTGATATGTAAAAATGTTATTAGATATGGAACTGATTTGATCTTGTTGCATTGGTTTAGATTTAGTTAAGTGAGTAGTTGGGTTTAGTATTTAATAGATTTATTTTAAATTTATTCAATTGGTATACAATGCTTCAGTGATTGTATTTAATATTCTATGATTTAGTATTCATTTTGGTATTGGGCTTAATGTCAGTGTGGGTTCAGTATGAAAATTTGATGAAAGGTAGCCTACAGGTTTTGATGTTTGTTTGAGATAGGTGGATCCAATATGAAATATTATAAAACACGGTCCACAAGGTGTTGAGGGTTGCAACCTTTAATTAAAGTGTAGGAGCTTGCTTTTGGTAGGAGCCAGTAAATGAGATCAGGGGGTTGTAGCTCCCTTCCAGTGGGTGTTGGAGAACGACTGGAGGTTTTAGCCTCTTGCAGGTGGGTGTTCTTAGTGTGAAAAGTAAATTAGCAAGTGTACCAAAAATACTTCACATAAGTCACTGGTGACAAGTGACCCTAACAAAAAATAAGGGTGTTTACACTTCAAATTTGCAATGAAAAAGGAATAAAAACCCTGCAACAAAATATCATATGCAACCCAAAACATATAACAACATAAATGAAAGTGTAGAAACCCAATGGATCATATGAATAAAAAAATTTATTGATGTAAATGAAACTCCCGGTGAGAAGAACATATAAAATTGGGTCTATAGATCATCCTCGATGGGATGGATCCTTTTGATGTCCTTGTGTTTAATCAATATGTCTATCTCTCTCAATCTTGCAATGGGCAGAAAACAAAAAATGGATTGAAATCAAGTGGGATCTCAAATGTGTAATATGATAATGGTGACATTGAGAAAGATCAAGATGAATAATGAATGGAAAACCATATTATAGATAACAAAGTATTGAGCTAAATTAGGAATTAGAAAATAATAAAATATTACTAACCAAATCAAAATATAGTCGCTGGGAATACTTTATTATATTTTTTTGGAGAGGGAAGATATATTCAAAATGGTGAAATATCTTTATTTATAAGGTGGTTGAAGTAATTAACAAATAAAAATGATTTATTAATTACTTTGTGAGAATCAAGAAAGAAAAAATTATTAAATAATGATTTTATAATTATATCATAAGGAAAATATGGAATAAATAAGGAATAGTAAATAAATAGTGATTTATTTAATTAATCCAAGCTTAGATTGGAGGTTTTCGTGGTGTAGTTTTTCAGATGTAAAACTCGGAATATCCACAGTCCTCATTTTTAGTCTACGTTCGGAGTCTAAATCAAGACTCATAATCCAAGCTTATTAATTCAAAAGTAATAAAATAATAGTTATCAAATAATGATTTGATAATTATTTTAGAGAAAATTAAATAAATCATTATTTATTCAATTAGTATCATGCGGTTTTGAATTTTAATGAGAAATAATTTAGGAAAAATGGTTTACTAAATTATTTCTTATAGTGAAAGTGATTTCACCATGATAAAATTAGTCCTACATGGTGTATTTCAATCCACCTAGTAATTTCTTACTAGGTGATCGTTTTTTAGGTGACAACAGGTGCTTATGTATTGTTAAGAGTATGCACCAGTACAAGATGTAATGAATATTTTATTTATATAATAAGAAATAAGACATAAATGACAACAATGGTGGTTTTTTCCCCACATTGGGTTTCCACCTAAAATCCTGGTGTTCATATGTGTTGATATGATTCTTGTGTGTTGATGGTTTATCTTCTCTTTACTACTCATGGTTACTACTTAATAAATGGATAATGGAATAATGATGCATTGGTTAAAGATAAAAAATTGATGGAATATATGAAAAATTAGTTATCTGGTTATATGCAATTTTCATTCACTAGAGTTGCGTACATATGTGGGTTGCATGAAGAACAATAGCGTACATAATTCTGAATGTGAAATTGAAAGTTAAATTGAATTAAAAACATTGATTCACCCCCCCCGCCTCTTAATATTTTTCCTAACAATTGGTATTAGATTTTGTGGCTCAAAAGAAGCTTGATCACTTAAAGGGAGATCTATCAAAATGACCAATCAAGAGGGAGTATCTTCTAACAAGCCACCTTTGTTTAATGGAGCTAAATTTCTATTATGGAAAGTTAGAATGAGATCATATTTGCAGTCAGCGATCGTTGAAGGTGGATATCAATACCCAACCTCCATTCACATATATGATGCAGGAAAGAAGAAATATGAGAAAAATGAAAATCTTGTAAATGATAGCGTAGGAGGTTTTCCTGAATCTAGGTTTGTGAAATTCATCCAACTGAGCACCGAAAAGGCATTATGAGACAAGCTTGTTCAGGGCTATGAATGTGACTATAAGGTAAAAAGTGCGCTTCAAAAATATACAATTCAGTATGAGTCTCCTAAAATGCATCATGATGAAAGCATTGCAAGATTTTCCCTTAGAGTATATGAGATTATTAACATAATGAAAGGTCTTGGTGACAAAATAAAGGATATTGTGGTTTCTTAAAAAATTTTTAGATCAATAACCCCAAAGTTGAATTCCAAAGTCTCTGCCATTGAAGAAATGTAGGATTTGAATAATCTCACCATTGAACAGCTCCATGTGATCTTAACAACTTATGAGATTAGAAAAGGGATACATCAGGTGTTAGATAAGTGACATTAAAATCCATAAAAAAAGGGGAAAGAAAAGAAATAGCCTAAAGAAACAAGCTACATTTATGATGAAGAAGAAGCGAATTTTGTGAAGAAGCTCCAAGTAGGAACTGGTAGGTTCAAAGGTAAGCTTCCTTTCAAATGTTTTTCCTATGGAAGTAGGTCATTATGTTTCTAAGTGTCCTTATAAATAAAATCATGCAAAATGAAAGAATGTTTCAAATAAGAATGTTAACAAAGGTTTTAATAGCAATAAAAAAATTTATACTCATGGAGATAGTGAATATTCTTTCAATAATGAAGATGAATCAGATCAAGATTGTCAGTCACTTATGGAATTCTAAGAGAAATTTTTAGATGATTCTGATGATGATGAATTTATCGATGCTTTAGAATAAATTGATAGATTGAGGGTCATAAACAAGAATCGAGAAATGAAATAAGTATGTATAAACAAAACAACATAGTTGAAGAAATAACCTGGCTAAAGGTCTGTCTAAAAGAGGCTAAATTAGCAAAAGAAGATTTGAAGAAAAAATTCCAAGAAAGGGAAAAGCACCATGAAAACTCAGAACTTTAAAGTGTGGATCTAGGAAAGGAACTTGAGAAAACAAAGGCTCTAAATCTTAGATTTTCTAAAGGATATGAAAATTTAGAGGAAATCATTAAATTTTAGCGTTCTCCACTAATTAAGAAGTGGGTACAAAAAACTATGACAATGTTGTAAAAGGAAGAAATCAACAGAATAATAGGACTCAACAAAAGAAGGAAGGATGAAACTATAATAAGGCAAGACAACCTTTCCATGAACAAAGGGAAAGCTACTCAAAAAGGTATTATACTCCCATTTATTCTTACTTCAATGGTCAGTGCTTCAATTGTCACAACTTTGGTCACAAATAACTTAATTGTGTTGCTTATAAAATAATCAAGGCTAGAGGATCAAGAAATCAACATAATGCAAACAGGTCAAAGAATTTTTTCTATAATTATTTGTCCCCTCTTCAAAATGAAGTTGAATGTTCTATTTGAAATAAATTTTGTCATGAAGAAACTAAATGTAGAAGAAAAATAAATTCTTCCTATTAACATGAGCAGAAGTAAGAACCTCCCAAGCTATGGAAAAAGAAAATTACCTCATGTGAAAATTTGTTAGGTACCTATATTACTAATGTAGTCCCTTATTATTGTTAGTGTAGCCCCCTTATTGTTATTTTTGTACCCCTGTAGTCCCCATATTATTATTTTGTGCCCCATAAAACCCCACTATTGTTATTGTTGTTCCCTTACATTATTATTGTTAGGTTGGCTAGGATTATATTATGACCCCATGGACTCCTATATATAGAAAGGAGGTTTTGTAATTTGAATCATCGAAGAATTGTTCATTTATGTAATGTAAATGAGGTTTCCCCATCGAAATGGATGATTTATAAGGCGTCGATCTCTCTTTTCTTCTATTTTTGGAGCAGGTTTCATAACATTTGGTATCGGAGCTTTGGATTCTAGGGTTTCACTTCTTCAAACAAGTCATCGTGACATTTTCACCATAAATTTTTTTCTACGAAGGGTCAGAAGCTAAAAAAAAACCCATTTGTGAAGGAATCTGGATGAACTTCATGTAAAAATTTCATATCTTGGTTCGCAAGTTTTCAGAGATATAATCTTTTGAAGTTGGGGTTTTTGCAAGCTCCCAAATTTCATCTCAAAGACGTGACCTTGGGAAAATTTTCATAGCTCTCTCTATGAGCATCGGATTGGAATTCTATAAAACATGGCTGAAATTATTGGATTGTAGTTTACTTGGTATTAATTTTAGAGCCAAAGAAGGAAACAGTGACATGTGGCACATCATCCAAGTTCGCTATACTAAACTATTCCATAAATAGGTCATTGCGGGACATTAGGTATAACTTTCCTTAAAGAATTCAAAGCAGGTTAGACCTATGACATTGGAAATAAGATTGAGAGGGCTACTAAAGGACCAAAGATAAAGTCTCTAGGATATGAAATTACAGAGATACAACAGTTTCAATATCCAGCTCCTCAAAAGCAAGAAAAATGTGTGTATTTTTTTTCAAATTGCATAAGTCTTGTTTGAAAAATCAGTTTGAAGTGATTCCAAGGGAATATTGAAGCATAGATATCAGTATTGGGTTCTAAAATGGCCCCTAAAAATAATTCAACAACCATTAAGCCCTCATAAGGCTATACTATGACTTGTGAAGAGGAAGAAGTGCAACATGATATATCAAAATTACAAGACCAAGTGCTCCAAATTTTGCTCTTGCAAAGAGCAACAAAAAATGAAATGGAAGTTTTGAAGAAAGGCGTGGAAGCTAAGATGGATGGTTTGAAGAAAGGTGTGGAAGCTAATATGGATGGTTTGAAGAAAGGCATGGAATCTAAGATGGATGGTTTGAAGAATGGCATGGACACTAACATGGATGGCATGGAAGCTAAGATGGATGACATGGAAGCTAAGATGGATGGCATGGAAGCTAATATAGATGAAAAAATGAAATATAACATGGAAGACATGAAGAATTGAGTCTAAAAGAAGACAAGGAAGGTTTCACAAAGTTCATACAAGAAATAATTCCTAATGGTGAAAAGGCAGTATAGGAAACTCATGATGAGAAAAAAATAAATGTTAACTGTGATTTCATAAAATCTAATGTTGGATTGAAAACCCACCATATTCCAAAGATTGATATGAGGAAGTTTGATGGCAAGGATCCTGTAGCATGGATACTACATATGGAACAATATTTTGATCTCCATAATGTGAAAAACACACAAAAGGTACGCATTGAAACTTTACATTTAGAAAAAAAATACAATTTTATGGTATCGATGGCTTTTCTCTTGTAAAAAAATTGTCACTTGGTCAATTTTTATGGAGGAAATGATAAAAAATTATGAGGATACAAAGAGAAACACCTTATTTAGCCAATTGATAAATCTCAAACAAAAGGGTTCAATGGTGGAGGACATTGAGGTCTTCCAAAAATTGAATATAAGGGTAACGGATATTCTAGAGGAACACGTGATTGAGGTATTCATAGGGACTTTAAAATATAACATCCAACATGAGGTTTACCTTTGGGAACCTGATTCATTGGAGAAGGAATTTAGGTTGGCAAGAAAAATTGAAAGTAAAATTATGGTAACAAGGAAGCCTACCACTCACATATATAAATATCAAAGTGTTGCTACTCCTAGACTTACACAACCTACAAGGTTGACACCACAAAAATTGGAAGAAAAAGAGAAAAAAGGAATTTTCTACGGTTTTGATAGAAAATACGCTAAACGCCATAAGTGTGCTGAGAATAAATTATTTTACATAGATTTTAAAGAGGAGGAAGAAAATGAACAAGAAACTTCAAAAGAAGAGGATATACACCAGGAACCAACCCTAGAGAAAGAACAAATTAGCCTGATCATATCCTATAATGCATTGGAAAGAATTACCACTTCTCAAATTGTCAAGATAGAAGGACATATCAAGAAGAAAAATGTAATAATGTCGATTGATTCAGGTAGTACCCATAATTTTATTCATTGTAAGGTAGCCAAGAAATTGAATTGATTCCTATACCCATTACCAAAGTGTCAAGTGATGGTTGCAAATGGAGGGACTATAAATTTCTCTATAAAATTCCATAATATCAAGCTAACCATGGGGGAATATGTAATGAATAGCTAAATTATTTCCATTCCAATGGGAGGTGTTCATATTGTACTAGGAGTACAATGGTTAAAATCTTTGGGGACGACAGCTTTTAATTTTCAAGAATTTTTCTTGAATTTTTTTTCGGAAGGAAAGGAAGTTGAAATTTGGCATATCACAGGAAAGCCGAGAAAGATAACAAGCTCTAATGCCATCACAAAGCTTCTAAAGAAAGAACAACGAGGTGTAATTGCACAATTATGCTCACTATAATTTCCAACATCAAAATCATCTATTTCTCCAGATCTCCAAAAAGTCTTGGACAATCATTCCAAGGTGTTTGAAACTCCCAAAGGACTCCCACCTATTCTTGATCATGGTTATACTACTCATTTGATTCGAGGAAGTGTTCATCCAAACATAAAGCCTTACATATATCCTTATGTCCAAAAGAGCGAAATTGAATGTATGATTGCAAAAATGTTAGAGGTAGGTATAATTAAACCTAGTCAAAGTTCTTTCTCTTCTCTAGTAGTATTGGTGCACAAGAAGGATGGATCATGGTGTATGTGTCTAGATTATAGGGACCTCAGTAAGCTCACTATTAAAGATAAATTTCCCATTCCTGTGATTGATGAATTATTTGATGAATTACATCGAGGAATTTATTTTACCAAGTCGGATCTTCATTCAGGATATCATCAAATAAGAATGAATACTAAATATATTACGAAAACATCATTTCAAACTCATGAGGGTCATGATGAATTTTTGGTAATGCCATTTGGCCTTACCAATACACCTTATACATTTCAAGGGTTGATGAATTCCATTTTTAAACCCTTCCTTAGAAAATTTGTGTTAGTATTTTTTGATGATATACTAATCTACAACAAGTCTTGGAAGGATCATGTTCAACATGTTGACAGGGTGCTCAAACTATTGGAGGAGAAACAATTATATGAAAAAACTTTCAAATTTTTCTTTGGAGTAAAAGAGGTGGAATATCTGGGTTATATTGTGTCTCAAGAGGGTGTTAAAGTATAACCTAACAAAATTAAAGCCATTAAGGAATGGAAAGTCCCCACAAACATAAATTAGTTGCGAGGATTTATCTAGTTAACAGGGTATTATTGCAAGTTTGTTAATAATTATGGGAGAATAGCAACACCTATAACAAACTTATTGAAGAAAGATGTATTTTAATGGACTCCTGAAGCAACTAAGGCATTTGAACATCTTAAAGAGGCAATGTGCCTAGCACCGATCTTAGCTATGCCAGACTTCAAAAAAACCTTTATTGTGGAATGTGATGCCTCGGGAAATGGAATTGGTGTTGTTTTAATGCAAGAAGGAAGACCCATTTATTTTGAAAGTTTTCCAATCATAGGAAAGTATTTACAAAAAGCTATTTATGAGAAGGAAATGTTGGAAATACTACATGGACTAAAGTAATGATGACCTTACCTAATGGGAAGACACTTCAAGGTAAAAACTGATCATGATAGTCTTAAATTATTTTTGGAACAAATACTATATTCAAAAGAGAAGTAAAAATGGGTCACAAAAATTTTGGGTTATGACTTTGAAATCATCTACAAAAAAGGGAAGCTAAATGTCGTTGTAGATGCACTCTCAAGAAAGGATGAGGAGGTGGAAGCATTGCTTTGTGAAATTTATATTATCCAACCAGATTGGATAACTAAAGCAAGGGAGGAATGGAAGAATGACGAAGAAGTGTGGACACTCATTCAAAAGTTGCAACAAGATCCCAGTACATCTGATACATTTAGTTGGAAAAATGGTTCCTTATGGTACAAATATCGCTTATATCTTTTTAAGAATTCCCAACTAAAAAAAATATTATTTTGGAATTGCACACTTCTCCTATAGGAGGACACTCTAAAAGCTTACCACAAGGTGAATAAAGATTTTTTTTTGGATGGCCTTAAATCTGATATTCAAAATTTTGAGGCAAAATGTTTGGTTTTCCAACAAAATAAAGTTGAGACAATTAAGACCCCGGGTCTACTACAACCTTTACCCATTCCAATTCAAAATTGGGAGGAGGTTTCATTGGATTTAATCATAGGTTTACCTAAGTCCAAAGGAAAGAGTGTCATCATGCGGTAGTTAATAGAATTACCAAGTATGCACACTTTTGTGCATTATCTCATCCATTTAAAGAAAGTACAGCTGCTACTGCATTTATGGAAACAATTCAAAAGCTACATGGAAACCCAAGGATTATTGTAAGTGAGAGAGATCCTATTTTCACTTGAAATTTTTGGACGGAATTATTTTCTTGTTGGGGTACTCAACTAGCCCATAGCTCATCTTATCATCCTCAATCTGATGGGAAAACTGAGATAGTGAGCAAATGTTTGGAAGGATATCTGTGTTGGTGTCCAGATATGAACAAAATTCAACCCTTTTTCCACATAAATTATCAACCTTAGGGCGTTAGTTATTTCAAGACTAACGACAAAGTATATGCAGATACAAACACATGGTCCACTGTAGATCACAGGTTTAATCTATAGCACACATACCATTGTAACAACAATGAAATGAATTGAAAAAATAAAATGCATCCACAACAATTAACGTGACTGTAACAAAAAATAGAGAATCACACCAAACACAACACTGCAAAGAAAAGAAGGAAGAACGCAACACCTAATCACAAGAACGGGCCCAACTCTTTGATCAGGGCTACAGAAACTCAAGAATTATAGGAGAAACAACAAGTTGTTGCACATTCAATTAATGATAAAAAGATTGATTACAAAGTCTGTATGTCCAAGGGATTTTTCCAATTCACAACCCGTAGGCCTCTTTATACAATTGTCCTGAAACCCTTGATTCCTCTCAATGACTCCATTTCTACAAAAATACATCTTGTTACAACGACAACCGGGATGCCAGCAATAAATTGTAAGAAGGCCTAAGATAGTGCTGATATACCCATGGCTGTCACGTTGTAGCAAAAAATAAGGAAGACGCTGGAGATGATGGGCTATGCATTGACTCACAGCCGCAACGCTCCTGTTGTAGCCAAATCTAAAGAAATATCGAAGTTAATATGTAGAAAGGTAAAACCTCCATGACAAATACATCATTAATAAAATATCCCATAAAATATAGGAAGAAGGGTTTTACCTCATGCTTTTAATATTAATAATGGCACAAAGAGATAGAAAGATAGGGTAAAATGGGAGAGGAAAGTATACAAATTCGGTACCCAACATCTCCCCCCAACTGATCTATCTACATGTCCTCATGCAGCTCGTCGTCTCCTCAGATCCAGATTGGACTGACTGTGATCAACATGAAGCTATGTGAGGTCATATGCTGCAGCCATTTTTGTTCCTGGTGGCTTATATCCTTTTGTCAAAACAACGTCCTTCCACCAGTCTGGTTCAATGTTATACGCAGGAGTATACTGCGCAGTTGGCAGCCATAAAAGGGAAAATTGAAATCTTAATCCCGTCCATCTAACCCCACAGGTATGAATACATGCCATGTAACGCGACATTCCATATAAGGCATGTGCAAAGTTAGGTGCCCCAAATGGTTCTATTTCCCTGATGGCTAAGGAGGACAACATCCATCTTTTCTGACAACTATCTAGTGATTCCTTGTGAAATGACGTAATTTGGCCGATACACAGGTCAGCGCACCATTTCTGGGTTGCCAATGCGTGTTCCTTACGGCCCTCAATCTGCAGAGCTGTATAATGCTTGTTATAAATGGATGAGGACGGATTATGCTCTCTTCTCATCATCAATGGCCTGCTGGCTTGATTTTCTTCAAATGTTTCCCAGGCCTTTCTCCATTTAATCTGATTGATGGTATAGTAAGTGAATGTTCTTAAATGGATGTCTCCCATGAATGGCACAGGGTTAAAGGACTAATCATGCCTTAATTAATACCCATGTATATAGAGCTCACACATCAAATGTTGTCCAATAATTTCATGAATGTTCAAAATATGGAGAAATTGAATGGGGTCTTCAATTTCATACCAAATTTCCATATATATACTTTAAAGACAAAAAAAAAGAAATTGTTCATGAAGGAATAAGGCATAGCTATGTGCAGGAGGTCTACAGGCCATTACCTACTGTGCTAGGGAGAACATCTTCTCCTTTAATATCTTTAGCAACTGAACTTGTTCTTCCCACTCTTCTATCCTGGCCTTCTTTTTGGCCTGCTTCAGCTATGCCTTGTATAACTGATCCATGTACCCTATGACAACTCCAGCAGCATGTTCTTGAACCCTAGCTATTTCTTTCTTGTGGTCACTTGCTGCAAACTACCACTTTTGAATTTCAGTGGCCAATACAAATTCTCGACCTTCAAACAACTCTTCGATTAGGCTAGTCTGGGTAGCTGAAGTGGAGACTTCAATATTCAACTTTATTTCCCTCCATTTGTAGATTTTTACCTTCCTTTTTAAACGTGAAACTTACTTCTTCAAATCCCAAACCTCCCTTTTCAGTCTCATGGTTTCACTGAACTGCAGCTGATACCTCTTTTTGAGAGGTAACCTTCTTTTCTCACATTGTTCAACCTATTCCTGTTTAACGATGAATTCAGTTTTTGGGCCTATGGTAGGCTCAGAAGCCGGTGGAATGCTGCCGACATCCTCTATAGATTATTTTTTCAAGCCCTTCTGGCTGGGCCCCCTATCCACAGGGGCTTCTTCTTCTACATTTATTCTGGGAACTACTTCTATTTGGTCGAAAATTTCATTGATCCCCCTGTGTTCCAATGTTTCTACAGGAACTTTGTCTTCCTTGTGAACCTCTAAGTGTTCTGGTTCAGTAGTGTCTGGGCCAATCTTGGTTGTGTCAACAAATTTTAGTATTGGGGGAACAACCACTTCTTCCATTAACCGTTTGGGCAAGCAAAATCCCCTCGCCCCTCTAGGCATCAAGGACTGGAACGGAGAACAGGGAACAGACCCATCATCTTCATTTCTAATTTGGACCAGGACTTCATGCATTACCACCTCAACCGGAGTCGATGTTGGTTCTTGTGGAGTAGCATCGATTCCATGGCTCAATTCCCTTCTTTCCTCTTGCCCTTTTCTTACCATTTCTTCTTCATGGGTTGATACTCGCTCTTGTGGAAAAGTATCGGCTGCCTGGTTCATTCCTTATTTACCCTCCTTTTCCTTAGGACTCACCTTTGTTTCCATAGTTGGTATCGATTCTTGAGGTACAACATCAATTTCACCGGCTGACTCCTCCCAAATTGGGGGTGGTTCTTGTGTAAAACCCCCACTAGTATCAACATCCATATCTATCTGGGCAGGTGATGTTGTTTCTTGCAAAACAGCATCACTTGCCATTCCTCTGTCCACAATTTCATTCCTTTGTTCTTCATTGACAAAGGTTGATGACTGTATAACGGTATAAATTTCCTGCACGATGTCCATAATTCCTTCCTCTGTGGGTTCTTCAAGCGAGGCTGGTTCTTGTGTGACAACCTCGTCTGTGTCGCCAAATACTTCCTCCATACTCATGTCTTCTTCCTCAGGTCCCTCCTAATCAATTTCCATTTCCATTTTCTCGGGTTCCTCTTAATCAATTTCTTCTGAATATTCTTCTTCTGCCTGACCAGCCAGAGAGGCTGGTTCTTCTTCTCTAGCAGAAATCATAGTTGCTACCGCTTCTTCTAAGGATCCACAAAGTTCCACCCAGGAAACCTGCAACCTACTTATTGCATGCATGACCAATAATCGCACCAATCTGTGGTTAGAAAGTACTTCCATCATCCGATGAGCGCACCGAGCAGACTGTGACATATGCTACAGTTGTTTCAATAGGAAGAATGGCATATTTAGGTCATGCACCTGATTCTGTGGAAATCAGAAGGGTGTTAGAATTTTAAAGTGATACTTGAACAGAACTGAGGCCCGACCCTCGTAGGTAATGTACTTTATTACAAAACCTACAACTTCATTCCAAGGATACGGCACAGTTCTGCGCTCGTATCGTCTTCCCAATTGAATGACACTTTCTCCTACCTGGAAGAACAATTTGGGAAATTCTGGGAGAGAAAATTTCCAAGCAAACCATTGTTGCCCCTGTTGTCTCGGCCCGCTAACCTCTCCAATTACCTCCTCTATTACAAGAACTTCGAGACCTCTAACCCAAGAATAATTCTCCTCTAAATTGAGTGTGAATTCCATTGTGATACCTCCATCAAATCCCTGCAATCTTTCAAAGTAGATGACCCACCCTACGTCGACAAAGACTTGCCAAACCTATGGATTGCTGCGAACTAAAACTGTGTTTTCAAGCTCATGCCGGACAGCCAGCCCACCCATACTGTGGAGACTTGTAGCAGAACTTCCTGTAGCAGCATACCGTTGGGAAAGGTGGTGGGTACCAAATTCGGAGGAAAAACATAGTGAAAATGGAAAGGTGGTAATGGTAAATATGATTGGTAACTCTCGAAAACCGAGAAAAATCATGAAAGAGTATGGTAAGTGTGGTAAAATAGAAATAATAATTGTTCGTACAAGGTGGACGAGACATCTTACGAATCCTAATACGATTTGAATGATGATACCACATATTTATGGGAATCGTAAGGTGTACCATGAGCGGAATTTCATACTTAACTTATGAGGAAATTATTACACCGTCCTTAGCATGGCGACACCCCCCCAACTTAAATTTTTTCCGTCCGCGGCATTAAAATCTTCACATGGGATCTTTAGTTAAATCAGTAAATGTCACGTGGAGGCGTACCTGACGGCCTACCTGGATGATGTGACGGTTGGTAGGATGAAAACACAGTAATGATGTGGATGGTGTAACAGCATCGATGTAACAACAGTGGAGTAACAACATCCAGTGTAACAACATCGTTGTAACAGCTTCGGTGTAACAACATCCGTGTAACAACATCAGAGTAATAGCATCGAAGTAATAGCATCTGGTGTAACAACATCAAAGTAATAGCATCGGTGTAACAACATCCATGTAACAACATCGGAGTAACAACATCCGATGTAACATCATCAGAGTAACAACACCAGTGTAACAGCATCGGAGTAACAACATCCAGTGTAACAACATCAGAGTAGTGGCAACCGAGTAACATCAACATGAGTAGTAGCAACTGAGTAACAACATCATGAGAAGCAAAAACCAAGTAACAACAATGCGAGTAACAGCATCTGGTGTAGCAACATTGATCAAGAAGTAACAACATCTAGTAACAACACTTGGTGTAATAGCATCATGAGTAGAAGCAACTGAGTAACAGTGACATGAGTAGCATCCACCAAGGAACAACACCATGAGAAGTAGCAAGCGAGTAACAACACCATAAGTAGCAGCAACAAGAAAATTCCTTGATTTTCACTCTTTAGTCGTAGCTCCTGCAAAAAGACAAGAAAATAGAACAGAATTATTTATTTATTTATTTATTATTATTATATATGTGTGTGTGTGTGTGTGTGTGTGTGTGTGTGTGTATGTATGTATGTATTTTTTACAACTAGGGTGCAGAGAAAGGATTATCTGCGCTGATAACCTTAAAACTAGATTTCTTAGAGACTTGTTTAATAAAAGCATCCTTAGAGGTTGGCAGGTGGTATAGTCTTAGGTGATGTCCATTGACTATAAAAGAAGTACATGTATCGTCAATTGTGACTAGCCTGAATGTTCCAATATCAAATACAGCGTCCACCTCATAAGGTCCCATCCAATGAGTGCAAAGATTTCCCTTAAAATCCTTAAAAAGAGAGTCATAAAGTAGTGCCCAATCTCCACTTTGAAACACCTTATTTTTAATAAACTTATCGTGCCATTTCATTCTCTGCTTCTGGATAGCAGTAATTCGTTGGACAGCCATTGAACGTATTTCATCAAGTTCATTAAGTTGAGCCAATCAGTGTTTCTGGGTATTTGATAGATCTAAACCAACTTCCACATTTGTTCTGAGCGTGTTTATTTCAAATTCTATTGGAAACAATGGGGATTTCCCATAAACCAACTTGAATGGTGAAAACACGGTTGTATTCTTCCATGTTGTTCTGTACGCCTAGAGAGCCTCTGGAAGCTTCTGAGGCCAATCTTGATGATGGTATGCCACAGTTTTTGTCAAAAAAATTTCTAATGTTTTGTTTGTGCTTTCTACTTGTCCATTCGCCTGGGGATGGTATGGAGATTTCACTCTGTGCTTAACCCCATATTTTTTCATGAGCTTTGCTATCTTGTGTGATGTGAATTGTGCTCCTCCATCTGAAACAACCTCTCTTGGAGTACCATAATGACCAAAATATTCTTCAAATAGAAAATCTAAGACTACCTGCTCTGTTGCTTTTGCAACAGCTTTGGCTTCCACCCACTGAGTCACGTAATCAGTACAGACCAAGATGTGGACTTTCTGCTAGGAGGGTGGGTTAAAGGGTCCAACGAAGTCAATAGCACATTTCTCAAAAGGCTCAAGGACTGCAAAGGCATTTCATCATCTTTACCGGGCTACACCATTCGTTGGCAACTATCACACCTCCTAACATAATTCTGAGCATCACGAAAAATGGAAGGCCAGTAATATCCCATTTGTAGCACCTTATGGCCTATTATTTTGTCTCCAAAATTCCCTCCACAAAGGCCATCATGGGTAGCTTTCAATACTTCACAAATATCATCTTCAAGCACATAGCATCGGATCTGCTTATCTACTCCTGTATGAAAAAGGTACCCTGCCATCCAAGAATATCAGGCACTATGATGAATAATATTTCGTTGTTCCCTATATAAAAAATGAGGAGGCACTTTCCCTGTAGCAAGATAGTTATCAATATTTGCATACCACGGAGGTTTAGTAGAAACTGCAAAAATATGTTCATTGAGAAAATTGTCTTCTATTGGTGTGCATTCATCATTTTTATCCATTCTAGATAGGAAATCAGCTACTACATTATCTTTTCCTGGCTTATCTACTATTTTAATATCATATTCTTGAAGCAATAGTAACCATCTTGTAATACGGCCAGGAGTAATAGGTTTATTCATCAAATACCTGATTGCTGCATGTTTAGTATGGACAATAGTAGAGTACCTGGTGATGTAGTGCCAGAACTTATTGATAGTGTAAATGACAGCTAAGAATTCTTTTTCTGTCACCGTATAGTTTAGTTCAGCAAGAATTAAATTCTTGCTGACGTAATAAATTGCATACAGTGTTTGGTCTACCTGTTGTCCTAGAATAGCCCCTAATGTTGTTTGAGAAGCATCAGTATGTATGTGAAACGATAATTCCCAATCAGGTCCTCGGAGGATTGGGGCCATGCACATTAGCGCCTTAGTTTTCGTGAAGACTATCTCACAATCTTCAGTCCACAAAAATTTTGCATCTTTTGTTAGCAATTGAAATAGTGGGTGTGCTATTTTAGAAAAAATTTCTATAAAGCGCCTGTAATAACTAGCACAACCAATAAAGTTACGTACCTGTGTGGGTGTTTTGGGTACCGGAAAATGTAATATTACCTCTACTTTAGCCGGATCAACTTGAATTCCAGTGGCTGAGAGAAAATGTCCCAATACTACTCCTTCTTCCCTCATCATATGACATTTGACTATACTCAACGATTCATGGGTCTATTTACATATTTTGAGTACCTTCTCCAAATTTTCCAATCCTTCCTCAAATGAGTTCCCATATGGAGTAAAATCATCCATATAGATTTCGACACTATCATCTACCAAATCAGAAAAAATTCCCAATATTGCCCTCTGGAAGGTAGGAGGGGCATTACACAGGCCAAATGGAAGGACCCTATATGCAAAGGTTCCCCATGAGTATGTGAAAGTTGTCTTGTCCTGGTCTTCCGGGGCTATCTGGATCTGGTTATATCCGTTGAATCCATCTAGGAAGGAAAATAACTTCTTTCTAGCCAAGGTGTCCAGGACTTGGTCAATGAATGGCAAAGGAAAATGGTCTTTTTGTGTTGCCTTATTTAGTTCCCTATAATCTACATAGATCTTCCATTTACCATTCTTTTTGGGAATGATAACTAGTGGGGATACCCATTGGCTATCTGAGATGGGATAAATGAATCCTACATCTAATAATTTTTGTAATTCTTCTTTAAAAATGTTTTTGAGAGCAGGATTCATCCTTTGTTGAGGCTTTCTTACAGGGTGGAAATCTTCCTTAATGTAAATATGATGAGTGCATAGGCTAGTAGAGATACCCTTCATGTCAGTATAATCCCAGGAAAAAGCTTCCTGATGATCTTGAAGGACTTTCAAAAGTTGTTTGGTCTAAGATTCAGACAGGTTCGGGATGATATTAAGTGTTTTCCCTAGTTCAATCTCGATTGGAGTACTATCCTGGAATGGGGTTACAGGAATGTCCTCAATATCATCTTTTGGTTCAATTTTTTCCTGTGTCTCACAACTCATAGCAGATTCTAGAATATGTCGAGTTCGATCAGGAATAGAACTGGAATCATTAATGAAGGCGTTAATGGCATTACCTTCAGTTTCTGTTCTAAATTGAAGGGCCTGGCCAATAGTGAGAACTGGTCTAACATCTTCATTTTCAGGTTCAGTCTCTTCTGCAGGTAGAGGTTTCTAACTGGGTAATGATTTTTCAGATGGGCTTGGTTCCACAGGAGAATAGAGCTTGAGATTCTTCGTAACTATCCCATTTGATATGATCATGTGTCCAGACTGGCATCCTGTGTAGGCATCTGTAGTCGCCAACCAGGGTCTTCCTAGGATAAATGGGTGGCCACCTGCTAAGGAGGTCCACAAGGTAATGCCATGATTCTACTAAAATGATCACATCCTCTAATTTCCCTACTGGTTTAATTATGGATCTGTATACAAGTTCTAGGATAGTAGGGGTTGGTTTAATGTTTCCAAGTCCTAATGTGTTCATTGTTTCAATAGTGATAATGTTAATGGCTGCTCCCAAATCCACCAATACATTTGGGATTTCAATCCCATTAATTTGTATTGTTAGAATTGGGTTCCTAGGGTCTTCGTATTTTACAGGCATGATCTTTCCTAACATGATATCAAATATTTTTCCCATTACATGAATAGTTAATGGATCCTTAGGTTTCCTCCCTAGTTTCTTTGAGCAGTATTCTTTCAAAGTTTTTGCATAAATAAGTACATCCCTCATAGATTGTAAAAGGGGTATTTTAACAAAAAGATTCTACAGTTCCCCTAAGAAGTCAAATTCTACCTGAGGGTTTGGTTTGATCAAGGTCAGTCTTTCGAGATATGGGGGAGATATTAAATGACCTTGATTGGGAACAACTTGGGGAGGTGTCTGATTTATTATGTTTTGATCTGAATTATCCCTCACTGTTCTTTGTTCTAGTTCTGTATCTTCACCGTCAAAGTGTTTTGTAATAATGGGTGAAGTAGGTGCATTTACTACCCGGCCAAACCGTAGATTTATCTCATTGAGTCCTGCTATAGAAATGCTATAGGATGGAAGGTACAGAGTGTCTGTTTGTTGAACCCATTTATTATTAGGATTTGGGTTGGGCTAGATAAGAAGCCGGGGTCTAATGGTTGGGTTTCTTGGGGGCACATTAGAAGGCAACTGAAGTTTTTATTGAGGCATAGGCTGAGGAAACTATCCAGTGGGAGGGGGTCCACGCCAAGTCTGACCCCATGAAGGATTTGGATTGGCTTGAGGAACCCATTGTTGGCAAGGAAGATACTAATATTGAGGCCACATGGCTGAAAATGGTGTAGATTGGGGACCCATACTAAAATTATGAAAGTAATGGGATGGGTCCTAAAAAATACCTAGATTCACCGCCGGTGGTCGAGGTTTCCATGGCTTCTTCTGCCCCATAAAGTATAGCTAGTCCACCGTGCTTTCCTAGCTTGCTCCTTGGAAAACTGCTTTCAGCCCGGGCAAGGAAGGACATGCACTAGTTGCGTGAGTCTATTCGCAAATCACGCAGGATTCTACCATGTTCAGCAGGCATTCCTTCAAAGGGTGTTTCTTTCTGCACTGAGGGCAGAATATGGCCATGGTTTTTTCCAACTCCATCTGCTTCTGTCTTGCTTGTAGAGAGTCCATTTGGGCTGATAGCGTGCTTAGGATATCGGTCCTCAGATTATCTAGTATATTTCTAATCTCTGCTTTTGTGACCCCTCCACCAGAGGTCTTCGATGACCGAATACCCTGTCCACTTCTTGCAGCCCCCCTGTGAACATTTGATATAGTAATCATAGATAGTTTCGAAGTTTTCTTTCCAAATATCCCCTTTTCCCACTATATTCAGGAGTTGCAGAGAGTCTTCCCTGAGTGCTATGAGAAGAATGATCTTTACAATGTCCTTATCCAAGTCACTATGTCCAGACCTCTACAATATGTATTTAAATCATTCTACAGAGTCCTCCATATTTTCATCCTCCTTCTATGAAAATTTAAATATTTCCTCCTTAATGTCACGGGACTTACAGTAATCTTGGTACTTTTCCAAGAAAGCTTTTTTCATTTCTTCCCATGAGGTAATCGTGCTTCCCCCTAAACCCATGAACCATCTAAGGGCTGTCCCTTTTAAGGTAGCAGGAAATATTTTTAATTTCTGAGCATCATTCATATAGTCATATCCTCGACAAACAATATCAAATTCGAAGAGGAATGTATCAGGGTCTTCAGAAGAGAGCCCATGAAAACTAGGCAAGGTTGTTAAAGGGATGGGTCTTATTGGTGCATCACCTGTAACATTTCCAATGGGAAAATCAATAGAGGAACTTACAGGTGCCATAAATATCCTCCAATACTCACTTGGAATTTCGACTGGTTCCACAGCCAGTATCTGGAGTGATTCAACCGAAGATGGTTGCACCACACTCACTCGGTCCCTTGGTGAATCAAAGTCATTCAAAAGTTCCATTACTGGATCAGAATCACTGAACCCAGCAACGGGAATTTCTATAGCGCTACCTTGGTCTCTCGGGGACGAAAACCCTTTTTGAGGTTCTTCTTCCCAGTTAGAGTTGCTTAATTCTTCTGATCCCTTACTTGCCACTTCTTCCACTTCTGCTGTAGAAAGAACACCTTCTGGTACCATGGATGGCACTAGTTGTTCCACAGACTGCCCTTCGGACTTTGTCTGAACCCTAACCCTAACAGCAGCACGGGATGATGCCTCAGATCTAGATTTTTCAATAATTTCCTGAATATTCGTCTTCCTTCCCAGATCCTTCCCTTTCTTTGGGGGTATTCCTCTACCCCTATTGTTTGGATCCTTGTTCATACAAATTGTGGAGAGGGTTCATCAAATAAAATCAATCAATCACTCAGGACCCAAAGTAGGGAAAATAACTTCCTCCCCGGGACGAGAGAAAAGATTCACAGAAAATGAAACAAAAGGAAAAGGAAAAAAAATCAAAGTTCAGGACCTGGAGCAGAGTAATAACATACCCTCCCCAGGATGAGAAATTGGTCCCTAGAAGGAAACAACAGGAAATAAAAATAAAAATACTGGACTATGCCCAGGACTTAAGGAAATATTTTACAAAACACCTTCCCCAAGATGAGGGTTTAATTCTACAGAAAAAAGTAATAAAAGAAACAGGAAAGAAAGAAAGAAAAAAGAAAACACAAGGCACTTACACTCGGGACTTGAATCTGGGCAATAGATTCCCACCTCAAGACGAGAGATCGACTCTCAGATCTGTTGCAGATTCTGTTCTTGCACCTATTAGCCTTCCCCAGAAACAGCGCCAAAATGGCGTTAGTTATTTCAAGACTAATGACAAAGTATATGCAGATACAAGCACATGGTCCGCTGCAGATCACAGGTTTAATCTATAACACACATACCACTATAACAGAAATGAAATGAACTATAGAAATAAAATACATCCATAAAAATTAATGTGACTGTAACAACAAATAAAGAATCACACCAAACACAACACTGCAAAGAAAAGAAGGAAGAACGTAGCACCTGATCACAAAAGTGGGCCCAACTCTTTGATCAGGGTTGCGAAAAATCAAGAATTATAGGAGAAACAACAAGCTGTTGTACATTCAATTAATGATAAAAAGATTGATTATAAATTCTGTATGTCCAAGTGATTTTTCTGATTCACAGTCTGTAGGCCTCTTTATACAATTGTCCTGAAACCCCCGATTCCTCTCAATGACTCCATTGTTACAAAAATACATCTTGTTACAACGGAAACCGGGTTGCCAGCAAGAAACTGTAAGAAGGCCTAAGATAGTGCTGATATACCCATGGCTGTCACGCTATAGCAGCAAATAAGGAAGACGCTAGAGATGATGGGCTATGCCTTGACTCACGGCTGCAATGCTCCTGTTGTAGCTAGATCTGAAGAAATATCAGAGTTAATATGTAGAAAGGTGAAACCTCTATGAAAAATACATCATTAATCAAATATCCCATAAAATATAGGAATAAATATTTTACCTCATGCTTTTAAGATTAATAATGGCACAAAGAGATAGAAAGATAGGGTAAAATGGGAGAGCAAAGTATATAAATCTGGTACCCAATAATCTGTGTTGTTTTGTATCTGATAAACAAACACAATGGGTTAAGTGGTTACCTTTGGCTGAATGGTGGTTTAACACTTCCTTCCATACTACAACAAAAACCCATTTATGGCACTTTATGGATATCATCCACCATCCATCACATCATCTTTAAGAGAAAATTCTAAGGTTCAAGCAGTAGAATATCACATCGAGCATCAACAACAAGTTTTCCAACTCTTAAAGGATTACCTAAATTCGACACAAAATTGAATGAAACACAGGCAGAACAACATCGCAGCGAGAGAATTTTTGATGTAGGAGACTGGGTATTTTTATGGCTACAACCATACAAAAAAATTTCCCTCAAGAAAGCTAATAAGGATAATAAATTATCGCCAAATTTCTATGGTCCTTAAAAGGTGTTGCAAAATATTGCTACTATGGCATACAAATTGGAGCTTCCTGCTTCTTCTCGAGTGCACCGAGTTTTTCATGTTTCATGCTTATAGAAGGTTATAGGTGACAAAGTTCCAATTCAAATAATATTTCCAAAACTTGATGAGGAAGGAAAAATCATATTGGAACCTGAAGCAGTCACGGAAACAAGAACCCGACAGCTACGAAATCAATCAATTTCAGAGTATCTCATCAAGTGGAAGAACTTACCCACTAAAGATTCCACATGGTAGGATGAGAATTTTTGGGGTCTAGCATTGTATGCAGGAAATCAAGAGAATATATGGTACATTGACAGTGGTTTTTCAAAGAATATGACAAGTGAAAAAGATAAGTTTGTTTATTTTGATGAAATTAATAAAGAAAAGAATGTGAATTTTGATCATAATTCACCCGCTACTATAAAATAAAAATGATCTATGGTATTAAAACAAAAATTCAACGCTGAGAATGTATTATTTGTTGATGGGATAAGATATAACTTGTTAATTTTAACATTCCTGGTTGAATTTCCATGTAAAATGAAAATATAAGACCGAGGTCATGGGACATGTATTCCAAACTAAATGGTGGGAAAAGCATCCTAGTGGGTGTTCATTTGGCTTATTATGGCTAAGAAAATTGGCAAAGGAAACGAAAAAGAATTTTAAAAGGCAAAGAGACATTAAATGGCATTTCATTTATGAAAATAATGCACAATATGAGAAAAAAAAGGTGAAATGTCACAGGTTTGCATGAGAGGTAAATTGAAGGAAAAATGAAGGAAAATGAAGAAATTAGAGATGTCAATAATAAAAAGGCTTTTGAGGATCAGTTCATGGCTTTTTCCAGTGTTAACTTGGAGATTTCTCTATCTCTATTACTCTTGCACACTTACAATTTCTTGGAGCATGGTGGCATACTTTGGATTTGGAGAAAGAAGGCAAAGGAAAATAAGGAAAGTGCAAGGGAACAAATGGATCAACAACTAAAACTAGATTGATTTGCAGGTATCAAGTTGCATGTATGGATTCATTGCTAGTTTTCACATGCATGGTACATTCATGTGGTCTCTTGGTTATGATTTGTCATTGGAATGGATGATTGCCTTGATTGATAATGGTTTTTCCTAACCTTTCCATTTCCTAGTTAGATATGGTGTTGTGGGTTTTCCTAATTTTTTTTTTTTTTTTTTTTTGTGCTCATGTTACTTATGGTTATGGGTTGAGTTACTAGTTCCTCGAGCCTTGGTTGGAAAAATGCTCTGGAAGCACTAAAACAACTTGGGTTGAATTACTAGTGCTGGAAGCCTTGGTTGGAAAAATGCTTTGGAGCCCTTGGTGGGTTGAGTTACTATTCCTAGAGCCTTGGTTGGAAAAATTCTCTAGAGCCCTGTGGTAGTTGTGGTTTGAATTACTAGTCCTGGAGCCAGGTAGGAACAAATGCTTTGGAGCCCTAGACAACTCGGGTAGAAATAGATCTATCGATAGTTAGTGATGTCTAGTCGTAAGGTGGAATCATTGGTTGAGGGTTGAGGTGGTTTGGCCTCTAGAAGCCCCGGTTTGGTTTTGGTTTTTTTATTCCATGGGATCCCACATTCAAGCTTGGAATATGGTGTGGGGGTGATTGGATGAAATAAATATCTATTTCAACACAATATATGGTTGGGTAGCATGTGGAATTCCCTGACTTGGTTAGTATTTTCATGTGTTAATATGAGGTATTTCCCTATTGTGATCTATGATCATATGTATTGATTATGATGGTTATCTTATGGCTTTGTTTCCATGGTTTATATGTTGATTATTTTATGGTTATATGTTGGTTATATGACATATAATTTCTATGGATCTGGACATCTTTGATGAATATATGAATGGTTGATGAATGCATGGACTAACAAATATTATTGAAGCTATTATGAGAAGGTATTATACCCTCTTGGTGAATCTCAGATAAGTATCAAACTCCTATGGTCAGATATGCATTCACGACCTGTATATTACATGTTTTCCATGTGTTTGATGAAATGAATGTCATGGCTAGGCTTGGTTAGGTGAATTCCTTGATTAAGTTTTTTGTTAGAGGGTTTGTATTTTTGTGTCATTTATTTCTTTAGAAAGTTTCATCAATTTCTTGTCAGTGATCTGGGGTCTACCCCTAAAAAGGTGGCACACATTTCACGATTGCAAGAATAGAACTAGGAAATTGGGACTGTAGTCGCTGGCTTGTAGGCTTATGCATGTGACTGGGAGTCGAAGTCAGTGAAAAATAAATCTGACTTAGGATTTGAGCACCTAAAGGGGTGGTTTAGCTCTTTTGGGTCATGTAGCTCCCGAGGAAGGTCATTAAAATTTGGTTTGTCAATTCCACTTCCTTAACTATTCTTAGGAGGTTGAGTGATATAATAGTAACTCTTCATCACATATTTACCCTAGTGGACTAATGAACTTGGGTAAGTGTTGGAGGAGCGTGTTACATTAAGTGTTAGTCAAATGTGTGATAAGGGGCATGAAGTTATTTTGAGATCAAATAATTGCATGGTAAGAAATTTGGATATAAGTAGGACTATAATCAAAGGAACTAGAACTCCAGGAAATGTCTATATCCTAGAAGGTGATAAATACCAATTTTTTTTTAGAAAATATGTAGAAAGTTGGATATAACATAAAATATTTGGACACCTCAGCTTTTCTGAACTATACAAATCAAGCCAGAAGGGAGCAGTTCATGACTTTCCAAACATCTCTCCACCTAAAATAGTATTTGCAAATCATGCCAATTTGGTAAGTAATCCAGAGTTCAATTAAAGCTAAAGAATGCAATACAGGTAAACCCCTTGAATTTTTTCACACTGATTTATGTGGACCTATGAGAAAGAAGTATCCTTGTGGTGAACAATACTTCATGCTATTAAGTGATTACTTTACAAGAATGTGTTGGGTTGGTTTACTAAAGTATAATATGAGTCATTTAAAAAATAAAAAATATTCAAGGCTATGGTAGAAAGTGAATTGGAATTAAAAATCAGATGTCTTAGATCTGATAGAGGGGGAGATTTTATATTAGATCATTTTTTAAATTTTTGTGAGAAGCATGGCATCAAAAGGTAGTTTTCCATAGCTAAAAATCCTCATCAAAATGGAGTGGAAGAAAGAATCAACAAAACCGTTCAAAAAATGGTGTGTGTCATACTTGATGAGATAGGAACTCCTCACACCTTCTGGGGAGAAGCAGCACATACAACCGTGAATATACTTAACAAAGCCAATGTTCGAGTAAAAAATGATAAAAAATCGTATGAACTCTGGTATGGTAAACCTACAACTATCAAACACTTTATAATTTATGGAAACAATTTTTTTATAAAGATAAATGACGATAATCTTGGAAAGTTTGAATCTAGTGCTAATGAAGGAATCCTTCTTGGATACTCTTCCATAAGTAAAGGACATAAATGTTAATAAAAGGCTCCAAAATATTGTTGAAATTATATATGTTGTGATTCATGGAGTATCCACAGGTACCAAAAGAGAAGCACAACTAGATGACAAACCTCTCCCTACTAAAATCCAGGAAGTTGTAGGAGAAGAAGAAAGAGAAACATCAAAATAAGGAAATGAAAATGCAGATGTGTCAGGAAAGAATCCATCAAGGTATTTTCAGAAAAAACATTTGGATTCTCAAATTCTAGGTGATAAAGAACCAAGAATACAAAATAGAATAACTTTTGTTGGATCTTCTAGTCACTTATCCTTTTTGTCCACAATTGAACCCCAAAATATGAATCAAGAAAACAAAGATGAATGTCGGGTTAGGCAATGAATGAAGAACTTGATCAAATAGAAAAGAACCATATATGGGAACTTGTACCAAGGCCTCATAATAAAAATGTAACTGGGACAAAGTGGGTATCTAAAAACAAACTGAATGAAAATGGAAAAGTAATTTGGAAGAAAAAAATACTTGTATGCAAAGGTTATGCTCAACATGAAGGGATAGAATTTGAAGAAACATTTGCACCTGTAGCTAGACTTGAAGAAATAAGAATGTTTCTTTCATTTTCCAACCTTCGTAACTTAAGGTATATCAAATGGATTTTAAATCTACATTTTTTAAATGGGGACTTAGAGGAAGAAGTTTGAATTGAACAACCTAAAGAATTCATACTTGGAAATGATAAAGTTCTTGCTTTCAAACTTAAGAAGTAATTATATGGGTTAAAATAGGCTCCTTGTGCATGGTATTATCATCTTGAAATGTATCTTCAACAACATGGGTTCAAGGATGTGTTGATAGAAATCTATATATCAAATTTGACAAAGACAAACTACTATTTGTAGTGATTTATGTTGATGACATTATATTTGGAAGTAATTTTGAATCTATGAGTCAAGGGTTTTCTTCAACCATGCAACAAGAATTTTAAATTTCTTTACTTGGTGAGCTAACATCATTTCTTACTCTTCAAGTTCATCAAACTAAGGATGGTATCTATATTTCTCAAACTAAGTATCTCAAGCATATCATGAAGAAATATGGATTAGAATACTGCAAACTTGTATGAAAAACCATGGTGATAGGATGTACTCTTAGCCCAGATGATGACTCTCCTACAATTAATCAACATGAATACAGATCTATGATTGGAAAATTTCTTTATCTTTCTAGTAAAATACCAAACATTTTGCATGTAGTTTGCATAGTTGGAATATTCCAAGAAAATCCTAAAGAGACACTTCTCAAGGTAGTCAAAATGATATTTAAGTATCTGCAAGGAACTCAAGACCTTGGACTATAGTATCCCAAAACAACTTATTTTAGAATTCATGATTACAAGATGCAGACTGGGCAGGTAATATTAATGACCACAAAAGTACTAGTGGAGGAGCATTCTTTTTGGGACCATGCTTAGTTTCTTTGTTCAGTAAGAAACAAAGTTCTATTGCTTTATCAACCGCTGAAGAAAAATATATTGTTGTTATTTATTGTTGATATCAACTTTTACGGATGATCCAAACATTACAATACATCCAAGTCACTTTTCCCCAACTTGTATCCATTCTTTGTGACAACACTATTTCCAAAAGCATCTCTAAAAATATTGTCATGCACTCAAAAACTAAAAAAATCCTAATCAAATATCATTTTATTAAAGATCAATTTCTTGAACATAAGATCAAATTGGAGTATGTTCCTTCAAATGAACAAGTTTTAGATCTATTGACCAAATATATTCCATGTGATCCCTTTGAATATATCAAAAAAAATTAGGAACAGTTCCTGCCTCTTCACTCCACTAAGTGTTCTAACATAACAAGAATAGACATGTCATGTCTAGGGGGAGTTGTGGCTATGAAATATTAGTATTTTACATTTTGTACATGGTTTTTATGAATAACAGTCACGTATAAACGTGATTTTTGACTTAGATAGTCATGCATGGCTTCCTGTGATGAAAAATGAATGGCACAAATTCAGGGGGATATTCCATATGTTTGCATCAATTCATTATTATCTTTTTGGATCTGACTTTGGTTTCATATAATCTGTTGTTGATGCCATTATGGTTCTTAGTGTTTTGGCTTATAATGGATTATGTTGAGTTGTTGCAAAGTCTTATTAATGTTGTTTATCTGTCTCTCTGATTTGTGAGAAAGATGCGATGTGATCAAAATTGATGATGAAGAATTGGCACAGGTTCATGTGGAGCATCTTCCTTGCTTCTAATGGTTCATTGTTGGCATTATGATTTCTTGAGCACTCCTTGTTGCATTATGTTTACTATGATGAATTCATATCATTTATGGTGATCATGATGCATGGTTATTGTTGTTGTCACTACTAAAAAGTATACATGTTGTTGTCACTATCTCATAGATGCTTGGATTTCATGGATGATGTTTTATTGTTGCTACTATTTCTTCATATTGATGGTTATTTGGCCTCATGTTCAAGATGATCATGCTATTATTATCATGTTTCTACTGTAAGATGATTATGTTGCATATGCTTATTCAAAGAGTGGTGGTTATTGATGATTATCATGACTATGCTACAAATATGCCTCATTATTCATTATTGAAATCCTTATTTATAGTTATGGATGTCATGTATGTATCTTTATGTAAAGGTAATGAAAATACCCATGTTGTAATGATTGTAAACTTTAGTCATGTATCGAAGATATTGGGACTAATTCATGTCATCTATGTAACCCCATTATTTTGGGTGATTGATGTAAAATCGAGGTCAAATATGTAACCCAATTATGTTGGATGGTGGATCATAAAGTCATTAGTGATAGGAAAAGTCATATTTTCTTATGGATAAACATATATTTGAGTCATAAAGCCCAATGATAACATGGTGATAATATGATGATTGTGGAACTATTGCATATGACATGTTTGATGGTATAGATATTTCAAGGATATAAAAGAGAAATGGTAGTTCATTTACAAATGGATGACAAATGTGAAGTTTGAGAAGTATACACAGTTCTTGTGAAGAAGGATCGTGTTAGTTACTTTGAACAAAAGTCACATACATGATCCAAACCATGGAAAACTGGATACAATAGGCCATTACCATGGTAATTTCCCATATTATTGTGTTGGTAACATGTATTTAATCCCATCAAAAAATACTAATGACATTAATAAAGGATTTTCCTGAGGTATTGGAAAAGGAAAAATATATATAAGGAGATGGAGATCAAGGTGCTAAGTGTGCATCTTCAAAAATTATTCATGTGTGATAGGATATGAAAACAGGTGTGAACTAGTGAGTAAGGAGATGACTCATACCTTATAAATATGACAATGCATTAAATATTAATGGATATACATGCTTGATTTGTTTGTGTTTGTATAGATAACAATTTTAGATTTGTAGCTATGGTGATGGTATGATTGGAATGTGTTTGAAGTGACCTGTGACCTTTGACAGTATGTGTGCAGAGATCTTGGTTTGACATGTGATTTTCAACAAAACTTTGTTTCAATATTTTTAAATATTTGTACGCAGTTTTTTCTCTATGTAGTTGCGTGCATATGCGGGTATGCTTCATAGTAGTCACATATATATTTTGAAGTAATTTTTTTTAGAGTATTGTCTAATTTGGGTTTTGGTATTCAATATGTTGAACTATATACAAGGGTTTTATGCATGATAAGTGCATGTTTATGCATATATGCTTAAATATAGTCGCATATAAATTACAAGTTGATTTGATCAAGGTTTGAATTACTGTTTGATAATGACATTTGATCAATTTTTCTTCATTTTATGTTGTTCATAAATGATGTCTTGATCATAATATCTAAATATGTTGATGATTGGTTATTGAGTGGTGATTTGGCTTGGTATGGCATGAAAATATTGACAATGTTGGCTTGATCTAGTTTAGTGATTAATATGCTCTACTGAATAAGTTGATTAAGTTCTCAAAGACTCAGATTTTCAGTGTTTTGTGAGTTAAGATCTGTATGTAGGTGTTATGCACAAGAAACATTTATATTCGCGAGTTTGCTTCATAACGATCATGTATATATTCTAAATTTAATTTGATCAGGGTTTGCAATGAATACACATTGTTTTAGTGATGACTATTTGGTTAATCAATGATTAGTTGGTTGATTAATATGTAACAATATTATTAGATAGCGCATTGATTTGATCTAGTTTCATTGGTTGAGATTCAATTCTGTGAGCGGTTGGCTTCAATATTCAATGGATTGATGTTTATGTGATTCAATTGGTTTACCATGCTTCAATCATTATATTTCATATTATGTGATTCAGTATTCAATTTGATATTGGGCTTATTGTTGGTGTGGGTCTAGTATGAAAATTTGATGAAAGGTGGTCTGCATGTTTTTATGGTTGTTTGTGATAGGTGGATACAATACAAAATATTATGAAACATGGTCCACAAGGTGTTGAGGGTTCCAACCTTCAGTGAGGGGGTAGGAGCTCCCTTCCAGTAGGAGTCGGTAAACGAGATTAGGGGGTTGTAGCTCCCTTCCGGTGGGATTTGGAAAATGAGTTGAGGTTGTAGCCTCCTACAAGTGGGTGCCTTCATGATAGTAAGAGCTTGCACTTGTACAAGATGTAATGAAGATTTATTTATATAATAAGAAAGAATACAAAGACGAAAACAATGGTGATTTTATACATAAAATCTTGGCGTTCATATGTGTTGATATGTTTCTTGTGCGTTGATGATTTATCTGCTCTTTATTTCTCATGGTTACTGTTTAATAAATGGAAATTGAAATAATTATGCATTGTTTAAAGATAAAAAATTTATGGAACATATGAAAAATTAGTTATCTCGTGATATAGGGTTTACATTCACTAGGGCCATGTACACACGCGGGTTGCATGAAGAAAAATAGTGCACCAAATTTTGAATGTGAAATTGAAAGTTAAAGTGAATTAAAAATATTGATTCACCCCAACCCACCCCTCCACCACCTCAGTATTTTTCCTAACATATGTTATAATGAGTGCTGGGACATCTTTCGTCAATAATCACATACATAGATTTTAGTCGACGTGTTTCGAACTAACTAGTATAGTTCATCATCAAGACAAGATGAAGAGTTAGATCTTAGTAGCAGATTAAACAACGAAGTATAGAGTAAATTAGTTGATTGTTAAATTATAATGGTTAATTTGACTATATATTTTTAATTATTGATTTTTATTAAGCTTGGAAATGAATAACACACATACACACACATAATTAAATATGTTTAGACTAAATAGAAAAATATATATATAAATCAAATATCAAGTATTGATTAAATAAATTATTTATTTATTTATTTAATAAATTAAGATAAAATAAATATGTTTAAAATAAATGAATAAACACAAATTACGATTTTTTTTAATTAAATAAATAAATACGAATTTCACTAAGACTTTTATTTAGAGATAATATAATAATTCAATATTTGTTTTTAGATTAAGATCTATATCCAATATAGAATAGCTATATAAATATTAAATTTAAATGAATAAATATAAATTAGGATTAAATTAACATAAATTTGGATTTTTTTAATTAAATAAATAAATGTGAATTTGATCCAAAATTTTAAATATTTGGTTCTAGATTAAAATATATATCTAATTATATTTAAATGAAAAAAAGATTAAAATAAAATAAAATAGGATTAAATTAAAACAAACACAAATTAGGAAATTTTTTAATTAATTAAATAAATAAATATGATAGAATAATTAAATAATTTATTTAATATTAAAATATATATCTAATCCATATATATATATATATAATTAATGTAGGGACCCAACAACTACTCATTTTCCAACCATCATCTGTATTCAGATTGCTTGGCCTATTTTTGATTAAAATAACTTCCCTAAAATTTTGATGATGGAACTGATCAATCTTAGAAATGACCCGAGCACCTTCAATACATATATGGTATTTAGTCTTATCTACATGCTTGGCCAAAGCTCATGAGTGTGTCCTCCCATGTTTTATGTAAGTCACATGTTCATGAATCCTTTGATTTATTGAGTGACCGATTTCACCAATGTAGGGAGTACCATAGGAACAAGGGATGACATAAACTCATTTTGAAATCCTTAGGGTCCATAATGTCCTTCACAGACCTTAGGGAGCTCCTAATAGTATTTAGGGGTCTAAAGGTCGATGGGTCTTTATGCTTCCTCAGGATCTTGCTAATATTGTCAGTGGTCCCTTAGATGAATGGGAGATGCACCCCTGAAAAATGTTATAAAAATTACATATTACAGAGTAATGAAACACATAAAATATGTGTGGTTCACAAAAACACAAAAAACATATAAAACAAGAGAGACACAAATATACGTGGTTCACCCAATTTTGGCTACGTCCACCCCTGAAAATCCAATCCTTCCTTTATATTATCCAACAAAATGAAGAGACGCAACCTACATCAGATCCATTGTAATATCCTATGTTCTCTCTCACAATCTCCCTATCTGTTTCTCGTTATGATAATATACATACAATACACATCCGCAATACAATACCCTCATAAAAAATGAGGGGTTGCCTTCTAGGGAAAAAAACCTAAATTAAACATAAATTCTACCGTCAGATCATCCGCCTAATGAGCGGCCCAGATTGACTAGAAATTACAATACTTTTACAAGGAAATTTTAGATCTATTTTTAGCTTCGAGGGCACTGCCCCCAAAACCCCCTGCCAGGGGGGGGCTCCATATGGTATCCAAAAAGAAAAGACTTCACATTGACAACATATACCCAAAAAAGCAAAGACTTCACATTGACAACATATATCCAAAAATCAAAGACTTCACATTGACAACATATATCCAAAAAGCAAAGACTTCACATTGACAACATATATCCAAAAAGAAAAGACTTCACATTGACAGCATATCCAAAAAACAAAGACTTCACGCAGCCACCCCCCCCTGGACCCCCTAGAAAACATTTAATTACGGGCAACATTGCCGCCCCGTTAGAACAGGGGTCCAACGTTGTGATACAAATTAAAGAAGATAATCAGACTCCACACCCAACAAAAACCGATCCTTGGGTTCAACTTTTATCTTAGGACCTTTCTCAGCTTTAAGGAAAGCCTTAAGAAATTGGAGCCTACTATATCCATTATTATAAAAACATTTAAGATATGGATTTTTCCTTCATTGATATGGTTCTCATCAGAAATTCTCAATGCTCGAATGGCTAAGGTGTTAAGAACACCTAGCTTTTTAGTAGGAAAATGATGGGATTTAGCATTAAGATACTGCTCTGTATGATTTTTCTTCCGAAAAACTTGATAGGAGAAAGAACCATTATCTCCTTTTGAAATAAGGATATCGAGGAAAGGTAGGCATCCATTTATTTCACATTCCATCGTGAACTTTATGGAACTTGATTGATTCATGATGGAATGTGAAATCAATTGATGTCTACTTTTCCTCAATGTCCTTATTTCAAAAGGAGATGATGGTTTTTTCTCCTATCAGGTTTTTCAGAAGAAAACTCAAACAGAGAAGTATCTTAATGCTAAAACCCATCATTTCCCTACTAAAAAACTAGGTGTTCTCTACACCTTAGCCACTTAGGCGTTGAGGGTTTCTTATGAGAACCATATCAATGAGTAAAAAATCCATCTCTTAAATGCTTTTTAGAATAATGGATATAGTAGGCTCTAGTGTCTTAAGGCTTTCCTTAAAGCTTAGAAAGGTCCTAAGATAAAAATTGAACCCAAGGATTGGTTTTTACGGGTGCATCTTCCATTCATCAAAGGGACCAATGAAAATATTGTCAAGATCCCGAGGAACCATAAAGTCCCCTCGATCTTTAGACCCATAAATACTATTAGGAGCTCCCTAAGGTTTGTGAAGGACATTGTGGACCCTAAGTATTTGAAAGGATATTATGCCATCCCTTGTTCCCGTGGCACTCCCTACATTGGTGAACCCAGACGCTCAATAAATCAAAGGACCTGAGTGTCTTCAATGCATATATGGTGTTTAGTCTTATCCACATGCTTAGTAAAGGTTGATGAGCGAGTCCTCCCGAGACATAAAACACAAGAGGACGCATTCATCAACCTTTTTTGAGCATGCAGATAAGACTAAACACCATATATGCATTGAACACACTTGGGTCATTGCTAAGATTTATTAGTTCCATCACCGAAATTTTAGGGAACCTATTGAAATTGAAAAGAGGCCAAACAATCTGAATAGAGATGATGGTTAGAAAATAAGTAGTTGTTGGTTCCCTACCTTATCTTCCTAATTTTTTTATTATTAGATTTATATTTAAATCTTAACCCAATTATTTAATTATTCTATCATATTTATTTATTTATTTAAAAAATTCCTAATTTATATTATTTTAATTTAATCATAATTTTTTTTTTCTTTTAAATATAATATATATTTTAATGTAGGACCAAATATTTAAAATTCTATCTCAAATTCACATTTATTTAATTAAAAAATCTAAATTTATATTAATTTATTCCAAAATTATATTTATTCATTTATATTCATTTAAATTTAATATTTATATATTTATTCATTGGATAAGATATAGATTGTAATCTAAAACCAATATTGAATTATTATATTATCATTAAATAAAAGTGTTAGTCAATTTCATATTTATTGATTTAATTAAAAAAATCCTAATTTATGTTTATTCATTTATTTTAAACGTATTTATTTAATTTTAATTTATTACATAAATAAATAAATAAATAATTTATTTAGTCAATACTTAATATTTGATTTATATATAATTAATATATAATTTTATATTTAGTTTAAACATATATATAATTTAAAATTAGGTATCTTATATTTATTTCCAAATTTAATAAAATCAATAATTTAAAATATATATAGTTTAAAAGATATTCATGATATAATTAATCTGAAAGACATTCATTTAAAATATACAGTTAAATTAACAATTATACTTTAATGGTTAACTAATTGATTATATACTCATCTTATTTTAATAATAAATTATATTAATTGATTCAAAACACGTTGACTAAAATCTATGAATGTATTTATTGCTCAAAATTATCCCAAAACTCATATTATAGATCATATAAATCTAAATTCACTTATATATTACAAATTTAAAGTAATATAAAAAGTAAAAGAAAATTTAAAAGTAACACAACAAAGTGAAAAAGAAGAATCATAATTAAATTTTAAAGTAATAAAAAGAGTAAAAGAAATTTAAAACTAACGCAACAAAGTGAAAAAAGAAGAGTAAAGGTTAACCTCTCATAAACCTTTTTTTTTTTAATATATCGAAAGAAAATGAACGAATGAGAATCACAACCAAAGGTTAAGATCAAAAGTGAAGTGAAAAAAGATTTAAAAGTAACACAACAAAGTGAAAGAAGAAGAATCATAGTTATAAATAAATGTTAACCAATCATCGAAAAATAAGTTTTGAATATATCGAAAGAAAGGGAAAGAACGAGAATCACAATTAAAGATCAAGGCCTAAAGTGTTCACTAAAGGAGGAATATGAAAAAGAGAACTTTTGAAGAAAGTGAGGTTAGTAAACTAAAGAAACAATGAAGCTAGCACGCAAAAAAATTTAAAGACATTATTATTCGTGAATTAATGATTTTTTAATTATTTAAAAAAAATTAACAAAAGTATTTTGAAAATTTATTTTTCAATTCTATGTATCTCAATTTATATAATATATATTGTTGTATTGATTTTATTTATATAAGTGTTCGAAGAGTATACTTTATTTAAATTAAATCATTTTTCTTTATATATAATTTAAATGGTATTTGGGATAAATTAATAAGTGGGATAGTTGTATTGTTTTTACATTTTTTTTTAGTTATTGATGTAATTATGGAAATGTATTTTTTTTATTTTTTTGGGTTTATGTTTGAAAAGAAAATGACACTTTTTGCATAAAAAAATGATTGTGATGGATATTTCTGGTTGAGCCCTATGCACTGATATCTTGTATTTCAAAATTTAGAGTAGACGTTATTGAATTTGAACGTTGTCTTGATTAAATGTTGAAAACAATTACATTTAACGACATGTGAGCTTTTGTTAAATGTGGAAATAATTAATTATTTTTTTTAATATATTTAAAAGCTCAATTAACTTGAATGAGAAGTTTGGTGAGTTCATATGATTTTCTTAAAAGAATAGGAAAATGGGTGGGAAAATATGTGTATCAATAAACGTGAAAATTGATGTTTTTCATATTTTATTTAACAACATAGTTACCAATTAAATGGGAACTATTATCTCAAAACTAGAACTCTAGCCCAAAAAAACTCAAAAAATATGAAAAAACAATCTAAAAATGAAAAGTGTGTCTTCGAGAACGCATTGTTTTCTTTTTGCAGTCAAATTTCAACGTTTATTTGAATTATGTTAAAAATCAATTTTGTTTCTTTAAAACAAGATTGAAAAAACACCCTCAAAACAAGAAGTGTTGATGGTGGAATAACATCGCCAATTTTTTCTGTGCAAAAAACAACTTGAAAGCAAAAAGTGTTGATGTTGGAATAACGTCGCCAATTTTTTGTGTGTAAATAGTAGCCTGAAAACGAAAAGTGTTGGTGCCAGAATAATGTCATCAATTTTTTGCGTGCAAAAAACACTTTGAAAATGAAAGGTATTAACGTTGGAATAACATCTTTTTCTTTTCGGGGTAAATTGTCAACAATTTTTAATAATGACATTAAAGATAAAATATCATGACTCTGAAAAACCTTAAAATTTCAACGATAAACATGACATTAAAGATAAAATATCAAAAGTCTTAACACTGCAACAATTTTAATGCATAATATTAAAGATAATCTATTACCGTGTCTCTGAAAAGGCTTGAAAATCCAAGGGTGGCATTCAAGATAAAATATCACCTTTATGAAAATAAATTTCCCACGATTTTTAAGCATGATATTAAAGATAAAATATTACTTGTAAAAATAAAAAAATTGAATAAAAAAAATAAAAATAAAACAAAAACACAAACACAAAATATTTCAAAAGAAAATTAAAAAAGAAAAAAATACACAATTTAAAGAAAAAAAATTAAAAATTAACCCAAAACAAAAAAACAAAAAAAAAATTAAGTTATAAAAATAATAATAATAATAAAACCACTTAATTAAAAAAATGATAAAATAAAATAATTAAAATAAAAATTTAAAATTAATTAAAATTTAAAAAAATATTAAAAAAAAAATTTAATTTAGAAATTAAAAAAATATTTAAAAAGAAAATAATAAAATAATAATAAAACTTAAAAAATGAAAATTTAAATAATAATTTAAATTTTTTTTTAAATGCATATAAATCTATGAAAAATACATTTTTAAATTAAAGAATTAACAATTTTTTTTTAAATTAAAAAAATAAAAAACTAAACAAAAGTCATTGTCGTCACCGCCCTGGGGTTACTGGCCTTGGTCGATTAGCAACGAGAAATGCCAGCTCTCTACAGCCCGTTGGTCGAGCCCCACAGCCCCCAAGGCGACTGTGGTGTTTAATGGTGACAATTTGTATTTATTTTTTTTTAATTTTTAATTTTTAATTTTTTATTTTTCTTAAAAAAAAAATTATTAGATTTTTTTTTAATTAAAATTTTGTTATTTTTTAATTTATTTTTTATTATTTTTTTATTAGTATTAAATTTTACAATTTTTAATTTTTCTTTTTAAAATTATATATATATATATATATATATATATATATATATATTTAATATTTCTTTTTTATTTTTGTTTATTTTTTTAAATTTTAATTTTAAAAATTCGATTATTTGTCTATTTTTTTTAATTTTTAATTTTTTAATAATAAAAATAATATTATTATTATTTCTTTTGAAAATTATCTATATATATATATATATATATATATGTTTTTTTTTGTTTTTTTTAATTTTTTTTTTAAATTAATTTTTTATTGTTTTAAAATTTTGATTTGAATGTTTCTTTTTTATTTTTATTTTATTTTTTTCTCCATCGGTTATTTTTAATTTTAATATTTTGGCTATTTGATTTTTTTTTATTTTTTTTATTTTTAGATTTCTTGTTTTTCTTTTTTTTTTTAATTATGTTGTTTTTTTTTAACTTTAAAAAAAAAAAAAAAAAAAACATTTTTTTTATTTAAATTATGAGTTTTTTTAATCTTTTTATTTATTTATTTATTATTTTTATTATTTTTCTTTTTCTTTTTTTTTTTAAATTTTTTGTTAAAAGTTTTTATTTTTTCAAGTTACTTTTTGTTTTTGTTTATACTTTTATTGGTTTTTTTTTCATATTTGATTTTTTTTGTCCTGTTTTCTTAATTTTATTTTTATGTCTTATTACCAAGATGAAAATCACCACTCTAAACAAAAAGAATTGATGTTGCATCAACACTTTTCAAAATTAACATCAAAATCGTTAATATTTTAAAACAAATGTTCATACTTGATAAATAAAAAAAATTAAATGTGCTAAAAAAATGACCATTTTTCTAAATCGGCATGAAAATCATGACATTTAAAAAATAAAAATAAAAAGGTCATAAGAAAATTTAAAGTGTCAAAATTATGCTTTAAAAAATGGTCATTTTGCATCACCACTTTTCAAAATCGTGTGTTTTTTTTGCCACCTCAAAAACGGGTACCAGGTAATTTTTTCATTTGATCGATAACTATGTTTAACATGAGTATTAAGAATAAGAGTAGCATAGCATGAGTAACGAGCACATGGAGACATGAAAAAACATATGACAAGTAACATGAATTTTACTTTCGTGACGTGGGAGTGTTATACAATATACTTTGCAAGTTCCTGACATGAGTGACATAAGCACCACATGAGAATTGAATATGTTAATTGTTTGAAAAATTTTTGCCCTATCACTTGATGTTGTTAATGATGCTTTTCTATAATTTTTTGTGTTTTCTAATGGAAGGCGAGTAAATTATGTCATGTAGGAAGGGAGAAAGACCGTAAGGTGACGATTCCTTTTTGCAATATTTTCAAAGGAATTATGAGGATATGATTTTGAAGATAGGAAAGGGAGACAAATGAAAGCTAACATAGAAAATGGATTTCTATATAAATGGCAGGGTTGTTTCTCTTTTAAGAACAACCTGTTAAATTCATCAAATATGAACCCTCAGACCATGTCGGATAGTTATACAATCATTAATATGCGTAGAAGTTCGCATATGATAATTTTGTAGCCATTAGATCAAATGAATGACATCATGTTTAAAAAATGCACATGTTGGAGCTCGATATCAAATATGGGGAGGATATTTCAATAATAGTGGTGGGGAGCAGACGAGCATCGAGTCTCTCAGCACAATTAATCACTTACCTATTTTGCAGTCAATATACATTGCACATTATCATGTTGTTTTAGTTGAATCAACAACTTTATCACATGTCACTTTCACAGGGTTACATGTCAATATCTTATCCATATCATCTATCATATCTTATTCATATCATTCTAGATGAACCTCACATACATAATCAAAGAGATGGCACTGGCATAACATTAGTGTTAGTGCATGCAATTAAAGTATTAATCCATGCACTTTAAGAGTTAACATATGTAATTAAGGGTAATCAACTTTAATGTGATTACAACATAGATTGGTGGTCATTTTACGTTTAAATGAAATTAATCACCACATTTTTTCAACGAAGATTCATATGTTAGCCACCTTTTCAGACCTGAATGGAAGTACTTCGAGATCATAAGAATTTGTGTCAAAGCAATGGTGAAATGATCATGTATTTATGACTCAAGGGCAATGAAAATCTATTAGATTTTTTTGCTGGTTCTTCTTTGTTCATACTAAAAAGTGCTCACATTGTTACATTGTTTAGACCAAAAACATGGAAAAATACACTAAATAAGCTCAAAGTTGCATAAGATACATGGAGCAAGAATCCCAATGCAAGCTTCTTTACTGTTACTATTGCATTAAAATTAATAGCTGACAGGTTTGCTTGGTTAAGCATATATGAAGAAGAATTGTAACAGGTTCCTTTTGTTTAAACACTTTACAGGTCAAAATGGATAAAAGAACATAAGCTAAGGAAACACGGACTCTTTTCCATAATCCAAAAGTGAAATGGAAGGTGAATCTGAAGTATTCATGTCTTAAAGTTATAGGAAGAAGCATTGGATATCCTACACCACTAAATAAACCTATAATATCTACGACATCAAATGCCTAAGTATGACATGCAAAAAGGTATGAAACAAAAGGTTCAATTAATGGTTATGAGAAACTCATCACTTACATATGTGCTCTTTATTACAAGATAATTTAAGGTACTATTCATCTTATCTGCTCAGTTAGGAGCTTGCTATGAATGAGGATGATGAAGAAGTGGAGAGACCTTTGTAATGAAATAGGAAAAGAGGTATCTAGTTATGATTATATCTTTTAAAGAATTAGATAGTGATGGTGGTAGAAAAACATATACAATACTCAAGGGTAGTGGTCATAAAATTTAACAAATTATGAAATGGATTGGTGAAAAATCAATAATATTTTGAAGGAATATGTAAGTATTTATGAAGTATTTTTTTCTTACTTGGTATATCTAATAAGTTAATATTTTGAGAGAAATAAGTAAAAAGAATTTTCCTATGAGAAAATTTTTTGGAAGCAAGGGATCAAGGTGGTCACCCAAGGATTTGTAATTCCGGATTAGGAAAAATAGTGTTAAAATTCACCTAAAAATATTTGGTTAAAAGTTATACATATTAAGATATATTTCAATCCATTATTCCATATGTATTACTTTCTCACGTCGAGCAGAAAAAGTGTTGTGTGAAAGGTTGGGAGGTCTCTTCTACATATTCCTCCATCCACACCTACACACAATTTCCCTCCTTCGCACACTTCTTCCGCATACCTCCATCCCAAACAACACTTCTTTCACGCACACATGAACTCTTTTTAATGTGATGCATAAAAAAACACACTTATTAAAACCATAAAGTGGACAAGTCTAAGTATAAATTATTTTCTTACGTGTTGTATTTCAATTTGTTGTCTTCTATTCCTATTTCCAAATTATATTATATTTTCATAATTCCTTACATATTAATTAGCAACTGGCACCATATATTTATTGGATGATTGAAAGCCCATGCAATTTATTCTTCCCCTTTGGCTTATAGATAACTATGTTCAAAGACATCAATGCTCTGAAGAAAATATTCCATTAACTCGAATCAATATGGTTAATTTTTTTTTTTTACTTTTCATTTATTAATGTATCTAAATTCTTATTATGCCCTTTTCCAAATTATGGATAATGCCACATGTATAATTGTCTTATGCTGAGCAAAAGAAGTGTTGTATGAGTATTGTGGAAGGTGCAAAAGTGTGAATGTCTCTTCTGCATGTTCATCCATTTGCATACATCCCCACTTTCACACCTCCACATGCATTCTCCCTTTTACACACTTCTTCCACACATCGCCATCCCAAAAAGCATTTATTATACACACACATGAATTATGTTTAATGTGATGCATCAAAAAGCACACTCAATAAAACCAGCAAAGTGGAAAAGTCACAAGTATAAGTTATTTTCTTGCATTTTGTATTTCAATTTATTGTCTTCTATACTTATTTTTTAATTATATTATATTTTCATATTCCCTTAGATATTAATCATTTTTTTTGTAATTCAAATTTTCTATTCATATTATCAAAAAGGAGTACATGTAGGCAAAAACACAGGTAGTCTCACCCCGAGCAGGTTTGTTGACTACTATCGAGAGCATATGAAAAGTAACAGAAAAGAAAAGAGAGACGTCACAATCCACAATTTCATGGTCCAAAGGCCCCAATAAACAAACAATACATATAAAACATTTGCAATCATGTTAATCATCAGAGGTAATGGAGGTTGGGTTTTCCGGAGCTATACTAGGAGGAGTTAGAGGACGAAAGGAGCATTGGACATGCCCCTAAAAATGCATCATCCAATTCTCTAGTTTCTCAACCTTCTCAGAGAGAAAAATTTGGCCACGCTAAACAACCACTACATGCTCCCTTGTATGACATTGAAAAAATTCATCTTTTTCATGGTAGCGATTAATTCCTCAAGCTCCTCCTGGCATATGCGCTCTACATTCTTAAGATGGTCCTAGATGTATTGGAGCACCTCATGGCAAAAATCTCAACAAAAATTCTGATGTAGTCCCTGACTTCCCTAATGCACCATATCATGATGCCTAACACCCCTTCATCACGCCAGACCGACTCATTGCTGAGAAGGCAACACTCGATGACTTTGACTCTCCACTACACCTCCTCTCCTCCCCCATTGCCAATAGACACTGCGCTTCTCTTGTCGTGAACACCACCACCCCCACCTACACTCTTTCCATGCCTCCATAACCTTGCCTTCGTTCCTAGAAAGCAACGCGATCCTGGTCCTAGATGTTGATGTGCCTGGCGTTCCAGAGGAAGGCCCTTGGGCAAAGGATTTCCCCGAGTGCTGAGTTGACTTCATGCTAAAATTCTTGTATCCACCACTCCTACCCCCCTCTTTTTTAGTTTATTTTTCACGCATAAAACTCGCAATGTACGAGACCCCTACCCCCAACTCCAAACTTTCCCAGTTTATGAAGAAATTTCTCACCACAATCCAAGCCAAGCAGAAATTTTCCTACTAGAGACACCACCCTACTATCCAGGGCACAAAAATCTGACTTGGGAGGTGTAAAAATATATCCTCGCTCCACCACAGTTCCAATAACTCTCATCCCATTTTTATGCCACCCCCATCTAGATAGATGGAGCCACATATCCATCCCTTTGCCTTCACTACTTGGTTCTTCCTGATGTCAAGATCCCCCATCCCAGGCACAGTTCGCTAGTATTCCACTCCGATTATCCACAAATCTGGGTGGTAAAACCTCCTCCTTCGATGACCCCTGACCCAAATTTTATGCCTCCCGTGGCCTTTGCCTCCTCTCCTGACTCGCTACACACCAACACCTGCAAACTCTTCACAATGGAATGATTGTCAATGACCCTTGCCACCCTCCATATCTATTACACGTCCACCACCTTTCTCTTTCCCCAAGGCAAATTTATGTTTCCCATGATCCTCCTTTAAGTCTTGCATAATCCGAGTAGTTCTAGGAAACTGTGAGGCTCACCCCTCCCTCCAACTCCACGTGCTCATCTTTCATCGTAACATGTTCCCACGGGAACAATTATATCGTCGTTACTCACCCTCATTGGGGATATATATTAATCAATTAATTAGTAATTGCTATTGTATATTTATTAGATGACAATAGGATAACTCACTCCTTTAATAGAATTCTTCGACAATTTGTTCTTCCTCTTTGGCTTATAAATATGTAATATTCCTAAATTAGCACACAGCTAGCTGGGATATTAAATTTTGTTTTTGCTTCCTTGTTTGATGAATAAGATGGTATGGAGACCCATAAATCTCCTTAATATGAACAAAATCAATGCCAATGTGAAAGGAGGAAATCTTAGCAGCTTAATTAAGCACCCTTGTGTGTGAAGAGTGGTTGGAACACCTTGACTGGGTCAACTTTGACCAAACCAACAACACTGTCATGGAATAGTGACATTCATTGTGGGACAACACAGCTTTAGATGGAGACACTTTGCATGGAACTAGTGTCATAAATGAATGGGGATTAGGGTTAGAAAGCTCATCACTAATATAAGGAAGAGGATGGCAGCCATATTTCATTATGTTGATATATGATATTTATGAATATATGGTTTATTTATACATATAAGCTTTCTTCAGTTGTTTAGCTAAGATTGCATTGTTGTTTAGGACAGGGTGTTCTTGATCGGTAATCCCACCTCTTTCCTTGAGAGGCCTCTAGGAAGAGTTTGCACTACATTCCACTATCAGGCATTTGGCCAAAGCTTCAGTCTTAATGTGCAACGCAGTTTTTGTTGAGAGGTTGTGTTGTGTTGTAGGGCAGAAGTTGTGGAGGATTGATTTGGGATATTTCTGAGTTAGAATTCATTGGAGGAATGTTCCTTTCACTTGGGAGGCTAGTAAAGAAGGCCATGTAGTATCATTGACACATTCAGCATTAGGCCATAGTATTTCTATCCCCTACAGTGCAATATCAGTCTGGATCTACGTAATTTTAGGAAGGAGTTGTAGGGGTGTTTGCAATAGCTGATTTGGGGAGTGATTTCTTCAGTGAAGGGGCCAACCCTTCATCTAGAGAATCCTTTGGAGGAGAGCATACTCATTTTATTATCAGATTCATCCATTGATCTTCAGTTTCTTGTTGCAGCATACTTTCAGCCATAGGGCTACAATGCATTTTGGTATTATTGGGTGTTTTTACCGGAGATCCTCTTGGGTTCTTTTCTGGAGGTTGTGTAGAGCCCAGATCTTAATTTTTATATCTATTGTGCCATATATCAACCCTTTCCCTTTTTTGTACTCATTTTCTGTAGCAGTGCTTTTAAAAACTGTGTTGTAGCAGTGTCTCCAACATTTTGGTATAGTAGCAGCACCTCTTATAGAGGTATTTCTTCATTGGAGGCTTGTTATATTTTTTTAATATGTTTTGTGGCCTATTTATTATGTATATTTTGCTGCTATTATGATGAATGGAAATGCTCCATATTGGCCTCATGCTTTTATATGATGTTTTACACTGTTATTCCAACATTTTGCACTAGATTCCTGCTTTTCCCATTTGGGAATATTATAGTGGTATCAGAGCATAATCTTGGCTTAGCCTATGCATCTTAAGCCAGTATGTCATTAGGAGAAGGAGATACTCTCATAGATAGAGATAGGAGGTATCTCAGAAGAAACCATGAGTATGATTATATAAATGATAAAGAAGACAAGGGTAAAACCCCTTTATGAGGAGGAATGAAAGGGAAGGAGTTCACAAGACTTCTTTTCCAAACTATGCAAGGTATTAACAAAGACATCATAGAAATGAGGATGGAGAAATATAGAAATTCTCCAAGAGAGCTTGTGCATAGAGAAAGCTCCAGATTTTCACATTGTGGGTGTAAGCATCTAGCTACACCATCAGATCTACAACGTGGTACCATGCCTACATTCTTGCTAAGAGAAGAAGAGGAAGGAGAAACACCAAAGGAGGAGACTCTTGGCGACTATCTCCAAGAATATGAATCTCAGTCTAGAAGATTCAAAGAGCATCTCAACTTCCAAGGGTTTTTCCAAATCAAAGAAGATATAAGACCCAGTAACCACAATAGAAGAAGAGGGTGCATACATCACACTTTGGGTAGTTTCTTTCTACCTAGTTTTGATGGGTCACCCAAGAGCATAGCTAGGGCTTGGGTAAAGAAGCTAGACACATTTTTCAGTTGCATCAAGTTTCAAAAGGAGAAGCCATTAGAGTAGCAACGCTGCATCTTGAAGGTAAGGCTTATGCCTGGTGGTTTTATGAATCTTCTTCATTGAATAATGCAAATATATCTACTTATGCAAAGTTCACTAGGAGGTTAGTGAAATATTTTATCAAAGACATTTTGAAACTTCCTTAGGTGAGCTAACCAAGCCCAAGAAATCAAAACCTTTGCATGAGTTGGAAGGATCCATGAAACCAAATCCATTTCAGAACATTGTTGAGGGGATTAAATATATACAACATATTTTTCCAAGGAAAAAAGCCCCACTTCAGTAAGAACTGTATTCTCAATAAGAAGACATGAGGATTCCTCCTTCAAAATGAGATCAAGCCAAAGGATCTCTTAATGATGAGGCATTCTACAGTGATGAGGAGAAGGAAGAGGAAGAGCAGGAAAGAGCCTCCAACGTTGTAAAGACATGAGGAGATGTAACACTATTTGAAGATGGAGATGAAGTAATTGCTTCGACTAGGGGAGCTCTTGTATCCTTGCAAGAAGTTCCAAAGGATCTTACATATGAAGATCAGGAGAAGCATGTGTCTATATTGATAGGCAATGAGACAAAATAATGGAGGAAGTGTGTTCCAACACTGAATATAGTCTTGGGGACACACACTATGATGGAAAATTCCCTTGTGATCAGGAATTTTGACACCAATGATATTTTGGGTGCACATGGGTTGATTACATTTGAAGAAGACGCCTTAGACTGTGAGATATTGCAGAAGGTAGGAGAAGATGAGAAGGAGGGCCGAAAACATGTGATGGGTAACATACACACCCATCCTTTTCAGGAGCTTTATGCACAAAAGTAGGAGGATGATTTTCGCAGTGAGGGCAAGGAAAAATCAGTCCACTCACATATACAACCTGCTCTAGGCCTAGATGTTTCATTACATGGAGGCATTCCACCAGGGAGACCCCCTGGTTGGAAGATGATCAAAGAGTTCTCATAATATGTTGCACCACTCATAAATACAGGAGGAGTGGGAACATTGGGAGGCCATGGTACAGTGCTGAGAGTCTTGGGTAGACTCAAGGAGGAGGGAGACATTCTTCCAACATCATCATTACCTACTCTCATCTCAGATTTTTCATTGAGAAAGGAGCAACAAAGGGAGGATAACATCCTTCCAATATGTGAATTTGGAATAGGATACGTCAAAGAAGGGAGAAGCCACATGACAGATGTTTTATATGATAGATCATCAATGTTGTCACTTTGGAGGGTAGATCCATATTGGAAATCCCATCTGTTGGTGGATTATTCCAAGGATATTTTCACTTGTATGATACTTGATGACCAGCTACAAGAGGAGGGATATGCAGTCAGAGATGAGGTCATCTACTATCATGGTAGGATATTCTTGTCTAGAGCTTCCAAGCTCAAGGAGAATTTGCTACATGCATCACATCAAGATTTTCTCTCCAGCCATACTTATTCCATGAGAGCATACAACACCATCATGGAGGGTTATACTTGGGAAGTTTTTGAAGAGTAGAGATATCAGAATTTGAGGATATGCATGGATCATGTGGAGATGGAGGAGATACATAACTCTTTGATGGATTTATCACAACCACCTATTTCCTCTTGGGGAATGAGATGGGACCTATCTGTGAGCCACTCCATTTATGTGAGCAAAGTATGTGGTAAAGATCTTGTTTTTAGGCATGATGATTTATATGATGAATATTTGCATTCCATTACCATACATGTATAGGCAATTGTTCCAAGGGGGATCATTCTTCCTTATAAACTTCATGGTCAAATTTGGGTCATAAACTATGTTGAGTAGGGCCACTCCTTAGGAGGATATAGGGAGATGATATATCATTCCAAGTGTGCACCAAAGGCACCAAACATACCTCACCTTCTCATATCATGCGAGAAGAATGTGGTAGCAAGTAATTGGTGGGGAAACCACTTACCATATCATGTTCTGAGGCAGTCAGGACATATACTGTGTTGGTTCCACATGTGGGACTATGATCCACATCCATTAGTGCATTTGATTGTTTATGTATCACTGGTTTTGAACCCATATATTGATGATGTCCTTATTCTTTTTATGGGAGTGATTGGAGGGAGGATGGAAGGATTGGATGTACCCTTTGGGAGAGAGATTCTCCATGGTTCCTATGTTTCATATTTCTGGGAGAGCATTGGACCATCCTTGATTGCTACATTGGTTCTCTTTTTTCCTTATGGGATGAGCCATATGGGTAACTTGAGCACTTGGGAGGTGCCTCTCATAAAAATATGGGAGGATTTTTTCTATGAATTACCACTCTGTAGGGTGATTCATTTTGTATGGATGATAGCTTGGAGATTGGAGCTCCATATGGGAATAAAGGTTCCCCACATTTTCAATTCTGTCCTTGCAGTTGCTTGGGGACAAGCGACACTTGTGAGGGAAGGATTGTAATATTCCTAAATTAGCACACAACTAGTTGGAATATTAAATTTTGGTTTTGCTTCCTTGTTTCATGAAGAAGAGGGTATGGAGACCCATAAATCTCCTTCATATGAATAAAATAAATTCCAATGTGAAAGGAGGACATCTTGGAAGCTTAATTGAGCACACTTGTGTGTGAAAAGGGGCCAGAACACCTTGAATGGGTCAACTTTGACCAAATCAACAGCGCTATCATGGAATAGTGGCATTCATTGTGGGACAGTGCAATTTTAGATGGAGACACTTTGCATGGAAGTAGTGTCATAAATGAGTGGGGCTTAGGGTTAAAAATATCATCACTAATACAAGGAAGAGGATTGCAACCATATTTCATTATGTTTATATATGATATTTCTAAATATATGGTCTGTTTAGACATATAATATTTGTTTAGTTGTTTAGCTAAGATTGCAGTGTTGTTTAGCACAGGGTGTTCTCGATCGAGAATCCCACATCTTTCCTTGAGAGGCCACTAGGAAGAGTTTGCACTACATTCCACTATCAGGCATTTGGCCAAAGCTACAATGTTAATGTGCAGCTCAGTTTCTATTGAGAGGTTGTGTTTTGTTCATGGCAGAAGTTGTGGATGATTGATTTGGGAGATTTCTTAGCTAGATCTCATTGGAGGAAGGTTCCTTTCAATTGGGAGGCTAGTAAAGAAGGCCCTGGAGCATCATTGACACATTTGGCATCAGACCATAATATTTATATCCCCTACAGTGCAGTATCAGTCTGGATCTGCGTTATTTTAGGGAGGAGTTGCAAGGGTGTCTGCAGTAGGTGATTTGGGGAGTGATTTATTCAGTGAAGGGGGCAGTCTTTCATCTAGAGAATCCTTTGGAGGAGAGCATACTCATTTTATTATCAGCTTCAGCCATTGATCTTCAGTTTCTTTTTGTAGCATACTTTCATCCATAGGGCTGCAACTCATTTTGGTATTATTGGGTGTTTTTCCCGGAGACCCTCTTGGGTTCTTTTCTGGATGTTGTATAGAGCCTAGATCTTCATTTTTATATCTATTGTGGCATATATCAGCCCTTTATCTTTTGTGTACTAATTTTTTGTAGTAGTTCTTTTAAAAAATGTGTTGTAGCAGTGTCTCTAGCATTTTGGTATAGTAGCAGCACATCTTATAGAGGGATTTCTTCATTGGAGGCTTGTTATATTTTGTTATATGTTTTGTGGCCCATTTATTAAATATATTTTGATGTTGTTATGATGAATGGAAAGGCTCCATATTGGCCTCATGTTTTTATATGATGTTTTACACTACTATTCCAGCATGTTGCACTATATTCCTGCTTTTCCCATTTGGGAATATTACAAAATAACTAAGTTTAAAGAAATCAAAGATAAGAAGAAAATATGACATTAACTCAAATCAATTGTAGATTAATATTTAGTTGTATCAATTATATTTCATATTAACTCCCCCCACCAATGGTGCACAAAAAATTAACCATCATCTCTTCTTGTAACTAGGGAAATTTTTAAGGATGGAAAATTATTTTGAAGTTTAAAAAATTGGCGAATCTCACTAGTACCTAATATGCAAGCTATAAAATTTGTATTGATGTATTTGTAAAATTACTGAAATTTATAATGATTTTATATATACTCTCTATATAATGTTGGTGATTGTTAACGTAAAATAAATTTATATTGTAAAATTTGGGCGAATCATTTTTATAAAAAAAGGAAATTGGCGAATATTTTTTTTGGAAAAATCATGGAAAATTGGCCCACCTACAAATATTAGCCCATAAAATTTTCCATGTTTGTAACCTACTACCAAAAGGTGTAGTGATCAGATTTTTCATTACTACTCCAGAATTAACTAAAAAAGTATCAACATGGGTGAAAAAAACCATCAAACATTGAGAAATATTATACTAGGTAATATTTGTAACTATAATAAGTGGTTGTTGGAAATATTGTCATTGATGGAAAAGGAAGTGGCAAAGGAATTGGCATCTGAAACAGTAACTAGGAACAGAGAAAAGACATGTATCAGAGAAGAACAGAGAAAGAGTTCATCTACAGAGAGCAGTATCAGTCAAGAAGCAAATTGAATTCAATAGGAAGGATGTTTGAATCCCATTCAGGTGTGAACATATGTATGCATCCTGATGGAGGATAATTGAAATCCGTGATAAGTAAGAAACCCTATGAGGGGATTAATGGTGCTCTGTATGTTGTTTGAGGAATGGTTAATACGGTCAACAGTATATCCAAACTGGTAGACAGTGGAATGTTATTGATTGAAAAAATTATGGTTTTAAGCTTCACATGGAAGGGTCTATGCTATTAGTAAGGAGCTGACTGGCGTTCATGGAGAAAGGAACAAGGAGCGAGAGAAAATCAGTTATAATGCGGAAGGACTAAAACAAAGTATCAAACTTTCGGTGGACCGAGCTGTGAACCTGAGTTAAGGGACCAAAAGGAATAGCATAACCAGACTTAACCGTGGGTTGGCCACTATTCCAAAACCACGAGCGGATTTGCGAGGACGGATTTCCCATATCGCACCGCTTTTGCGGGTTGAGCGGTATTCAAGAGGTTGGCTCCGATTCCATAGAACGGGTGACACACATCCCTGTATGACTCCACAAAACCACTTGTCACTGCGCGCCATCCCACGTTATTGTTTGACCCAGGATGCCCAGCGATATTGTTGAGCATCGTTGATCTGGGAAGGGGTCATCGGACGGTGATCATTTGCTATAGATGAGCGAAGGTTAACCAAGGTACGACGGCCATCGCACATTATTGTTCGCGCGTCTTCGCCGAGCGATATCCGTCCGATCAAATGAGGTGGCACGACGCGATAACAACCATCGAATGAAAACGATCGTTAGCAATGGGTCCCAGTTTTAAATAATATTGATTAAGCCATCGATTATGCATGTGGGGCCAGATCCAAAGGTCTATTTTAAAAAGGCAATTTGATAAAAGCGCGGATTATTAATATAAATATTTAATTATCAAAGGGTGTGAATAATATTTATTTATCAAAATTCCACGAATTTGATAAATAAAATTCCAATAAAAGAAAGAAAACCATCAGCGGCACGTTAATATTACTTATCCTTGGCTATAGTATTATTTGGCAGAGAAAAAGATTTCCTTTGGGAAAATTCGTGCATGGAAGAACAAAGATTGGATTTTCAATTTGGATTGGTTCGAATTTTAATATGAATACCATTAGTAGTTGAGTGGTTTTCTACTCATGGTATTGATAAAGGAAAAACTATATAAGGAGAAGCGCATTATGGTCCAGGGTGTGCATATGCAAGGGTTGTTTATAAATAAAAATATCTTTAAGAGATATCTGTATACATGACGCACCGATGGATATGATCTAGAAATGAAAAATCTCTACGATGATTGGAAAAAGAAATGATGAAGACCTGACAGAATTCTGATGAAGAAATTGAAGAAATCTGGTGGATCTGAGGGTTGAAGTCTTCTGTATGAAAGTGGAAGTATCCTGCCAGTAAAAGCAAGTGTTAAAATCAGGGGGTTGGAGCTTCCTTCCATTAGTGGCTGGAGAACAAGAAAAGGTTGTAGCCTTTCTGCAGGTGGGTGTCTACGTGTTGGTATAAGTCTGCGCCGGCATAAATTGTAAGAAGTTTTCTTTATAATAAATATTGAAGACTAAGATAACAACAACGGTGGTTTTCTCCTGTATTGGGTTTCCACCTTAAATACTGGTGTTCATATGTGTTTCTTATGTTTGATGGTTTGTTTTGTTATTTCTGTTCATGCTTACTACTTATCTGATGAATGAATGATGCAATGATCTAAGTAAAGACATAATAAGATATCTGGACATACAAGTTGGATGCAGTAATGTAGCATATGGTTTTAAGAGAAAGGAAAACTAAAAAATTGTCAGTCAGCTCTAAATACTGATTCACCCCCCCTCTCAGTATTTTTCCAACAATTGGTATCAGAGCAAGTCCTTCTGAAAAAGCTTAGCCACTAGAAGGAAGATCAAGCAAGATGAGTAATCAAGATGGAACAGCATCTTTCAGGCCTCTGCTCTTTAACGGAAACAATTTAATCTTCTGGAAAAAAAGGATGAGATCCTATCTTCAGTCTCTGGGAGCAAATGTATGGGCAATTGTTGAAGGAGGATATCAATATCCAGCTGTAGTACCAACAGATTCGACGGAAAGAAAGAATTATGAAACCAATGCAAAGGCTGTCAATGCTCTATTGGGAAGTCTAACTGAATCAGAATTTGTCAAAATCATGCAGCTGAATACAGCAAAGGCAATATGGGACAAAATAATTCTAAGTTATGAAGGTGATGCAAAGGTAAAAAGTGCTAAACTCCAAACCCTCAGAATTCAATATGAGAATCTAAAATTGAATAATGAGGAGAGAATTACAAATTTATTTTTACGTCTTGATGATATTGTAAAGCATATGAGAAATCTGGGAGAAACAATAACCGAATCTACTCTGATTGAGAAAATTTTAAGATCACTAACGATAAAATTTGAGTCAAAAGTTTCTGCTCTTGAAGAAAAGCAGGATCTTCAAAATCTTACTGTGGTGCAACTTCATGGCATACTAACTGCATATGAAATGAAAAGAGGAGGACCATCTGAAGTCAAAGAAGCAGTATTTAGAACTTCTACAAAAGGGAATTAAGTACCAAAAACAGAAGGATTAGGATATATCTCAGAAGAAGAGGAGATAAAATTTGTAAAAAAACTTCAACTTGGCACAGGACAGTTCAAAGGTAAGCTTCCTTTCGAATGTTTTTATTGTGGAAGAGTTGGTCATTATGCTGCTAAGTGTCCTCATAAAGAAACACATAAAAAGGGGAAGGAAGTAGCAAGAAGGAATAAGAATCATTATAGCACTAGAAAAATTTACTATACTCATGAAGACAGTGATGGGTTATCTGATAGTGAGGAAGAATGTGAACAAGATCTTAGACTTCTCATGGCATTTGAAAAAGAATCTAGAGAAGAAAAAGATAGTTTTGTGGATGCTCTAGAAGACAATTATTTTCTTGATGAAAACAATCAACTCAAAATTTGCTTAGAAGATAGTAAAATAATCATAGAAACTCTGAAAAATTGGCTTAAAGAAAAAGAGAAACACAATGAGAAATTAGAGTGTGAAGTAGTAAGTCTAAGAAAATAACTTGAGAAAGTAAAGACTTTGAATCTTAGATTTGCTAAAGGATCTGAAACCTTAGATGAGATTATCAAGGTACAATGTTCTCCCCTTATAAAGACAGGTCTTGGATATATCGGAGAATCTTCTCAGGCTTCAGCACCAAATTATCTAAAAGCAACTATAGCTGGTATACAACATGTTGCCACTCAACAAGGGAATAAAGAATCTTTGCAGGTAAAGCATGATCATCTCAATTCAAAGAATACTAACAGGAATATCTTTCAAAGACACCAATCAACAGGTAAATTCAAGAAGGAGATTTCATGATCGCAGAAATTTCTTCTTCAACGGAAAATGTTTCTCATGTCACAATTTTGGTCATAAAGATGTTCAATGTGTAGCATATAAAACCATCATGACAAGAGAAGCAAGAAAGAAAAGGATTGATATTGAAACAAAGAAAAATACCTATAACAACTTTTCTCCTCTTCAAAATGAAGTTGAATGTGCTTATTGCAATAACTTTGGCCATGAAGAATCTGAATGCAGGAGAAAAGTTCAAACAAAAGAACATGTTCCTTCAAGCTCCAAAGTATGGAAAAAGAAGGAATTACAGGTTGAAAATTGTGGCATAGCATTATTTGCAGAAGATGAAGAAAACCAATGGTAGATTGATAGTGGATGCTCAAGACACATGACAAGTGACAAAACCAAACTTCTTGCATATAGTGCTCTAGAAAAAGAAAAGAATGTTACATTTGGAAATGATACTCCTGCGGTCATTAAGGGAAAAGGGTCTTTTTTTCTAAAAGAAAAGGTGAAAGCTAATGAAGTCATGTATGTGGACGGATTAAAGCATAACTTGTTAAGTGTAAGTCAAATGTGTGATCAAGGAACCGAAGTTGTTTTTAGTTAAAAAGAATGTGTGGTACGTGATCTTGATACAGGTAAAAAAATTATAAAAGGAAAAAGAACTCCAAGCAACCTGTATGTATTAAAGAACTGCAAAGAACAATATTACTTGAGTAAATCTTTTGAAAACTAGCTACGGCATAGAAGGTTGGGGCATCTGAGCTTCTCTCAAATCAAAAAATCAAGCAGACTTAAAGCTATTCGTGATCTTCCCAATATTACTCTACCTGAAAATATCATATGCAAATATTGCCAATTCGGTAAGCAAACCAGAGTAAAATTTAATGCCAAGGAAGGATCATCAAGTAAGCCTCTTGAACTCATTCATACTGACATATGTGGACCTATGAGGAAAAAGTCACCACGTGGTGAAGAATACTATATCTTATTCATTGATGATTTCTCTAGAATGTGTTGGATTGGGTTGATTAAACACAAAGATTAAGCATTTGAGAAATTTCAGATCTTTAAAGCACTGGTTGAAAATGAATTAGATCTAAAAATCAAGTGTCTTAGATCTGATCGAGGAGGAGAATATACATCCAATGAATTCCTTGAATTTTGTGAACAACATGGCATATAAAGACAGTTTTCTGTAGCTGTCACTCCATAACAAAATGGCGTAGCTGAAAGAATGAACAGAACAGTTCAACAAGTGGCTAGAGCTATGCTTGATGATTCCGGAACACCTGACACATTTTGGGGAGAAGCAGCACATACAGCAATAAATATTCTTAACAAGGCACATGTTCGTGTAAATAGTGATAAAACTCCATATGAACTCTGGTATGGTAATTCTCCCACTGTAAAGCATTTTAGAATTTTTGGAAGCAAATGTTTTATCAAAAATAATGATGAAAAACTTGGCAAGTTTGAACCCAGAGCAGATGAAGGAATATTTCTTGGTTACTCCTCTAGGAGTAGGGTATATAAATGTTACAATAAAAGACTTCGAAAGATTGTTTAATGTATAGATGTTGTTATTGATGAGTCTCCCGCAGCTCCAAAAGAAGAAAAACAAACAACAAATGAAGACGATGATGATGACATATATCCTTCTACATCAAAAAGTAATGATACAAACAGTGAACCCAATGAAGAACCTGAAGATGATTTATCTGAAAAGGCTCCATCCAGATATGTTCAAAAGAGCCATCCATAATCTCAAATTTTGGGAGAAAAGGGATCAGGTGTACAAACAAGAAGGACTCTTGTGGGATCTTCTAGCAATCTGGCATTTTTGTCCACTATTGAACCTCGCAATGTCAGTCAAGCTAGCAAAGATGAATGTTGGATTCAAGCCATGAATGAAGAGCTTGATCAAATTGAAAAGAATCACACTTGGGAATTAGTACGAAGACCTCATGACAAAAATGTCATTGGAACTAAATGGATATTCAAAAACAAGTTAAATGAGAATGGGGATGTTATAAGAAATAAAGCTAGACTTGTTTGCAAGGGGTATGCTCAACAAGAAGGTATATACTTTGAAGAAGCTTTTGCTCCTGTAGCCAGACTTGAAGCCATAAGAATGTTTCTTGCTTTTTCAGGCTTCCAACAAATAAAAGTTTATCAAATGGATGTTAAATCTGCTTTTCTCAATGGTGATCTAGAAGAAGAAGTTTATATAGAACAACTAGAAGGATTCATTTTGGGAAATGATGAAAAACTTGTTTGTAGACTTAAAAAGGCTCTATATGATCTCAAACAAGCTCCAAGGGCATGGTACTATCGTCTTGACAAATATCTTCATCAATAAGGATTTTCCAAGGGGTCTGCTGATAGCAACTTATACACTAAAACTAAAAATGACAAACTATTGATTGTGGTTTTATATGTTGATGATATCATTTTTGGAAGTAATGAAGAGTCTATGAGTCAGAAATTTGCTTCTGATATGCAGCAAGAATTTGAAATGTCTTTACTTGGGGAACTAACATTCTTTCTTGGCTTGCAAGTGCAACAAACAACAGATGGAATATTCTTATCACAAGCAAAATATCTTAAGAAAATCTTGAAGAAGTATGGCATGGAAGATTGCAAACCTGTAAGTACACCAATGATAACCGGATGTAATCTCAGTTCTAATGATGATTCCCCCACGGTGAATCAACCAGAATACAAATCTATGATAGGAAGTCTACTTTATCTCACTAGGACAAGACCAGACATCATGCATGCAGTTGGGATTGTTGGACGATTCCAAGCTAATCCAAAAGAGTCTCATCTTTAGGCTGTGAAAAGAATATTCAAATATCTACAAGGAACTCAAGAATTTGGACTATGGTATCCAAAGAATGTTGATCTTACTCTTCATGCATACACTGATGCAGATTGGGCTGGAAGTGTTGATGATCGGAAAAGCACTAGTGGTGGTGCATTCTATATGGGGCCCCGGTTAGTATCTTGGTTCAGCAAGAAGCAAAGCTCTATTTCCTTATCTACAGCAGAAGCAGAATATGTGGCTGCAGCATCATGTTGCACTCAACTTATTTGGATGATGCAAACCTTACAAGACATTCAAATCAAATGTTCACCTCCTATCTCCATTATGTGTGATAATACAAGTGCCATCAGTATCTCAAAGAATCCTGTTATGCATTCCAAGACCAAGCACATTCCCATCAAATATCACTTCTTACATGAACAAGTGCTTGAACAAAAGGTGAAATTGGAGTATGTTCCCTCCAAAGAACAAGTTGTTGATATATTTACCAAACCTCTACCCAGGGAAGCGTTCGAATATCTCAGATAGAAACTAGGACTAGTCTCTGCCATGCAGAAGAGAATATCTACTTAAAAATAGAAGATTAAATTGGTTGTGAGGTACTGTTGGGCATCTCTGAATGCACAGGCTAAGGGGGAGCATTGGTCATATGAAGAGGATGCACTGTTGGCATTTTATTCTTGAAGATGCAGCATGATCTCAGGGGGAGCATGGTATTGTTAGTTCAAAGGATATTGAACAACTCTTTGCCATTGATGTCAAAGGGGGAGGAAAAGCAACAAAGGGCTTCTATAAGAAATTCAGAGGAAGAGTATTGCCATCAATGCCAAAGGGGGAGATTGTTGGAAATATTTTCATTGATGGCAAAGGAAGTGGCAAAGGAATTGGCATCTGAAACAGTAACTAGGAACAGAGAAAAGACATGTAGCAGAGAAGAACATAGAAAGAGTGCATCTACAGAGAGCAATATCAGTCAAGAAGCAAATTGAATTCAATAGGAAGGATGTTTGAATCCCATTCAGGAGTGAACATATGTATGCATCCTGATGGAGGATAACTGAAATCCATGATAAGTAAGAAACCCTATGAGGGGATTAATGGTGCTCTGTATGTTTTTCAAGGAATGGTTAATACGGTAGACAGTATATCCAAACTGGTAGATAGTGGAATGTTATTGATTGAAAAAATTATGGTTTTAAGCTTCACATGGAAGGGTCTATGCTATTAGTAAGGAGCTGACTGGCATTCATGGAGAAAGGAACAAGGAGTGAGAACAAATCAGTTATAACGCGGAAGAACTAAAACAGAGTATCAAACTTTCGGTGGACCGAGCTGTGAACCTGAGTTAAGGGACCAAAAGGAATAGCGTAACCAGACTTAACCGTGGGTTGGCCACTATTCCAAAACCACGAGTGGATTTGCGAGGACGGATTGCCCATATCGCATCACTTTTGCGGGTTGAGCGGTATTCAAGAGATTGGCTCCGATTCCATAGAACGGGCGACATGCGTCCCTGGACGACTCCACAAAACCGCTTGTCACTGCGCGCCATCAAGCGTTATTGTTCGACCCAGGATGCCCAGCGATATTGTTGAGCTTCGTTGATCTGGGAAGGGTTCATCGGATGGTGATCATTTGCTATAGATGTGCAAATGTTAACCAAGGTACGACGACCATCGCACGTTATTATTTGCGCGTCTTCGCCGAGCGATATCCGTCCGATCAAATGAGGCGGCGCAACGCGATAACAATCATCGAATGAAAACGATCGTTAGCAATGGGTCCCAGTTTTAAATAATATTAATTAAGCCATTGATTATGCATGTGGGGCCGGATCCAAAGGTCTATTTTAAAAAGGCCATTTGATAAAAGCGCGGATTATTAATATAAATATTTAATTATCAAAGGGTGTGAATAATATTTATTTATCAAAATTCCACTAATTTGATAAATAAAATTCCAATAAAAGAAAGAAAACCATCAGCGGCACGTTAATATTACTTAACCTTGGCTATAGTATTATTTGGCAGAGAAAAAGATTACCTTTGGGACAATTCGTGCATGGAAGAACGAAGATTGGATTTTCAATTTGGATTGGTTCGAATTTTAATATGAATACCATTAGTAGTTGAGTGGTTTTCTACTCATGGTATTGATAAAGGAAAAACTATATAAGGAGAAGCGCATTATGGTCCAGGGTGTGCATATGCAAGGGTTGTTAATAAATAAAAATCTCTTTAAGAGATATTTGTATACATGACGCACCGATGGATATGATCTAGAAATGAAAAATCTCTATGATGATCGGCAAAAGAAATGATGAAGACCTGACGGAAGTTTGATGAAGAAATTGAAGAAATCTGGTGGATCTGAGGGTTGAAGTCTTCTGTATGAAAGTGGAAGTATCCTGCCAGTAAAACCCGGTGTTAAAATCAGGGGATTGGAGCTCCCTTCCAGTAGTGGCTGGAGAACAAGAAAATGTTGTAGCCTTTCTGTAGGTGGGTGCCTGCATGCTGGTATAAGTCTGTGCCAGCATAAATTGTAAGAAGTTTTCTTTATAATAAATATTGAAGACTGAGATAACAGCAGCAGTGGTTTTCTCCCGTATTGGGTTTCCACCTTAAATACCGGTGTTCATATGTGCTGCTTATGTTTGATGGTTTGTTTTGTTATTTCTGTTCATGCTTACTGCTTATCTGATGAATGAATGATGCAATGATCTAAGTAAAGACATAATAAGATCTCTAGACATACAAGTTGGATGCAGTAATGTAGCATATGGTTTTAAGAGAAAGGAAAACTAAAAAAATTCCAGTTAGCTCTAAATACTGATTCACCCCCCCTCTCAGTATTTTTCCAACAGTGGCATAGAATGAATTGATAACATTGAATAGAAAAAACATGCAAGAAAGGACAAATGCGAGAAAGAAATTTTGTGAGGTAGTGCATGTGAAAACGAGGTGTTGTGAAAGGTGAATATGTATGGAAGAAGTGTGTGGAGGAAGAAATGTGTGTGAACGTGTGGAAACACTAATTCCTATAGAAGCAAAAGTGTTGTGTTGTATAATGATGTAGAGAGTTAAAGAATGTGCAAAAGCAAGGCATGTGTGAAGGGAAAAATTGATGGATTTGAAAGAATGGAACATCATTCTACTAAAATAGGTTGAAGCACTTGTATCCCCAATTTTTGTAAGGTAGGTGGTTGATTCAAAAATATATGATGTCCTTTCATAACGTCTCGAAGTACTTTCCATACAATGGGTCTCTTATATCGAATCATACTTTTAGCGATTGTTAGGTAGGGAGAAATATGTTGTCCAATTACAAATTCTTAAAAAAACTCAGAATGCTTTATATATTAGAATAAATTAATGCATACAATATCTTGGATACATGTAACACAAACATAGAGCCAAAAATTCCACTCAGAAATATTTCCAATTATATTTATGCGACAAAAGGATGTACGTAGTTATAGAATGTGCTAGTCAATGCATGTGTGAAGGTAAAGTCTATGTAGAAATAATATATGTGCGGAGGTAAAATTATTTCTAATTTTGTTTCACCAATCATACAGTTTTGAAATTTGATGAAATTATAAGACAATGCAAGAAATTCCATTGCACAAGGGAATACGACAAAACATAATGACCTAGCTACAAAACTCTTTTATATACACCATGCATATAAAATCATGGAAAAAGAAACATAGCATATGGATGAAAAGTATGGAGTCGTAAACATAATTTTTAAGGTGAAAAACCATCAACCAATGATAATTCCATATCATGAAACATTTGTAATAATAACAAGTGATAACATTGAGTAGTAAATCATGCGAGAAAGGAAAAATGTGAAAAAGAAATTGTGTGGAGTAGTTCCTATATGGAAGAAGTGTTTGGAGGAAGGAATATTTGTGTGGAAGAAGGATATATAGAGTTAAATATTGTATGGAAGCAAAGAATGTACAAAAGATAAGTCTATGTAGAAATAAACTAGGTGCAGAGGTAAAGCATGTGTGGTACTAAAAGGATAAGTATCATTTGACTACTTCTGGAATGATGTAAAAGTGTGAAGGAATCAAGAAATTTTATACACTGGAATCATTTAATGCATATTATTGACACCAATAATTTGATAGGAACAAGTCATTATATTTGAAAAATTCCACTTAGAAAAGATTTCAAATGCTACTTATATATAAGCCCAGTTTTGAAAGCCAAAAATCTTAGTTTATAATTGTGTTGACAAAGGAACCCAACTATTTAGACATCTATGTAAATATTAAACAAAAATTTTATGATGAACAAATTAAAGAGAGCTATATGTTATGAGCAGTGAATTAAGAGAACTATAGGTTACCCTCTAAGTAGATTTTATAATTTATACAAGGGGTCCATCTTTCAAAAGCACCTCAATCATTATGCATAAAATAAATTTAACAGAAAACAACAAAATTTACATCTATCCTTTATACATTAATATAATGATACACAACAACCAACCCAACCACAATAGGAAGAACCTAATCAAAATTTGAATCCCAATTATGAAAATTATCATTAAAATATATGGTACACATGGAACATACATCTGACATCAAAAATCGCTATTGAACCTTTATATTCAAATTGTATTTTGTTTTGAAACTCGATATGAAGAAATAAAACTACGATACAATTTCATGGGATTTGAAATTTTGAAAATTTTATAAAATGACAAGACGATGAAAAAATTAATATTTCAAAAGAAAACATGAAATAACACAATGAGATAGTTGGAAAAAGAAATATAGCATATGAATCAAAGGCATAGAATAATAAACATAATCTAATTGATGTAAAATACTATGAAACAATTATAAATATTATAGGGAAAAACCTTTGTAATCACAAGAAGTAGCGTAAACATAATTAATAATGTTGACCGGGAAAGTGTGCGAAGAAGGAAAAATGTAGAAAATTAATTGTGCGGAGTAATAAACATACGAAACATGTGTTATATATTATGTAGGTACACTGAATAAATGTGCAGAGAAGAGAATGCATGCAAATATGTAGAAGTAAAAATTTTTGTCGAAGGGGAAGCGTTATGTCACAAAGGAATGTGCAGAGCCAAATACTTGCTAGTACATGTGTGAAGGTAAAGCGTGTGTGGAGGTAAAGGGGTAACTATTATTTTTTACCCCTTTTTGCAATATTCAAGAAGCATAAAGAAGTTATTTCTTACACCTACTTGATGCATGAAACACAAATATAGAACTAAAAGTAGTAAATTCGATGTAAATTCAAATTAATTATTTTCTTGTATGAATTTACTAAATTTGATTATTCGTATAAAAAATCAACTCAAAGTTAGCAATCATAGTCACCCTCATTTAATAATGACTATATATCAATGTTATAAGTATTCTCATATGAAAAACATTAGAAAACAACCAACATGACTACAATAGCAAGAACTGAATCCCTATCTAAATCCCAATCATCATAACCATCATTAAAATCAATACTACACATGGAAAACATATGTCAAACCCAAAAAAAAAATGTTGAATATTTATTTTGATATTCATCAATAATAGAACATTAGATACACTATAGAAGGTGAAAGAAAAATTTGAAAAATTCGTGCTCAATTAATTTTTTTGGCCAATGCCATATAATTTAGATCTATAGAATATTTTATACAAATCTTCATCTCAAAATTTTTGCCAACGTTTGTCAACAAACTCAAAATTAGAATAGATTAATCATGAAACAAAATTGCATAATAAAATTTCCACCAAATCACTAGAACTAGGATTGAAGACAAACTTTAGAGCTCCTGGTTTATGATGATAAACAATTGTATCCTAGATATTGCTCAAAATGATAGTGAGAATATTTTTTGAGCTGACCCTACCAACTCACCCACTATGTCATTTTTCCATGTTCCCTCCCTAATGTTAGAAATATGTTTTCATTGATTCCAAAGGAAAAGAAGATGATGGCTAAGGTAGAGATGGTTGAAAGTAGAATGATCAAAGAACAAGATAGCTCAAGTATGGCAAAGGAAAATGTGATCAAGGTGAAAATAATTTGAAGCCACTTTTAGTTTGACAAAATAGCTCAAGAGTACTTGTGACCCACTTAGACAACTACAATTTGAAAATAGAATTCCAAAAATATATAGAAGTGTGTAAATGGCCTCCTGAATCAAAAGTTATTGTAAGAAAAATACTAGGACTTAAAAGAGTTGGAAAGAGTAAATAGTCACAGTTCCAAGCCAGGCCTTGATATGATCTGATCCTGTTATTCATCAGTAATTTTTTCCTGCAAATATGACTAAATGTTTTCCCTAGATTTCTAGAAACAAAGTTCTTGAAAATTGTGAGTTCTATAAATCTCACTGCCTTCATCATCCTTAAAGATAATTTTTCACTACTTCATCTTTCCACCATGTCTAGCATTGTCTATCAGTCTCAGAAAACCCATTAGTGGCTTATGTCACTATTCCTGTCTATATGCTTTCACCTATGGCCCAAATCCTCTGTCTGGTTTTGCCTAAAAACCCCCCACTGCTACTTAAACCCACTAAACAAACAACCTTGTGGTGTCTCCCAAATTACTCTCAAACACTGATAGTATCAAACTATCTTTGTAAACTCCTTAGATAAATCAAGTGCATGAGATTTCAGATCTTCAATACATCATTCTATCCTAAAAACTCTATCTTGCACTTGATAAGCCTAAGTTCTAGGTCTCAATCCAAAAACCAAGTCCAAGAAGGTCTCCACTAGGTCACCTAGGGTTTCACAAGGTCATAGAATGGATTTGGCGCCCTACAAACTTTGTTCTTCCTATATGAATAAAATAAATTCAAATAAGGGGACAAATCAATTTGTCCTAAATTCACGAAAGAGATCATTCGAAGAAGGCTTTTAGCCTAAAGCATGGATCTTGCAAGGGGAAAATTGCCCTTTGCTCACAATTCTGCAAGAGGGTCAAAAAGCCATCAAATTAGCAATAGGTAAGGTAAAATAGAAAATCATCATAAGAAGACCATTCATAGCAATAAGAAAGCAGCAAGCATCTATTTGATGTAAATCAAGGGTTTGTGATAGTTTTAACCAAACAAAGAATCAATCCTAGGGTTACAAAGGCAAAGGCCACCTCAACTCCTTCAAATACTCATTGAAGACTTTTTAGGAATGATTAATGAGTTTTGTGAAGTTTTTGAGAACTTAGAAGACAACACTATTTACTTTTTCCTAAGCAACCCTAAAACCTAGGAGTTTGGAAAGATGGACAAAGATGGTCACATGGTGACAAAGCCTCCTTTATCATAGCAGATGGTTTTAACAAGTTTTCAAACTAGCTTCTAAGGTTTGGCAAAAGGAATTAACTCCACTATAAAAAAGGAGGAAAAAGGATGAATAGTATCAGCAAAAGGATGAAAATTTCAGTTCAAGGGTCTGATTTCTCAAAGAGATAGTCAGAAGCAGTTTCAAATCATTAAAGAGGGCAAGCATGAGTTAAATTTACCACAGGAAATAATTATGGTAAGCACAAATTCACTGTTGATAAAATAAGTTGTCCAAATTCAAAAGAAACAAGTGATCAAAGAGAGAAATTGTGTGGGCACCTACATACATAGAAGTTGCCATGAAAGACACAAAAAAGATTTAAACTAGCTTGCCACACTCACTAGACCTACATCATTGTCAAAGAGGTCTAAAGAATAAATATGCCACTAATTTATAGCAGAGCAGTAGAACCTCCAACAAGGGTCAACCTATCAAATGAATATTCTGCAAGAGATGGATTTTTCCATACATAACACTTCTACAAACTATCAAGGAGGGCTATCTACAGGAAGAGTTGATAAGAGCATAAGTGCAAAAAGAATGTTTGTAGTGATAACAACACCTAAAGATTAAAAAGGTTATTTATACTTGCTGCTAGGGTTTTTCTCCCACCAAGGGGCTTTATCTTCACTACTTCACAGGAAAACAGGACAAAATGTCAATCAGAGGAAAGAAATGGAAAAATATGAGAAAATTTGTTGTAAGTGATAAGCATCATAAAGAGGTTCACTGATCAAAATGGTTTAAAGGCACTGGTTTGGACATGGTTTAAAGGTTGTGTTAGTACAAGAGATACATCAAAAGGGCTCCCAACATAGAAAAGAAACTTGTTTTTCCAAAATATCACCTACATGACCAAAATGGCTAAAAACACAGTGAGAAAAGGCAAAGAGAAATCAAATTTAGAAAAGTGGGTTTTTGCATCAAATCATCTTTCAAAAAAGACTATAAAGCCTCCTTAACTCCTTTCACATCTCATTGTTGTTTCAAAATAGTAAAGCAAGCTGTTGAAAGTGATTTTGGAGGGTTTTGAGCAAAATTTGAAGAACTCTACAGGCGCTAGACACCAAGGTCAGCGCTACGCACCTGGTTCTCAGCGCTACGCACAGGTGAGGTGGCCGTAGTGTTATTTAACACTGCACTGTGCACCTAGAGCCCGGCGCTAGGCACCTGGGTGGGTGTTATGCACAGGCACAGGAGAATCCTGACTGCCCACCAAACCGTCTGGCTCGACTGGATCGACTGGCCCATCATCCGAACCAGCGCTACGCTCCAACAGGCCGACCCGACCTGAACGTGTTGTCGGGTAGGCACTATGCACAACCAGTTTTTTCCCTACTTTGCTAAAAAAAGATTAAAAAATCAGTGCTTTTGCCACCAACTCTTCTGCAACTAGTCAGAAAAAGTTTGGTCACTCTTTCCCCCCACTTTCCAAGTGTTTTTATCATAATCAAGAAAGGCATTTTTGACCTAAAAAGATCAAACCCTAAGTTTCCTAAAAATTCAATTTTTGACCTCTTGGGTTAGGGTTTGCAAAGAGGAAGATTATATATGTATAAATACACTTAGTGACAGCATACCAACCTCTAGAAACTTGAACATACTCTTAAAGGCTTCATCTTGCTCTCATTTTCACAAAGTTGTCCTCACATCACTCATTGCCATCCTTTGACCTAAAGGCCCTCAAAAAAGTTTAAAAAGAGGCTTTCTGTGTTAAAAAATAGTCACCATGTCTGAAGAGGAGATTCATACCAGTAGTGACAAAAGTCAAAGGCCTACCAAGCCTAAGCAAAAGGGAGGAAGGGTTAATAGGTTTGAACTCTTGGACACCATTCGAATTACCTCCTCTCAAATTATACTTAGTTGTTTTCAAGATGTTGGGTGTTATCAATTTTGTGAGAAGGTCAAGCTAGTCCAAATCCATTTAGATCTAACTAGGTTGTTCATCCTCAGTTTGCAAAATCACCAAGTCAACCTAGTAGGAGTGAACTTTTAACTTTCATCTCAATCCATTGCTCAAGCCACAAGAATTCTAGATGTTGGTGAGAGATGGTTTAAACAAAAGAAATTGGACTTGAGCTATTATGAGCCCTATCTCAAACCTAGCTATCAGTAAGGCTGCAAGGCTGTTTTCCCCTTCTCCCACTTGCTAGAGAGGTATGCCCTATTGATGAAGAAAATTATCAAGTAATTCACCTATGAGGGGAGGTATTCCAGGGTATACTCTTTTCATATAAGGCTTCTGATGCACTTCACCAGGGTTAAGTTACTGAACTTACCATACTACCTATACCAAAGCATTGACAAAATGGCTTCAGTGGTCAAAAAGAGGAGTTATGCCCACCAAATGCAGAGCATTTTTCACCACTCCTTAACCAAAATGATTGTCCTACACCAGCTAGAGCAGCAAGGGATCCCTTGGGAGGTTTTTTATCTCTCATGAGGTGTTTTCCAATCCCGAGCCTTCATTCTGCAAAATTTTTCCTCCACTTCCCATCCACCTACCTCCACTCCTCCTTCATCTCCACATATGCCTTCTTCATAAAGATTTTCACCTCCTATCCCTTCTCCTAATGTATCAAATGAAGAAACTGACAGTAGCCCTAATGAGGAACAAGAGGATGACCATGAAGAAGATGATTTAGAAACTAAGGAAGATGAAGAAAATAAGGAAGAAGACAACAGTGCTAAAGAAACAAATAATGAAAACAACAGTGATGATGAAAAGGATGATGACAAAATAGAAAAGAGTGAAGAAGGTGAGGACATCAGAAATGTAGAGGGAAATGAAAGTGATACAAGGGCAGAAAATAGTGACACAAATACAGAACTCAATCAAGAAGATGATGAGGAAAGTGAAGAAATAAATGGGCCAGAAACAGAGCTTAATAGTGAAAGAGAGGGTGATGATGACATAGATGAAGAGGATGAACATAGCAACCCTGAAGAGAAAGACAGTGATGGAGAGGAACAAAATAGTGACGGTAAGGACACTCATAAAACAATGTCAGATGCAGGAAAGAGTGTTGATGATGAGCAAGATGACAACCAAGAGGATGATGAATTTGAACATGAAAGTGAACCCAATCAAAGTGACAAAAGTGTTGAAATAAATGAAGAAGGTGAAAATCAAGAGACAGAGGGAGAGGATGAAGAATTTGAAGATCAAGAGCAGATAACTGATGAGGCTGAAACAGAGTTTGCAAATCAAGGCATTGACCAAAAAAGTGATACAAATGAGACAGTCAGTGACAAGCAAGGAAATAGTCATGACAACCATGACAGCTGTCATGACTGTCATGACACTAATCAGCCTCCAAATGACCAAGAAATCCAAAGTGACATTGCAGATAGTGACAGAGAAGAAAGCCTCAGTAAAGGACAAAGCCAAATTGAAGTAAGTGAGGGGGATAATGGTTAGTTTGAGAGCTAAGATATCAGTGAAGAAAATAGCGAGGAAAGAAAGGATGTGGATGAGGTTGAAGGTCAGGAAATCAGTGATCCAATGGAGTATGAAGTCACTCATGAAAGCCATGACAAAGATGAAAAGGCTTGTGACTTCATCAAGGATCAAGGCACCCTCATCACTCCTCTCACATGCACCTACCATAGAGGCAAAAGAGATGTGTTAGCTGCCTCAAAAAGACAAAGGTGAGCAACAAGTCTAGGTAAGGAGAAACAAAAGGATCAAGAGGACTTCTCAAGGGCCTAAATTCATTGATTTAGACATTGACAATGAGGACAAAGAGATGAACACAAAATTGATTCTCTTGGAGAAAGATGCTCAGATTCAGGAATGGGAAAGAGACTTTGATATGGCACAACATGTCATCCACTATTACAAAGAAGAGCATAAAAATTTCAAGGAGGTGAAGAGAGGCCTTTCCCTACAAAAGAAAATGGCAAAGCATTATGCAAGCAAGAACATGCTTGCATGTGCCAAACTAAGGAAGGTCCTCATTAAGCTAGAAGACCTAAAAAGAGCCAAAGTGTAGGACAGCCTTGGAATTTTGGCTGAGGATTCTCAACAGGTGTCCAAGACCTCTTGAAGGGCCTCTCCAAAAATTTTGAGCAAATTGGACCACTTTTTGTTTTTTCCAAATTTTGACCCCTCGGAGCACAGCACCCTAGGCACTACGCACAAAATTGGTGCATCCTCAGCTCTCAAATTTTGTATTTTTTGATTTATCTCATCACCAACAGTCTTCTCACCAATTTTTAGATCGTTTGGAGCATTTTTACCCCCTCAAAAGGTCAAAAAAAATCAAAACTTTGACCTTTCTGCCTCATTTTCAGACCAGGTGCTGCGCAGAGAGCAGTGTTGGGAGATTTTATTTTTGGATAGGAAAATGGCATCCACTCACCACAAATCAAGAATTTCTGGAAAGTAGACTCATCAAGCTTTCCAACAGGCCATCACAGAGCCAAATCTGGTGTCAGGAAGGGGTCCAAAGCTCAGCTGCAAAAGACCCCGTTTTATGCTGAAGTGGCGCTACGCACAGAGGCTGCCTAGTGTGTTTTGGACCAAAAGTCAACAAAACACACTCATTTATTGCAAATAGATATTTTTGAGTTTTTTGAGGCAAATTAAGCTAGAATTAGGTGCAAATATTTATTTTAGCATTTATTTCTTGGGATATTATGTGCCTTGGGCCTTGCATGGTCTCTTGGCCATAAATGATATTTATGACTATATTTGACATTTTCCTACCACATTTAGGGTTTTAGTCCTCATTTTCTCCATAAATAGAGCATGAGGCCCCTATGTATTTTGTTGGCATTTGATGAGCTTGAAGAGAAATATACATGGTTCCATGAACTTAGAGAGGAAATTGGTTTTGTGAAGTGGATGAATGGCTTGTTTGCTTGAATGATGGAGAAGCTTGTGTGCAAGATTCCATAGCTTGGTGAATGGTGATGTTTTCCTAATTTTTATATTGTTTTCTTTGTTATCATTATGTTTCATGCTTCTTAGCTGCTATTAAACAAAAAATTATAGGTTGAGACATGTTCTTTTAGGCAACTCAGTCCTCCTGTTTGTTATAGCCTTTATGTTTTCTCTTTTGGCCATCTTAAGGAATTATTTGTTGCTCCTTAGGTCCACCAATTTTTTTTTTTTTCATGCATGGTTATTATGTTAGCTTACAAGTAAGATTTATGGTATGCCCTGCTTATTTGAAGTTCTCAAAACTCTATCTTGAAGCCTTTCTATGGAATATTGATTGATTAGGTTAAGATAAAGAGGTCTCGTTCGATCTTGCCCTTTTTCCATGCTTGTAAACTTGTTTCAGAGTTCTCGATAGCTTGAAATATGATTTTTAGGAGTTCCCTCTTCATAAATTAAGTTATTTGTTTAAATCTTGTATGTTTTCCCAAAATCTGAAGGTGAATTTCTAAAGTTAGGAGTTCTAATGCTTCTATGTTTCACTGGAATGTTCATCTTATATTTTTATTAGTTTGAGTATTGTTTAATGAAATCAATGGTTTTCCCTACCTCATGAGTTATGCTTCAAATTATATATGTGTAAGACCTCTTAGTCTTTTCCCAAACTTAATGTTCATTACACCATCATACATCACTTTAAGGATCCATTAACCCTGCTAAATCGGCCCTGCAACACACTCTGTTTCATCATTTAGACACTCTTGACTTTCACTTGACTCCCTATCCCAATGGATTTGACATCCTCTCACTCCTCTTATTCCATTTTACCATCTTTCCAACCAAAATAATCAACAAACCCTACTCCTAATAACTAGCCTAAAATCAAAACCCTACAGCAAAAAGAACACATCCTTTGCACCCAATAGAGAGATCCCTCTCTGAGTCCAGGAAGGCTAGGTCCTTGGAATCAAAAGCTTGGTTCCATGTTACCCTATCATTTGGCCTGCCAATCTGCCAAATCACGGGACTCTAACATTCTGTTGATCATGGTGGGACTTTCTGAGTATATAGCTGCTTAGCAAACTCCTATAGACTCATTTGAACCTTATATTAAGCTTAGAAAATTGACTAATAGTATTTAGTGGCTCATCTGCTACCTCATCACCACACTAACACAATGGTGATCATGATGGACCTTCTGAGTTAGTGACAAACTAAGTAAACCTTAGAACTTCAGATACCCTCATCAAATCATTAAGAACACACACTATCATCCAAAGAGTAGACTCTATTTTATTTATTATCTTAGAAAAATGATGACTCAGTTATAGGACACCCTCACAAACTTTAAGAGACTCAGAAAACCCCAAAACTCCCTTAGATTGGTTTTTTATTACTTATTGGTGGTGGACCATAATACATTTTACCTTCAAAAAAGCTAAAAATTTCCACCTGGCAACTCCACTAGCCTCCAGTAGGCCTATTACTTCATTAGCACTCATTTCAATTCTTAAAGTTTTTTCACACCAATCTTAAGAAGTTTATGAACCCATTCATATACTGTATAAATACCAAGCATTAAGAGAGGTGAGCCTTAGAAAACAATTCTAAAAACTTTCAGTCTCTCTGAATTTTGAAAATTGAAATCTAGCTTCACATAGGATCAGTACCAGATGTCATCTAGACCCAAACCCTCCCAACATAGTTGATGACCCAGAGAAGATTTTGTGGAAAACTTCTAGATCTGGAAACTTAACCACTGTTAGGACCATCCATAGAACAAGCTATGTGCTTGAAAATCTCACAACTTTGCAAGATCCCCAGTTTGACTTGCACCATACTAGGAACCTCTTCAAAAACAGGTCTCAAACTGATATTGACCAAACTGAACTTGAGCCCTTAGATTTTCACCAGAGTTTGAGTAGATAAGATTTCCCTTTCACACCAACTGACTTTCAGCTTCTCCATCACTTCAACTCTTTCCATACCAAATCTACTCAAAACCAGTTTGTCAGTCCAAGTACTTCTACCACACCCATTCATACCACCACTATGCAAACCACTCCACTTCATCCTACACCCCCTATCACAAACCCACCTCTTATAAATCCTCAATCTCCCATCATGGCAGCTTGGTATGCACCTTTTGTCTTACCGCAATCCCTAGTGCCTTTGCCCAATGACTATCAATCTAAGATCCCTCATTTCACCGGGGTTGAATCCATCACTGCTCAACAACATGTAGATAGAATCAATGATGCTTTTGATTACATGGAAATAGAGGAAGAAACCCTTAAGATGAGAATATTTTCACAAAGCCTAGGAGGAGAGGCCAAAAAATGGTTCAAAGCATTAAATCCTAATTCAATACATGACCTCCCTTCCCTCTACCAAAGTTTTATAAACAAGTGGGAAGTCAAGAAAAACCTGCTCTAGATCCTGACTAAATATAATAATCTCAAAAGGAATGTATGGGAAAGTGTGCAAGACTATTGCACCAGGTTTAACAATGTTTACAACTCTCTCCCACCTCACATGAAACCTCCACTAGGCCTAGCACTAGTGAAATTCCCTGAAGGTTTTGATCCTGACATGAATTTCCAAATAAGAGAAAGAGACCCTAAAATTTTAGAAGAAATGCAAAAAGCGACAATTAGTGCAGAAGTAAACTTGATTGAAAAAAGAGCTAGGTTGAAATCAGAAAGGAGGGTAACCTACAATGATGAAATCATGCCCTCAACCTCCTCTTCTGATACCAAAATAGACAACTTAATGAGAACTGTAGAAAGAATGATAGAAAAAATAATTTTGAATGAAAAGACCCTCCTAGAGAAAACCAAGCTAATACCCAGAATAGCAATAGACCTCAGAATTTCAGAAGAGGCACTCCTCAAAACAAACCAAGGGAAAGTGATCAACAAATCAGACCTCCCTTTCAAAAAAATTGTGTAGATGAAGATGAAGGAGAAATTATGGAACCTAAAGAGAACAATGTAAACCTAATAAGCCCGGATAATGAAAATGAAGATTATCTCACGAAAGAAGAACAACATCTTTTTTCTTTTGATCAAACTCAAACATATGGGGAAAACTTTGAAGGTTACCAATCAAGACTGGAAAATGCCATTATGGAAGTCCATAGGCAGTATGACCTGAGGAATAAAAGATACCAAGAAGCTTCTAAAAAACACCCAATTGATACTGCTGCTAAGAGAACTCCAGAAAATAGTCCTAAGGGAACATCAGACAATATAAATAGCATAACTAAGAAATCTGACCCAAATAGGGAAAAAATCAGCCAACAAAGTAGTGACACAAACTGTCCTAGTACCTCTACTAGTAGCACTAAAAAATTCCTGTTATCTAAAAACCCTGATCAAAATAAAAAAATCAAACTTATCGAGAAGGCTATAGCAGACAAAACTGATATAAATATGTGTAAGACTCAAGTCCCTTTCAGCTTTGAAGGGGATATTGCTAACATTAAGATAACTATGCCTTTAACTGAACTAGCAACCCAAGGAGTGTATAAATCCCAAGTGCTGAAGGTTTTAAACTTAGGAAATGATACTGACAGACTTAATTTAACTAATGATGGTCCTGAATTTTTTTTTAGACCAAAGGTTGAAGGAAAGTATCAAGAAGGAGTTGTCCCTCCTTTCTATATCATTTTAAACATACACGACAAAATATTACACAATACTATGCTAGACTCTAGAGCCTCACACAACCTCATGCCTAAAGTTGTGATGGAGAGTTTAGGACTATAAATCACTAAACCTTACAAATACTTGTACTCATTTGATTCAAGTAGAGTTAAGTGTTTGGGCCTAATCAAAGATCTTTGTGTTAATTTAGCACAGATTCCTGCTAAAAGTCTTGTCATGGACATAGTAATGGCAGACATTCCCCCTAAGTATGGCATGCTTTTTTCCAGATCTTGGGGAGCCAAGATTTAGGGCAAACTTCAATTAGATATGTCCTATTCTACTATCCTTATTTTCAACCAGACAAGAAATCTTTACTGAGAGTCACACATGAAGTATATAGTGAGTAACTTGGAAAAACCAAACAACACCCATGTCTATTCCAATCATTCAAACTTGGATTCGTTCATATTATATAATGAAAATGACATAAATGAACAAGTAAGTGAAAATAAAAAATATATAGTGCCACCAGAACAACCAAGCATAACCTCAACTGAAGAACTTGTCATCCCAAACACTAGCGGCCCTAAACCACAACAAAGTGGTGAAATAGAAAAACTGTGGAACATTACCTTTGATGGATATTGTGTCAAGGCTAGATTAGAAGTTGGTATCAGGATACATAACACTAATGAAGGCCATTCTTACAAACTAGACTTTCAATGCACCAATAACATTGCAGAGTATGAGGCTCTCCTCCTTGGCCTACACCTGCTCAAAGACTTAGGGGCTAAGAAAATATCTGCCCAAGGAGATTCTGAACTGATCATTAAAAAAATCAGAGGTGAGTATTCAGCTAAGAATCCAAGGTTAAGAGATTATAGAAATGCAGCTTTGGATCTCCTCAAAACCTTTGAAAAATATGAACTAGTTTACATTCCTAGAGCTCAAAATGGTCTTGCAAATGAACTTGCTTTTGCTGCTAGCAACTGTCAAATACCACTTTCAAGTGAACAATACATTGTCAAAGTCAAACACCGGCCTACAGTGCCTGATAACATTGATTACTGGAAAGTGTTTGAAGGTGATGAACAAATTAATGATTTTTTGCAATCTAGAAATGAATTTACATTGACAAAACCAAGTTTAGGACATGAGGAAGATGTTTTTACAAAATAAAAGACCTTGGAAACATAGTTGTTACCTTTTGCTGATGTAAACTTGCTCACACATTCTAACAAGGTAGAAATGTTTGAGGATCTAGACCGAAGGGACCTTGAGGTATTCGAGTGTAATGATGATACTTTACCAAGAGGATTGGCATGATTAGAAGAAATCTTTGACTTTAATGATGTAGCTAAAAAACCAAAAATGGAACCCACAGAAGCTGATGTAGAGGAATGTAACATTGGGTGCTTAAAGGAACCAAAAATGATCAAGCTCTCCAGAAATCTTTCTCCTCACATAAAACAAAGATATATTGAACTTTTCCAAGAATTTAGAGATGTTTTTGCATGGGGATATGAAGATTTAAAATCATATGACCCAAGCATCATTCAACATAAAATTCCTCTTAAAGAAAATTAGAAACCCTTCAAACAAAAATTGAGAAGAATCAACCCTATTATTTTACCCTTAGTTGAGAAGGAAATAAGAAATATGTATGATGTTGGGATCATATTTTACCTTAGATAATCAGAGTGGGTTTCAAACCTTGTGTCAGTTAGGAATAAGACCGGGGAGATTAAGCTTTGCATTGACTTTAGAAACCTGAACAGAGCCTCCTTAAATGATAACTACCCATTACCTAAAATGGATCACCTTCTTCAAAGGGTGTTTGGTTCCAAGAGAATCTCCTTACTGGATGGTTTTTCCGGCTACAACCAAGTATTATTGTTCCCAAGTGATCAACATAAAACTGCTTTCACTACCCCTTGGGGTACATTCATGTACGTTAAAATTGTTGGGTATGTGTTATATTCTTTCCACGACTAAGCACGCGTCCATGGTTTTTTGCATGGTTTTGCACATGGTTTTGGGGTATGATGGTTTCGGCCCCTGGTATTTTTGTAGATCCGGTCAAGGGAACTACGGTTATGTTCTAATCCAGGGTTTATGGATTGGGGTTTATGTATGCTTCGACATGTATATATATGTGTTGTAACACTAAAAGGAATATAATGAAAAATCAAGCTGGTCGTCCCGATTTGGGATCCAGGGCAAAATCTCTGTGTTTATCTGTTTTATGTTTTATGCTCTCGCTATTGTTTATTTTCTGTTATAAGATTAGTGTGTAGATAATTTCTGTTCAGGGTTAAAACCTACATTTGGTATCAGAGCTGTTTCGGCTTCAAGGGGACGCCTTTGCTGCTGAGGGTTTTTAGTTCGAGCCTGAGGTAGACCCTGTTCAGTGGGAGATCTGCGGGATCGATTCTTGCGGTGAGAGAAGATGGCGAGCGGCGGAAAGATAGAGATCGAGAAATTTAATGGTCAGAGTTTTGAGTTGTGGAAACTCAAGATGGAGGATCTGCTGGTGGATAAAGATCAGTGGATCACGGTAGATCCAGGTACTAAACCAACGACAATGTCAGATGAAGACTGGAAGAAACTAGATCGGAAGGCTAAGAGCACAATACGGTTGTGTGTCTCAGATTCAGTATTGTTGAATGTATCTGGGGAAGCTACGACAAATAATTTGTGGGAAAAACTTGGGACTTTGTACCAATCTAAGTCTCTGGTGAATAAGTTGTTCCTGCGGAAAAAGCTGTATAACCTGAGGATGAAGGATGGAGACTCGGTGACAGAGCATCTGAACGCCTTCAATACTATGGTAAGTCAACTATCATTTGTTGATATTAAAATCTCGGATGAAGATAAGTGCATCAGTTTGTTGTGTTCTCTACCAGACTCGTGGGACAGTTTGGTTATTGCAATAGGTAGCAATACAACTACCTTGAATTTTGATGACATTGTCTCAGCCTTGCTGTCGGAGGAAATGAGACGGAGAAATATGGAGGATCAGAATGGAGATGCCTTATATGTACGAGGAAGGTCCCAGAACGGAAACAAGAATAAGGTTTCAAGTGGGAGATCCAAATCTAGAGGGAGATCTAAATCTCCTGGAAAGTTTGTAAAGGTGTGCTGGAAATGCGGAAAGGAAGGGCACTACAAAAAGGACTGCAGATCTAAAGCTACTGAGAAAGGAAAGGGATCTGATGATGCTCCTTCTGCAGAGGCAAAAACCACCTCGGATGAAGGTGGGGATGTGTATTTGGCTTCTTCTTCAAATACACATGTAGATCATGAGTCATGGTTGATTGACTGAGGTGCATCCTTTCACTTCACTCCCCATAGGGAGTGGTTCTGCGAGTATGAGAAATATGATGGTGGTGATGTCTTCCTAGGGGATGATAGGAGGGCCAGAATCATCGGACGTTGAAAGGTCAAGCTGAAGCTGCAAGGTGGAAGGATTAGAACACTTCCTGGTGTTCTGCATATTCCTGCATTGGCCAGAAATCTGATTTCTGTAAGCAAGATGGATGATGTGGGTGTAAAAACAGTGTTCGAGAAAGATGCCTGCAAGATGGTTCGGGGAGCACTGGTATTAATGCGAGGAGTTCGGACTGGAACTCTGTACAAGCTACAAGGTAGCACAGTTATTGATGGGTGTAACAGTTCTGTGGTTCCTGAAAGTGGGATGGAAAGCCTAGCTGTGTCTGGAGAAAAGACCATGCTATGGCATCAAAGGCTTGGACATATTGGAGAGAAGGGCCTTCGGATACTACATAGAGATGGTATGGTAGAAGGTATGTCTAATTTTTCTCTGGATTTCGATTTCTGTGAACATTGTGTATATGGGAAGTAGAATCGGGTGAGTTTTCCTTCTAGTGCTAAGAGGGCAAACAAGATATTAGAACTTGTGCACAGTGATGTGTTTGGGCCTGTGTCAGTTCCATCACTGGGAAATTCTGTGTACTATGTTTCATTCATAGATGACTTCTCAAGGAATACATGGATATATTTCTTGAGGAAGAAATCTGAAGTCTTTGACAAATTTAAATAATTTAAGGCTCTGGTGGAAAACCGGACAGAGAAGAAGATAAAGGCGTTGAGGACAGATAATGGTGGGGAGTTCTGCAAGAAGGAATTTGAAGAGTTCTGTAAGAAGTGTGGTATAGCACGGCAGAAGACTACTCCATACACATCTCAGCAAAATGGAGTTGCAGAAAGAATGAACAGAACACTGATGGAAAAGGAAAGAAGCATGGTCAGTGGTATAGGGTTAGGACAAGAATTAGGCGACGATGACGCATGTTACTTAGTGTGAATCACCTTCATCGAGCGTTGGAGGATAAGACCCCACATGAGGTATGAATTTGGTAAAAACCCTCTCTTTCACATCTGAGGGTATTTGGATGTGATGCATATCTACATGTTCCAAAGGAGAAAAGGAGCAAGTTGGATAATAAATATGAAAGGTGCATCTTTATTGGGTATAAGGATAGTTTAAAGGGTTACAAGCTTTGGAACCCGGAAACAAGGAAGGTTGTGTACAGCCGAGATGTGGTGTTTAGAGAGGTGAAATATGTTGTTAAACATTAAGTCCTACCGAAGGAACTTGAGAAGATAGAGTTTGAGCTAAAAGAGGATGAATCAGACTCTACAACAGAAGAAGACTCAAAAGAGGAAGAGCCACAAACTCCAGCTGTGAGAATATCAGTTCAGGAAAGAAGACAACAAAAAAGGTATAGTCTGCTTCGTTCGAGCTTTTGCCTTAACTATAACTAATGATGAACCCGAAACTGACAAGGGAGCGGTAGATTAGGAGGATGAAGAAAACTCAGAAGGAAGCATAGTTGATAAATGGCATCCTTGCACAAAACGATAATGGGATACGGGTGATTGCCGAGTGGAAGGAAGCCCATTAGGAGCAAATGGGTGTTTAAGAAGAAGATGAATGTAGAAGGCAAGGTGGAGAAATACAAAGCTAGGTTGGTAGCGAAAGGTTATTCCCAAGTGCCGGGAATTGATTTTGGTGATATTTTTTCTCCTGTTGCCAAAGTTACTTCTATTAGATTACTTTGATCTGTTGCTGCTGCATTTGATTTTGAGATAGAACAGATGGATGTGAAGATATCATTTCTTCATGGGGATCTAGAAGAGATCTACATGAAGCAACCTGAAGGCTTTATCGTGAAGGGTAAGAAAGAACTGGTATGCAGGTTGAAGAAGTCTTTGTATGGGTTAAAACAGTCACCAAGGATGTGGTATCAGAAATTTGATACCTATATACGGGGGACTTGGCTTGGGGACTTGCCTTCACCGGAAGCAAGGAGGATGTTGTGTTTATTTTAAATTAATTGGTGACCGTGTTATTTATTTGAATATTTGTATGTGGATGATATGTTGTTGATTGGAAATGACAAAGAAAATTATCCAGATTTGAGAGAACCCAGCTGATCTCCAAATTCGACATAGAAGGATCTCAGTTCTTTGCAAACTATATTTTGGGCATGGAAATTAAGAGATATCGGGCAAAGAGGAAGCTCTGGTTAGACCAGAGGAAGTATGTCGAGACCATATTGCAGAGGTTCAATATGCAGGATAGTAAAGCGGTGAATGTTCCTATTCCTGTAGGTGTAAAGCTATCTGCTGAACAGTGTCCCAAGACACAAGAAAAAGAGGAGTATATGTCCCGTGTTCCATATGCAAGTGCGGTGGGTAGCCTGATGTATGCAATGGTTTGTACCAGACCAGACATTGCACATGCAGTGGGAGTATTGAGCAGGTTTATGTCAAACCCAGGGAAGGAGCATTGGACAATAGTGAAGCGGGTTTTCAGATATTTACGTGGCACTAGTGATTATGGCTTGTGCTACCAGGGAAGACCGGGATTGGAAAGAATGTTGGACATTCGTGGTTTTGTTGATGCAGACTAGGCTGGAGATCTGGACCAAAGAAGATCTACAAGTGGGTATGTGTTTAGCTTATTTGGAGGCGCAGTCAGTTGGATGAGTAAAAGACAGTCTGTAGTGGCTCTTTCAACTATAGAGGCAGAATACATAGCAGCCACTCATGCAAGCAAGGAAGAAATTTGGTTGCAGAGATTGTGTTCAAGTATGGGGTTGGTACAACAAGCTATAAGGATAGACTGTGATAGCCAATGTGCAATTTTCTTGGCTAAGAACCCTGCTTATCATTCAAAGACAAAGCACATTGATGTTCAATATCATTTTGTTAGAGATATGGTTGAGGCTAAAAGGGTGTTGCTGGTAAAGGTGGACACTTTGAAGAATGTTGCAGATGCATTGACGAAGTCTGTGAGCACTCGGAAGTTCTCTTGGTGTAGAGAAACAATGGGTGTTGAAGAATTGGCCCAATGACTAAGCTCTCCTGTGGCCCCCTGTGGAAAGAAAACAACAAGTGGGATAATGTTGGGTATGTGTTATATTCTTTTTCTGAAGCTTAGCTGAAAATTTTGGTCCTTAATTTCCGGTGGGTAGTCTGTGCCCATGGTTTTGTGCATGGTTTTTCACATGGTTTTAGGGTACAATGGTTTTCGGCCCCTGGTATTTTTGTAGATCCGGTCGAGGGAACTACGGTTATGTTCTAATCCAGGGTTAAAGGATTAGGGTTCATGTATGCTTCGACATGTATATATATATATGTTGTAACACTAAAAGGAATATAATGAAAAATCAAGCTGGTCGTCCCGATTTGGGATCCAGGGGAAAATCTCTGTGTTTATCTGTTTTATGTTTTATTCTCTCGCTATTGTTTATTTTCTGTTATAAGATTCGTGTGTAGATAATTTCTGTTCCGGGTTAAAACCTACAAAAATGCCATTTAGATTAATGAATGCAGGGGCCATGGATATAGCTTTTTCCAAAGACATAGGTTACTTCATAGTCATTTACCTTGATGACATCAAAATTTACTCTAATACTGATGAAGAACACCTAATCCACTTAAGGAAAGTTTTTGAAAAATGTAGAAAATATGGCCTTTCTTTAAATCCTAAGAAAACATTGTTCGGTCTCCAGGAAGGAAAACTCCTAGCTCACATCATCTCAGAAGAAGTAATAAAAATAGACCCCAAAAGGATTGAGGGCATATTACAAATCAGCCATCCTAGAAACATTAAAGAGCTACAATATTTCATCGGGAAGTTAAACTTTCTAAGAATATTTATCCCTAATCTTGCTGAACTATTGAGGAATATTACAAACATGCTTAAAAAATAGATAGGGGTTAAATGGAATTTAGAAGCCAAACAATCCTTTGATCAAGTCAAATTAGCCCTTACTCAAACACCGGTTCTGATCAGTCTCGATTTTACCAAATACTTCTACATTTTCTCATTTGCCTCTAAACATACCATTGCTGCAGTATTACTACAAAAGAACACAATGGGACAAGAACAACCCATAGCATTCTTCAGCAAAGCCCTTAGAGATGCTCCTTTAAAATACAACATCATGGAGAAACAAGCCTTTGCCTTGATCAAAGCATTGAAAGACTTTAGAGTATATATCCTACATTCTCATGTCATTGCTTTTGTCTCACACTCAGTTGTCAAAGACATATTAAATCAGGACCCTGATGGTAAAAGAGGAAAGTGGATTGCCATTATATTAGAGTATGACATAGAAATTAGGCCCATAAGACTGGTTAAAGGACAAGGACTTGCAAAACTTATGGCTGAGTCAAATTTCAAAGTTTTAGATATAAACATGGTTGATGTTTTAGAAGAACAAGAAGAATTCCTTACTCCCCACATTGAAGAAGCCTTTCTGAGTTCATGTTGGTATGCTGATATTCTCTATGTCCTTTTTTATCTTAATGCTCCCCCTACATTGTCAAAGACAAAAGTTAGATGATTAAAACAAAAAGCTTTGAAATTATATATTTTAGATGGGGTATTATATTGGAAGAATCATGTTGGTATACTACTTAAATTTTTGCTTGAGGATGATGTAGGTAAGATCATGCATGAACTGCATGAAGGAGAGTGTGGAGGTCATCTTTACTGGAAAACACAACCAACAAAATCCTTAGAGCTAGTTACTATTGGCCCACCCTTTTCCTTGATACCCACAAACTAGTTACGACTTGCCATAAATGTCAAATCTTCGATGGAAAGAGAAAACTCTTACCTTTACCTTTACATCCCATTACTGTTGAAGCTCCTTTTCAACAATGGGGTTTATACTTTATTTGAGAAATTCACCCCACCTCATATGCACAACATAAGTAGATCCTCACCACTACTGATTACTTTATCAAGTGGATAGAAGCCATCCCCTCTAGAAATGCCACTGATTCAGCCATTATCAAATTTCTCGAAATAAACATCCTATCTAGATTTGGTTGCCCCAGAAATATCATCACAAATAATGCCTCTACCTTTTCATACAAAAAGAGGATTGACTTTGTCATAAATACCACATCACACTGGGCATTCCATAGCTTATTACCCTCAAGGTAATGGGCTAGCTGAATCTTCTAATAAGAGCTTAGTCAATATCATCAAGAAGCTCCTAGAACAAAACCAAAAGGCAAGGCATGGCAAGCTTACACATGCACTATGGGTTGATAGACTAACCACCAAGAAATCAATCGGTATGTCTCCCTATCAACTAGTGTATGGCATAGATGCCATTTTTATAACATCTTTAGGGGTTTCGGTGGTAAGAATTCTCCAAGAGATAAAATCATAATAGAATGAAATGCAAAGAAAGCTGAACCAAACCATTCATTTACAGCAGACAAGGGAAGAAGTGTATGACAAAACTCAGGCAATGCAGCAAAGCATAAAGAAATTCGAAAAACAAAAATATGTCAAGGTTGCTAGTCCAAAAGCACCTAAAGAAGAAAAAATGTTAGGCAAGTAGGTTGGGAAGGTAGAGATGGATTTAAGCTAATCATGTATTTCAGATTATTGAGATCATAAGCTTTGAGCAAGCATAAACAAGAGAAAGAGCTAAAATCTACCCAATGGATGAGGCAATGGTCTTCATAAAGCCAAATCTGAAGTTCTGGACACCTCCTAAAAAATATTTGCCCTCCCCAAGTGGATCCACTATTAGTCATCAGTAATTTTTGCATGCATAGATTACTAAATGTTTTCCCTAGATTTCTAGAAACAAAGTTCTTGAACATTGTGAGTTCTAGAAATCTCACTGCCTTCATCATCCTTAAAGATAATTTTTCACCACTTCATCTTTCCACCATGTCTAGCATTGTCTATCAGTCTCAGAAAACCCATTAGTGGCTTATGTCACTATTCTTGTCTATATGCTTTCACCTATGGCCCAAATCCTCTATCTAGTTTTGCCTAAAAAATCCCCACTGCTACTTAAACCCACTAAAAAAATAGCCTTGTGGTGTTTCCCAAAGTACTCTCAAACACTCATAGTATCAAACTATCTCTGTAAAATCTTTAGATAAATCAAGTGCATGAGATTTCAGATCTTCAATACATCAGTCTATCCTAAAAACTCTATCTTGCACTTGATAAGCCTAAGTTCTAGGTCTCAATCCAAAAACCAAGTCCAAGAAGGCCTCCACTAGGTCACCTAGGGTTTCACAAGGTCATAGGATGGATTTGGTGCCCTACAAACTCTGTTATTCCTATATGAAGAAAATACATTCAAATAAGGGGACAAATCACTATGTCCTAAATTCACCAAAGAGATCATTCAAAGAAGGTTTTTTTAGCCTAAAGCATGAATCTTGTAATGGGACAGCTGCCCTTTGCTCACAATTCTGCAAGAGGGTCAAAAAGCCATCAGATTAGCAATGAAGTAAGGTAAAACAGAAAATCATCATAAGAAGACCATTCATAGCAAGAAGAAAGAAGCAAGCATATGTTTGATGGAAATCTAGGATTTGTGACAGTTTTGACCAAACAAGGAATCAGTCCTAGGGTTATGAAGGAAAAGGCCACCTCAACCCCTTCAAATACTCATTGAAGACTTTTTAGGAATGATTAGTGAGTTTTGTGAAGTTTTTGAGAACTTAGAAGACAACACTATTTACTTTTTCCTAAGCAACCCTAAAACCTAGGAGTTTGGCAAGATGGACAAAAATGGTCACATGGTGACAAAGAAAGCCTCCTTCATCACAGCAGATGGTTTCAATAGGTTTTCAAACTACCTTTTAGGGTTTGGAAAAAGGCATTAACTCCACTATAACAAAGGAGGAAAAAGGATGAATAATATCAACAAAAGGATGAAAATATCAGTTCAAGGGTATGATTTCTCAAAGCAACAGTCAAAAGCAGTTTCAAATCATCAAAGAGGGCAAGCATGAGTTAAATTTACCCCAGGAAATAATTATGGTAAGCACAAATTCACTATTGATAAAATAAGTTGTCCAAATTCAAAAGAAACAAGTGATCAAAGAGAGAATTGTGTGGGCACCTGCATACACAGAAGTGTCCATGAAAGACACAAAAAAGATTTAAACTAGCTTGCCACACTCACTAGACCTACATCATTGTCAAAGAGGTCTAAAGAACAAATATGCCACTGATTTACAACAGAGCAGTAGAACCTCCAACAAGGGTCAACCTATCAACATTAGGGAAATTTTGAGGTCTAAAATGGGCCTCCTAAGAAAAATCTACAACCAAAATAGACCTTATAAGAACCAATAGGATTCAAGATGATAATGTCAACCATGGGGGATTATTCACCACTTTTTAAGTAAAAGGGTAAAAATATTAAAAAATAATAAATTAATAAAACTACTTTTTCAACTCGTATTTTCAACTTATCTCCCAAATTTTTTATTCAAATTTCGAGCGGGAATACTCGTTGGCTGCGAAATTTAGTTCCTCATCTAAGGAGTACCCATGTTGCATACTTTTTATGGACCCCGCTATGTGAAAAATGAGAAATACATGAAAAAACGTGATTGCAATCACGCTTTTCATGTATTTCTCATTTTTCATATAGAAGGGTCCATCAAAAGTATGCAACATGGGTACTCCTTGGATGAGAAATTAATTTTTGCATCCAACCAGTACTTCCGCTCAAAATTTGAGTAAAACATTTTAGAGATAAGTTGAAAATATGAGTTGAAAAATTAGTTTTTCTTTTTTCCCTCTAAAATTTGACGATGTAATCAAATCTTATTTTATTATTTCCACTATTATTTTATAATTTCCTTAGGAGGCCTATTTTAGACCTCAAAATTCCCCTAATGATGAATATTCTGCAAGAGATGGATTTTTCCATAAATAACACTTCTACAAACTGTCAAGGAGGGCTATCTACAAGAAGAGTTGATAAGAGCATAAGTGCCAAATGACTATTTGCAGTGATAACAACACCTAAAGATTAAAAAGGTCATTTATACTTGCTGCTAGGGTTTTTCTCCCACCAAGGGGTTTTATCTTCACTACTTCATAGGAAAATAGGACAAAATGTAAATCAAAGGAAAGAAATGGCAAAATATGACAAAATTTGCTGTAAGTGATAAGCATCATAAAGAGGTTCATTGATAAAAATGGTTTAAAGGCACTGGTTTGGACGTGGTTGAAAGGTTTTGTTAGCACAAGAGAGACATCAAAAGGCTCCCAACATAGAAAAGAAACTTGTTTTGCCAAAATATCACCTACAGGACCAAAAAGGGCTAAAAACACAGTGAGAAAAGGCAAAGAGAAATCAACTTCAGAAAAGTGGGTTTTTGCATCAAATCATCTTTCAAAAAAGACTATAAAGCCTCCCTAACTCCTTTCACATCTCATTGTTTTTTCAAAATAGTAAAGCAAGCTGTTGAAAGAAAATTTGGAGGGTTTTGAGCAAAATTTGAAGAATTCTATAGGCACTACGCACCTGGCTCTCGGCACTATGCACAGGCGAGGTAGCCGCAATGTTATTTAACATTGTACTGCATACCTAGAGCCCAGCGCTACGCACCTGGGCAGGCACTATGCACAGGCATAGGAGAAGCCCAATTTCCCACCAAACCTTCTGGCGCTGTGCTCCAACTGGCCCGACTGGCCCATCCTCCGACCCGACGCTGTGCTCCGACAGGCCGACTTGACCTAAACGTGTTGTCGGGAAGGCTTTACGCACAGCTAGTTTTTGCCCTAATTTGCTAAAAAAAGGTTCAAAAATCAGTGCTTTTGCCTCCAAATCTTCTGTAACTAGTCAGAAAAATTTTGGTCACTCTTTCCCCCCCTCTTTCCAAGTGTTTTTCTCATTATCAAGAAAGGCATTTTTGACCTAAAAAGATCAAACCTAAGTTGCTGAAAAAATCAATTTTTGACCTCTTGGGTTAGGGTTTGCAAAGAGGAAGGTTATATATGTATAAATACACTCAGTGACAGCAGACCAACCTCTAGAAATTTGAACACACTCCTTAAAGGCTTCATCTTGCCCTCATTTGCACAAATTTGTCCTCACATCACTCATTGCCATCCTTTGACCTAAAGGCCCTCAAACAAGTTTAAAAAGAGGCTTTCTGTGCTAAAAAATAGTCACCATGTCTGAAGAGGAGATTCATACCAGCAGTGATGAAATTCAAAGGCCTACCAAGCCTAAGCACAAGGGAGGAAGGGTTAATAGGTTTGAACCCTTAGACACCATTCAAATTACCTCCTGTTGGCTTTAGGGGTCTTGACCCAGGTTCACACGTTAAGGTTTGCCAAAAAACCCCTATACTACTGGCCCTTTCAGCAGTGACCTGTTTGCACAAGTCAAAGTCTCACCCTCAGAAGTATGGGAGGGTGCTGGAACCAGGTTTCTGCACGTAGAAAGAGAACAGGTAAGCCGAGCCACACACAACACACAGATCTATGGAACAGGGCTAGTTCGCAGGCTTAAATAGATAACTGGTGTACACAGTATTACAGATCTAGATCTTAGGTCTGCATCCACATGCGTTCGACCAACAAAGATATAAATTACAGTACGCGGAGCAGAACAGATAACACATATTATAAATAAACACAACAGATAACACAGATCATTCGTACCTTATCACAGATTTAACATAAAGAGCCGATTCATATAACAGATAGATCTAGAACCAAGTACCAGCAATACTTCTTATATATTATCAGTAGATTCTTACATAACCCCAATCCCACCTACGCACACAGCCAGCAGGGTCCACACACAACAGGACAAAGGATCTCCGTGCACACAGCCAACAGGAGTCTGACCCAAATACCCAAAACCCAAAACTAAAAATCTGCACTTGGCATTCACTTCTATTCATCTTCTACCTATCGACTCAAAAAGACTTGCTATTTATATCAATTTAGCCTAGACTTACCATGATCTGCAAGCTGTGGTTTGCGGACTCCTAGTTTTACCTATTTACCCGCTTACAACATATTGGGGCTTGTATCTAACCTATCACCCCTGCGCTAGACTAAATATAATCAAGATAATACAAAATTGGACCAGCTTTCATCAGTGTGGGAGACCCTGCTCCAACAGTGAACACAATCTTGTGACTCGTCCTGAGTCACTGCAGTGGTGGGGCCTCCACCTGTGCACGTAATGCCTCAACAGCTACAACTAGTGGGCCCAAGACTTCCAGGCTTTGTGCCATAGCATTCTGCTTAATATCTACTAACTTTTGTGATATTGGAGCTTCTGTGGCAATGGTGACACTCTCTAGTGTCTGATTGAGTCGTTTGACCACAACATCTGTGTCCTGAGAGAGTTGAAGGGCCTCGGTAGACCATGGCTTCAATATCCTCCCAATTGTGCCCTTCTTGTGCCGAAGTTCCTCAATCTCAGCTTGGAGGACCTCGTTGGTCTTTAGATAGGCGATGCACTGTGCAGGGATCAGAGTGGCGATGGTAGCCCCGATCTGTTCCCATTCTTCTTCCTCTGACGAAGCTCCTAATTAACTTGTCGCAGGCTTGGATCATGTTGAACCTTCATCTAGAGCTGCAAGGTTGTCTCCAGTAACTGCATACTTCGAGCATTCTATCCCGTAATGGTGTTTGTGGCAGCCGAGACTAAGGCAGCCCGTTGAGCCCTCACCTCTGGAGGCGTCTCATGTTGCAACTTGGCCTGAAGATCACGGATTTGCTGCTCCATCTGTGTCTTTAGGGTCTGCATCTTTGATTTGGAAGCTGCCAGTGCTGTTGCCAGTGCTTCTATCTTTACCTGGGATGTGGCTCCAGGGGAAGGTTCCTCTGCTACTTCCATGTAGAGTTGGTGTATAATTGTCTATAGCTCCGCTTGTTGGGATACTGCGAGAAGCACTGCAGTATTCTGCTGTGTGATTGTCAGATCGTCCAGGGCAAGTTGTTGACTTACAAGTTGGCTCAAATGGTGGATCTCATGACAAACCAATATATGAAGATCCTGTATTGCTTCGTGTGAAATCTGGGTAAGATTTAGATGTACTCTTGTTCCTGCAGGGATCTGTGTTGCTGGGTCTGAATCTTACATGATAAGGGGACCGCTAGGGATTTGGCAGAGGTGCCTTTCCCCCGTAACTAACACCATTTTTATCGAAGGTGAGGGGTCTCGGCCTCGAGCCACATGAGTTTGTGTGTCATCTGTCTTATTTTGTAGAGCGTGAAGCTCATTCTGAATGCTATCGACGGCAAGCTTTTGTTGCTCCGCAAGAGCTGCCCATCTCTCCTCTATGGCCAATGTAATAACGTCTGCTATTTATTCAAGATCACCTTCTATTTAGGTGATCATCTCATCTCTTTCCTGGCGTTGAGCCTGGTTCTTTTTTTTTGCTCCTTTTATAGGCTCGCTTCTTCGTTTGGTACTTCCTACAATAAAATATGGAGGTCCGGCCGCAGTGCTTGTAGTGGTCTTGTGTGGATGCTGGGTTGGTGGAGTGTTCTCAGTTGCTGCTATGCTTGTAGCTTGTCCCGAGGTGCTACCAAGCGTTTCAACATTCCTTGGGGGATTTTCGAAGCCCAGCTTCCACACAGGTGGCCATTGTGTAATCACCTGTTTGACTTCCTCATCCGATACCATAAAGGGAACCGTCATCCATGTGTTATCCATACGGCTGCAGATTTGAATGTGGCTCATCATAGCTTGGAATTTTGCAATCCTTTTGTATTTTTCATATATGATGGGGGATAGCCGGGGTCTCGAGTTGATTGCTTCTGCCAAGCTACTCTGAAAAAGGACCCAAAATACTTGGTTGTCTTCCAAGCGCTGCGCATCTTTGGAGTCCCACAGAAGGGCATATCGAGCTCCTTCACACATACCATGTTTGAGCTCAGGGATGACTGCTCCCTCAGGGGTCTTCCAGGTGACGAGGACTATAAGAAGTAGTAGCCAGGAAAAACAAAAAGGTTTTCCGAGGACCTGGGAGTCACGAACATTGATCAGGAATTCATCATGCAGGTGTTGTGCCCAGTTGTAGCACACCCCATTTGCACACTGACCAGCTAACTAGATGACATATGCAGGAACTATTGCGAGCTAGAACTTCTGCATTAACTTACATGCCAGTATCTGGGTGCCTAATCATGTGGCATTATCATTGATGGATTCGATGACAAACCCCCTCATATTTCTGAGCACGCAGTAGTCCTGACGCACCTCGACGGCTATTTCTGCTTCATATTTCTTGCCCACTTTCTCCATGGGGTGCAGACCAGTCATAGGGAGGCCCATAATCTGGTTGATTAGCGTAGGATTGATGGGAACTCTATCATGAATCCATAAACAACCGTTGTGAATTAGTGCGAGCAATTGGCGGGCCACCCGATCCATTATAGTGTAATGGAAAAAGTGGTGCATGGACACGAGGTTCAAGATTCCAGATCCAGCTAGGTCAGCCACCCAGCACTGGGGGATGACCGTGACTCCTTCATGCGTGCTTATTGTGTCACAGTATAATGCCAGGGTCAATTCAAAAAAAAATTCAGGATTTTCCAAGTCATGATCAAGAAATTTGACTCTCGGGAGGCTTTTGCAGAGGTCGCCAATCACAGGAATGTCTCTGGGAGTCAAGGGAGATTGTAGATATTATTCCAGACCATTCAGGTTTCCTGGTGTGCACGTTGATGTTTTGCATGGTCGAAAGACTGGAGGTAGCCAATCGATAGGGTTAGCCAGTTGGGATTCTTCTAGCATATATAGACAGTAGGGCGACTTTGGTGTCTGCGGGGATGTTCTAGTTTTTCCCGCAGCCCTTCTGGCAGCCGGCAGGGGCTATTTCGACCCTTGGGCTAGTTCCTTGCCCTTCCTTGTAAGTGGGGTTACAGGTGTGTCTTCTCCCTCGGATTCAATCTCCATTATATCTTCGTCCTTGTGACTTGCTAGTGCAGAAAGTTTAGAAGGGCTAGGAGTCACTTTTCGGGCTCGGAATACAAATTCAGTTTCTGTAAGGCAATTTGCAGGAGGATGGGTGGTCTGCCCAGACATAGGGATCACAGCGTAGAGAGAATTCATGGTTATATAGTTTGATTAAGAAGGGACTGTAAGCTGAGTTAGCCCGACTGTTTTATAGCCTCCATGATTTTTCAACGGTTGGGTAGATCTTATGCGGAACTTACCATCCAGAGAATGGATAAGAATCTGCCATATTTGCTTCATTAATTATCGTTTAATTGTCCTTAAAAAAAATAACTTCTTCTTTTTAATAGACATTCTGATGCCAACAGCTAGTTTTCGAACCCCAAGTGCGTTTGGTATTTCTGCCATATCTGACTCGACCATCCGGAGAGGAGGTGCATCCTCCCCCGACATAGGCTTTTTCTCTAGAGCGGTCTCTTGGAAGCTGGTAGGCATGTTAGGTGCGACGGTCAGTTGTGAGGGACCCCACGCCACGTGATCGGTGCTTCACAGGGCTTCCTCCACACCTCCTGAACCATCAAACCGGGGCAGTGTTCTTACCTCCGGCGTCATACATCTGATATCTCTGGTAATGCGGATGCATCGTACTGAGGATGCACTCTGCAACCGATGTTGCCATAGTTCTAACTCCTCCTCAGAGTCAAAGAGGTACCCATTGTTACATTCTTTCTCAAAATACGTACTATCCTTTTGTGTGGATATCCTATATAAGTAATCTTCCTCTTCGCTTCCTTGCACCGTCTCGATATATCCTTGTCCTTCTGTCGGGTCTAACGGGATAATTACTCGCGTGCCATTGTTCTCAAATATCATACTTCTCTTCTTCAGGTTGATGATGTCTCCCATTTCAATCGCCCAATCCAAGCCTAGAAGAGCTGGGTAGGGGTTCGCATCTTCTACCATTTGGATAACTTCAAAGTTAGCTCATATGCTGACCCCAGCAATGTTCACAACTATGTTCGATAGTTTTCCCAGTGGCACTATCTTTTGTTGATTAGCCATGCGTAGCTATACAGTGGACCATTTGAGCTTAGGTTTTCCCATGTGCTGCCAAGTTTTTTGGGGGAGCACGTTCGCATCGGATCCTAAATCAAGAACAACTTGCTCCATCTCAAAGTCCCTAATCTATGCTATTAGCCGCATTTCTCGACTTGTCCGCTTCTTCTGTGTATAGTTTGTGCACATTTTTTTCTTGTGTGATAGACGTGGTCTTCTCTACGCACCCATCGATTAGTTCCTGAAGACTCTCCATAGCTTGTTAGTTGCGCAACAACTTTATACATGCCTGTAAGAATGGTTTGACCTCATTTCCCCGCTCCATGTTAGGTGCTCTTATTTTGTCGTAATTATTACTCACGCCAGGCTCGAGTTATTTTGAGGGTTATCACTTTTCTTCCACAACGACTTCCATTGACACCTTTTGGACTAAGGAAGTTGCCAGTGCTACCCCCCAGGGATCTGTTTTCACCCTCTGCACATTTTTCATAGGGTTCTTTTCCTGAATCCTTTCCACTAGAATCGGGCACTCCTCCATAGAATGATCCAACTGTCTACAATATTGACACGTCTGCCGAGTTGGGTTGATACAATCTCGCATAAAATGGCCTACTTCCCCACAATTGTAGCAAATAAGCTAACCTCGTCCTTGGCCTATGTTGCCTCCTCGGCCTCCTCCCCTTCCTCATGTTGGGGATCCTCCTATTCCCGCCGGGGACCTGGGTGAGGTTGGATTGGACCGAACCCTGAATATGTTTCCCCAGTCAGTTAGTAAGTCATATGTGTGACATGTTTGCTCATCATGGCCAACTGTCCTATAGAACTGCACCACTGTTGGTTAACCTCTGGACCATATGTGGCAGTGTGAGGGCAGTGGCTAATGTCATGTAGCCCAGCAACGTGACACTCCTCACACCATATCATTGTTCTACTGGATCCCATGGCCTCCCTAGGTCGTAAAGGGCTAAGCGTAGCTAGTATTGGGCAGTTATCCTTGGTGTGACCATTTACTCGACACTGGATGCACCATTTCTTGGGGCTAGATTCTGGCCCTTGCTCTCTGCGTAGATTCTGAATTTCCATATGCATCGCCTCTAACTAGCCTTGTATCTGCTGCACGCCCAACTAGGTGGCATCCCTTGGGGAAGCTTCTAGTTTCATAGCTATTTCCAGTGCTTTCTCCTATGTTTCGATATATTTTTGTCCCATGGGTACCCGTAAATGAGGTAGCAGCATGGCGATGAACCATTTTGTGTGTTTCTGGTCATCATACTGGAATTCGCCTTCCCTGATTGCTTTCTTTAACCTCTGTTCTACTTCCCATAGAGACTTAGATGGTCCTTGCTTGATGTCTTTTAGTTCATTGACTATCTGTGAATAGGATTTAGGTCTTTTGAATTGTTGCTTTAGTGTTGTTTTGATCTCATCAATAGTTGTATTTGCATGTTGTCCAACGTATCCCATATACCAATCCAAAGCTATTTCTTCAAAGGCCAAAGATAGCTAGGTCGCTTCACCGAATCACTTGTCATGTTTTTCGCTGTCCATACTGATTCGGCGACAAACCAAAACTTATCCATATCCTCATCCCCCGCACCCTTGAAGGTAGGTAGTTTTAAATTCGCAGCCATATCTACCTTCTTTTTGGCGTTTTGGCGTTACCTGACTACTCTTTAAAAATTCTCCTAGTCCTGGAAATAGAACCATTTGTTGGCTTTAGGGGTCCTGACCCAGGTTCGCATGTTAAGGTTTGCAAACAAACCCCTATACTACTAGCCCTTTCGGCAGTGACCTGCTTGTGCAGGTCAAAGTCTCACCCGAAACAGTATAAGGGGGTGCTGGAACCAGGTTTCTGCACCCAGAAAGAGAGTAGGTAAGCCAATCTTCACACAACGCACAAATCTATGGAACATGGCTAGTTCACAGGCTTAAATAGATAATCAATGTACACAGTATTACAGATCTAGGTCTTAGGTCCGCATCCACATGCATTCGACCAGCAAAGATATAAATTACAGAACGCGCAACAGATCAGATAGCATATATTATAAATAAACATAGAAGATAACAAAAATCATTCATACCTTATCACAGATTTAACATAAAGCGTCGATTCATATAACAGATAGATCTAGAACCAAGTACCAGCAATACTTCTTATATATTATCAGCAGATTCTTACATAACCCTAATCCCACTTGCGCACACAACCAGCAAGGTCCGAACACAGCAGGACAAAGGATCTCCACGCACACAGGCATCAGGAGTCTGACCCAAATACCCAAAACCCATAACTAACAATCTGCACTTAACATTCACTTCTATTCATCTTCTACCTATCAACTCAAAAAGACTTACTATTTATATCAATTTAGCCTAGACTTACCATGATCCGCAAACCGTGGTTTGCGGACTCCTAGTTTTACCTATTTACCCACTTACAATGTAATGGGGCTTGTATCCGCCCTATCACCCCTGCAATAGACTAAATATAATCAAAATAATACAAAATTGGACCATCTTTCATCAGTGTGGGAGACCCTGCTACAACACCTCCTCTCCAATGGTACTTACCTATTTTCAAGATGTTGGGTGTTATCAATTTTGTGAGAAGGTCAAGCTAGTCCAAAGCCATTCAGATATAACTAGGTTGTTCATCCTCAGTTTGCAAAATCACCAAGTCAACCTAGTAGAAGTGAACTTTGAACTCTCATCTGAATCCATTGCTCAAGCCACAAGAATTCTAGATGTTGGTGAGAGATGGTTTAAACAAAAGAAATTGGACTTGAGCTATTATGAGCCCTATCTCAAACCTAGATGTCAGCAAGGCTGCAAGGTTGTTTTCCCCTTCTCCCACTTGCTAGAGAGGTATGCCCTGTTGATGAAGCAAATTATAGAGTACTTCACCTGTGAGGGGAGGTACTCCAAGGTTTACTCTTATCATATAAGGCTTCTAATGCACTTCACCAAGGTTAAGTTACTGAACTTACCATACTACCTATACCAGAGCATTGACAAAATGGCTTCAGTGGTGAAAAAGAGGAGTTATGCCCACCAAATGTAGAGCCTTTTTCACCACTCCTTGATCAAAATGATTGTCCTACACCAGCTGGAGCACCAAGGGATCCCTTGGGAGGTTTTTATCTCTCATGAGGTGTTTACCAATCCCCAAGCCTTCATTCTGCAAAATTTTCCCTCCACTTCCCATCCACCTACCTCCACTCCTCCTTCATCTCCACATATCCCTTCTTCACAAAGAGTTTCACCTCCTATCCCTTCTCCTAATGTATCAAATGAAGAAACTGACAGTAGCCCTAATGAGGAACAAGCGGATGACGATGGAGAAGATGAGGTAGAAACTGAGGTAGATGAAGAAAATAAAGAAGAAGAAAACAATGCTAAAGAAATAAATAATGACAGCAGAAGTGATGATGAAAAGGATGATGACAACAGAGGAAAGAGTGAAGAAGGTGAGGACAACATAAATGAGGAGGGAAATGAAAGTGATACAAGGGCAAAAAACAGTGACACAAATACAGAGCTCAATCAAGAAGATGATGAGGCAGAAACAGAGCTTAATAGTGAAAGAGAGGGCGCTGATGACATAGAGGAAGAGGATGAACATAGCAGCCCTGAAGAGAAAGACAGTGATGGAGAGGAACAAAATAGTGACAGTAAGGACACTCATAAAACAATGTCAGATGCAAGAAATAGTGTTGATGATGAGCAAGATGACAGCCAAGAGGATGATGAATTTGAACACAACAGTGAACCCAATCAAAGTGATAAAAGTGCTGAAATAAATGAAGAAGGTGAAAATCAAGAGACAGAGGGAGAGGATGAAGAATTTGAAGATCAAGAGCAGATAACTGATGAGGCTGAAACAGAGTTTGCAAATCAAGACATTGACCAAAACAATGATACAAATGAGACAATCAGTGACAAGTAAGGAAATAGTCATGACAGTCATGACAGCTGTCATGACTATCATGACACTAATAAGCCTCCAAATGACCAAGAAATCCAAAGTGACAATGCAGACAGTGACAAAGAAGAAAGCCTCAATAAAGGACAAAGAAAAATTGAGGTAAGTGAGGGGGATAGTGGTCAGTTTGAGAGCCAAGATACCAATGAAGAAGATAGTGAGGAAAGCAAGGATGTGGATGAGGTTGAAGGTCAGGAAATCAGTGACCTAATGGAGTATGAATTCACTCATTAAAGCAATGACAATGATGAAAAGGCTCGTGACTTCATCAAGGATCTAGGCACCGTCATCACTCCTCTCACATGCACCTACCACAGAGGAAAAAGAGATGTGTTTGCTGCCTCAAAAAGGAAAATGGCCATCTCTCCTCCAACTATAAAGAAAACAGATAAAGGCAAGGAAAATATGGACAAGGGTGAGAAACAAGTCAAGGTAAGAAGAAGAAAAAGGACCAAGAGGACTCCTCAAGGGCCTCAATTCATTGATTTAGGCAGTGATACTGAAGACAAGGATATGAACACAAAATTGCTTCTCTTGAAGAAATATGCTCAGCTTCAGGAGTGGGAAAGAGAGTTTGAGATGGCACAACGTGTCATCCACTATCAAAAAGAGGAGCACAACCATTTCAAGGAGGTGGAGAGAGCCCTTGCCTTACAAAAGAAAATTGAAAAACATTATGCAAGGAAGAACATGCTTACATGTGCCAAACTAAGGAAGGCCCTCATTGAGATTGAAGACCTAAAAGATCCAAATTACTGAACATCCTTGGAATTTTGGCTAAGGCTTCTCAACAGGTGTCCAAGACCTCTTGAGGGACCTCTCCACAAATTTTGAGGCAAATTGGAGAACCTTTTTTTTTTTCCAAATTTTAACCCCTGGGAGTGCAGCACCCTAGGTGCTACGGAAAAAATTGGTGCATCATCAGCTCTCAAGGTTTTAATTTTTGGACTTCTCACATCACCAATAGTCTACTCACAAATTTTCAGATCATTTGGAGCATTTTTACCCCCTCAAAAGGTCAAAAAACATCAACAATTTGACCTTTCTGCCTCATTTTCAGACCAGGTGCTGCGCACGGAGAAATGTTGGGAGATTTAATTTTTTGATAGGAAAATGACATCCAATTAGAAAAAATCAAGCATTTATGTAATGTAGACTTACCAATATTTCCAACGGGCCATCACGGAGCCAAATCCAGTGTCAGGAATGGGGTCGAAAACACAGCTGCAAGATACCCCATTTTATGCTAAAGTGGCGCTACGCGGAGAGGTTGCCTAGTGTGTTTTGGACCAAAAGTCAACAAAACACACTCATTTATTGCAAATAGATATTTTTGAGTTTTTTGAGGAAAATTAAGCTATAATTAGGTGCAAATAGTTATTTTAGCATTTATTTCTTGGGATATTATGTGTCTTGGGCCTTGCATGGTCTCTTGGCCATAAATGATATTTATGACTATATTTGACATCTTCCTACCACATTTAGGTTTTTAGTCCTAATTTTCTCATAAATAGAGCATGAGGCCCCTATGTATTTTTTTGGCATTTGATGAGCTTGAAGAGAAATATACATGGTTTCATGAGCTTGGAGAAGAAATTGGTTTTGTGAAGTGGATGAATGGCTTGTTTGCTTGGATGATGGAGAAGCTTGTGTGAAGGATTCCATAGCTTGGTGAATGGTAATGTTTTCCTAATCTGTCTATTGTTTTCTTTTTTATCATTATGTTTCATGCTTCTTAGTTGCTATTAAACAAAAAAGTATAGGTTGAGACATGTTCTTTGAGGCACCTTAGTCCTCCTGTTTGTTATAGCCTTTATGTTTTCTCTTTTGGCCATCTTAAGGAATTCCTTGCTGGTCCTTAGGTCCACCAAAAATTGTTTTTGTTTCATGCATGGTTATTATGTTAGATTACAAGTAAGATTTATGGTATGCCCCGCTTATTTGAAGTTCTCAAAAACCTATCTTGAAGACTTTCTGTGGAATATTGATTGATTAGGTTAAGATAAAGAGGTCTCATTCGATCTTGCCCTTTGTCCATGCTTGTCAACTTGTTTTAGAGTTCCCAATAGCTTGAAATATGATTTTTAGGAGTTCCCTCTTCATAAATTAAGTTATTTGTTTAAATCTTGTATGTTTTCCCAAAATCTGAAGGTGAATTTCTAAATTTAGGTGTTCTAATGCTTCTATGTTTCACTGGAATGTTCATCTTAAATGTTTATCAGTTTGAGTATTGTTTAATGAGATCAATGGTTTTCCCTACCTCATGAGCTATGCTTCAAATTATATATGTGTAAGGCCTCTTAGTCTTTTCCCAAACTTAATGTTCATTACACCATCATACATCACTTTAAGGATCCATTCACCCTGCTAAATCAACCCTGCAACACACTCTGTTTCATAATTTAGACACTCTTGACTTTCACTTGACTCCATAGCCCAATTGCTTTGACATCCTCTCGCTCCTCTTATTCCATTTGACCATATTTCCAACCAAAACAATCAACAAACCCTACTCCTAATAACTAGCCTAAAATCAAAACCCTAGAGAAAAAAGAACACATCCTTTGCACCCGATAGAGAGATCCCTCTCTGATTCCAGGAAGGCTAGGTCCTCGAACTCCAAATCTTGGTTCCATGTTACCCTGTCATTTGGCCTTCCAATCTATCAAATCACGGGACTCTAACAGATCCTTGACCTAATCTGGCCTTAATCATAGTCATAAGTCGAGCCTTTGGGAGCTGTTGCAAGTACGTAGCAAGGAAATTTATATAACCCTTGACCTACAACATTTTGGGGCCCAGTCAGGCTTCCAGGTTTGTCGGGAGTTGGGAGCAAGAGTAGGTGTGCAAAATTTAAGTTCCATGCAAGTTTGGTAGTAGATCACGGGCCACACATATATCCTGACTCAACAGTGAACATGTGAGGGTTCATGCCTTTATTTGTTTTAACTACATGGGGATCTCTGCAATGGAAAATATTATCCAAAAAACCAATTGAAGATAAATGACACAGTTTGAAGAAGGAAATCCACCCTATTTACCACCAAACTAGACTAGGGGTTTCATGTTAAAACTATGGTGGTTAAAATTTTTTACATCAAAGTGGTGCAGTTACCATTAGTTGATATGATGTATGTTCCCAAATGGGGAAAGCAGAAATATAGTACATAAAACTGTAAATTATAAGTGAACATGAGACAAATGTACAACCATATTATTAAACATATCAGCAAATAATAGGCACAAGATCTTGAGGATCAAGTCACTCAAGTAATACAAGTCAAGCCTCCAATAGGCAAATATGCTAATACATGAGAAACACTACTATACAAATGCCATGAGCCATGAAAGAACAATTTTAGGGCATAAAATAATACAAGAAATATATAAAAATATAAATATGTTGTTATATAGCACAGATAAAGTCGAAGGAGAAGATCTAGGCTCCCAAACACTTTTCCTAGACAACCCATAAAGGGTTTCCAGAAATGCCCAAAAATGAAAAATGTCGGAATGCAGCCCTAGGGTTGAATTGCAGCTGCAACTGAATAACTGGATGGAGGTGGATGAAACTGATATCTAAATTAATATATATCCTCCAATAGATCCTCCCAATCAAAGGTTGATCCCTTCACTGAAAAGAAAACACCCCAAAAGAGGCATTGAAACCTCCACTGCAAATTCTCAATAAAATAACGCAGTCCTTGAGGGAAACTACACTATAGGAGGTGGAAATAGGTTGGAATGATGAAAAAACATGAAATACAGCTCCTGGACCTTCCTTTTTGGCCTTCCAATGGAAGTAATGCTTCCTCAAATGAAAACTAGCTCAAAAATTGGCCCTATCAATCCTCCACTGCAACACCTTGCAACACAACACAACTCTGAACAAAAACTATGTTGTAGCTGAAGACTGAAGCTTTTCCTAATGCATGGATGTGGACTATACAACTCAATTATCTCTCCTGAGTAGGCACTCGAATTCCCCCAAGGATGGGTGTGGGATTCCTGCTCGGGAACACCCTTGTACTAAACAGTACAACAGACCCTGCTAAACAAAAAAAACATGCATAGAAATGTCACCTGACAAATCCAAATCTAAAAAGATCAAAATAAATAATCATCTAACATGCCTTATATGGCTATATTTCCCCTCCTTATATTCTTTGTGAGTCTTCTCATCTTGGGTCCCACTCATTAAAGACACTACTGACAGGGAGACTATCTCCCATTAACTCTATGCAGTTTCACATTGATGATCCACTCTCTCTATACCAGCGTTGTTGATTTGGTCAACCTTGACCTTTTCCACATGATGTTTCCCCTGTTCACACATGGAGGTGATTTATCCAGATATCATGATGATCCCTTTTCACATTAAGAGGGATTTTATTCCTACCAAAGAGATTTATGGGTCTCCCTACCCACTTATTCATCTATCTAAAAGACAAAAGCAAAATGAATATTCCAATTAGCTGCATGCTAATTTAGGAATATTATAGTCCTCCCCTACCAAATGTCGCTTGTCCTCAAGAAACTGCAGGGATGTAACTAAAGAGCCTCCTCTCCTCCTCCTGTATCATCCTCATATGATAAACTTATCCAATGAACAAGATGCTTTCTCATCAATATGTCTCCAAGTTGCTCCTTCCAAGTGTATAAGCTAGCCTTTGGTGACCAATCCAAATGGCTCTCATCATGAATTAGTGGGATATCCATGGAAGAAACTATGTGATATCTAGAAGCATTCTTTAGGCATAGAATCTGAAATATATTTGGAACCATCATTCCCATGTGAAGCTCCCATCCCCAAGCTATCATCCACACAAAATGATTCACCCTCCAAAATGGTAACTCATGGAAAAACTCCTCCACCTTTGGCTCTTGCAATGTAGGTGGGCTGCATAGCTGATATTGATAGACCAAATTGTCTATCCCACGTTGTCTCTCTCTCCACTTATGATAGGTGTAGAGTGGCTGCTGGTTTTGGGCTACAATAATGTTGCCTTCAATAGGTAAGAAGAAAACTAGATCCTCAAATATCTTCTCTCTAATGTCATGAATCATGCTTGCCCAAACCATCCCATATACAATGAATAGGACATCATCATAATATGGCATCCCAATGAGAAAGATACTTAAGGTCTCATGTAGAGATGGAAGGTACCAACAGTTTCCCTAGTGGTTACAATGCAGTTTTTCTAACTGTTGTTTTGTTGAAGGTTGCAACAAGAAACAGTGAAATTGGCATCCAGAAACAACATCCTTGATCCTAGTGAAAATTAAGCACCTACACTAGGTGGGGCCCACACAGGCTAATTTTAGGTGGAAGTCTATTTTTAGAATGCATGAGAAAATTCTATTTATAGATGATGTCTATTTATAGACGGTGAGCAAATTCTATTTATAGATCGCATGTCTATTTATAGATGCATATCGACTATTATTATCCCTTAATAATATTTCGACAATAAACAATAATATATTCTCAATGAGCACTTGGAAATAGTTAACTGAAGTGGCAAATCAATTAGCTATAGGAAATTTGAGTTCAAAGGTTGGTTGGTGGGACATGCAAGTGGACTTAGTTGTAACTGAGTGATTCGAAGTTGTAACAGAGTTGGATATGTAGTTATGTGAGTTGTAAAGTAGTTTAACTCAGTTAAGTGAGTTAAACTCAGTTGTGCTAGTTGTAACTAAAGATACACTAGTGAGAGATCAGTGAATTAATTATTAATTAATTCACAATCAGTGGTCTCAGATGAAAATGAAGATTTACTACTAGTAACTACATGCATGTCAGATCCAGTAGAGACCAAGCTGAGATGTAGGTGAAAGGGACAATTGACTATCAGTTGTACTATAGTGGGTTGCACTCATGCAAGCCAAATATGCATTTGTATGTGCTCATGAGGACTGCGTAGTCAAGGAGGGCATGATTGCATCGAATTGGTATTTGTAATCATCTTGGATTGCGAAGTGGAGGTAAGTTGTTGGGAGGTAGAAAGTTGGCTAAGGCATTTTCCAATTTTTGCAAGCTAGTGTGAGACGATTGTATATTGTACTGAAGACTCTTGTATTAGAGTTTTGTATGAGATATTTTCATGATCCATGATATATAAATAATATATTATAATGGGGTTTTTATCTTTATGCTTTCCAAGTAAAAACATCTGTGTTATGTGTGATTGTTAAGTCCCTATATTAATAATGTAGTCCCTTATTATGTTAATGTAGCCCCCCTTATTGTTATTGTTGTACCCCTGTAACTCCCATATTGTTATTATTGTGCCCTTACATTATTATTTTTAGGTCAGCTAGGGTTACATTGTGGCCCCACTAGGATTACATTGTGGCCCCATGGACTCCTATATATAAAAAGGAGGTTTTTTCATTTGTATCATCCAAGAATTATTCATTTATGTAATGTACTGGAGGTTTCCCCCTCAAAGTGGCTTATTTCTAAGGTGTTGATCTCTCTTTTCTTCTATTTTTTGAGCTGGTTTCATAACATTTGGTATCGGAGCTTTGGATTCTAGGGTTTCGCTGCTCCAAATAGGTCATCGTGGAATTTTCGCTATAAATTTTTTTCTACGAAGGTTCAGAAGAAGAAATATTTACAGTGCAAAGCCAAAATCTTGAGGAACATCATCGCAAAATTTCAGATCTTGGTTTGCAATATTTTCGGAGATATGATCTGTGGAAGTTAGGTCTTTTGCAGGCTCCCGAATTTTATCTCAAAGAGGTGATCGTGGGAAAATATTCATAACTCTCTCTCTGAGAATCAGATTGGAATTTTGTAAAAAGTGTCCGCAATTACATAGACTGTAGTTTCCTGTTTATCAATTTTAGAGCCGAAGGAGGAAACAATGACATGTGGCAAGTCGTACAATTTCACTCTACTGAACGAGTCCATAATTAGGTCATCGTAGGAGATTGGGCACAAATTTGTCTTCAAGAATCCAAATTAGGTCATACCTGTGGCATTCGAAAGAGAATTCAGAGGGAGACCTCAGTGCCAAATTTCAGATATTTAAGATCCAAAATCACAGATATAATTTAGTTTCAATATCGAGCTCCTCAAAAGCAAGAAAAATGTGTGTATTTGGTTTTTAAAATTGCATAACGTTTGTTTGAAAAAGAAGTTTGAAGTGATTCCAAGAGCATATTTTAGAATTTTTATCAGCATTGGGTTCTATAATGCCTCCAAAAAATAATTCCATACCTATTAAGCCCTCAAAAATATATACTATGACACATGAAGAGGAAGAATTGCAGTATGAGATATCAAAATTACAGTACCAAGTGCAACAAATTTCGTTCTTACGAAGAGAAACCGAAGATGAAATAGATGATTTAAAAGAAGAAATTGAGGATAAGTTGGATGGTTTGAAGGATCAAATAATAGCTACTATGGATGATAAATTAGTGGAATATCACATCGAGCATCAACAACAAGTTCTCCAACTCTCAAAGGATAACCTAACTTTGGTGCAGAATCTAATGAAACAAAAGGAAGATCAACATCAAATCGAAAGAAGTTATGAAGCAGTCACAAAAGCAAGAACTCGACAAGTATGATCAATTTCAGAGTATCTTGGCAAGTGGAAGAAATTTCTTGTAGAAGATTCCACATGGGAGGATGATAATTTTATACAGAAGCATCAAGAAATAATCAAGCATTGAGGACAACACTTGTTTGAAGGAGAGGGCATGTTAAGTCCCTATATTAATAGTGTAGTCCCTTATTATGTTAGTGTAGCCCCCCTTATTGTTATTGTTGTACTCCTGTAAACCCCATATTGTTATTATTGTGCCTTTACATTATTATTGTTAGGTCGGCTAGGGTTACAATGTGGCCCCATTAGGATTACATTGTGGCCTGTAATGTTCCTAAATTAGCTTCAGCTAATTGGAACATTAATTTTGCCTTATTTATTTTGTATTTCATGATTAATGAATAAATTGTGAAGGAGGACATGTAAAACTCCTAAAAACTAAGAATAAACCAATGCCTATGTGAACAGAGACATATCTGGGCTATTTAAATTATATCTTGCAGGTGTGAAAGGGTCTAAATCATAAGAGGGGATCCTTTTTGACCAAGTCAAACATCGCAATCTAGATGCATTGAACCTCTTTGAGGGACAGTGCAGTTCTAGAAGGAGGTTGTAATGTGAAAGGGGCTAAGTGATTCAAGGTGGTTTAGGGTTTGGAAAGACTCCTATCTTATAAAAGGAAGAGGAGGGTAGCAAGGAAAGGGTTGTTGAAGACATTATTTCTGAGGGTCTATCTGCTTAGACATCCCTTGTTGGGCATTCCTGTTCAGGAATCCCACCTCCTTCCTTGAGCAGCTCTTGGAGGAGAATTGCGCTAAACTTCTCCACTATCAAGCTTGGGCCAAGTTTCACCTTACATTAAAACGCTGCTCATGTTGTGGGTTGAGCTGTCTTGTGAGTTGCAACAAGTGGAGATCTAGATCTGCTCAGATCTAGATGATAGCAGTGGCTCTTTTCAGTGAGAGTGTCATTTAACCTCCTGGAAGAGCTCATTTGCTAAATATAATTCAGATCTACATCTTGGCATTAGGCCATATCATCTTCAAAAGCTACAGCACTATCTCTCTCCCTAAGACAACGGTATTTGCAGATCTACAGCTGCAGGGTTCTTTTCTTGCTTTTTGGAGGAGAGATCTTTGGTGATTGGATTCATCCTTCACTATGGTGATCCATAGATTGGCCAACCAATCTATGTTATGTTTCAGATTTGATATTCTACATGTTCATGATTCAGTGATTTTCTGAATCATTCTGCAGATCTGCATTCTTAGATCTCAAATCTACTTCTGGTGCTTCATGTTTTGAGCAAAACCCTAAGGGGAATGTATAGATCAGCTCTTCGTGTACATGGATCTATATTAGATCTATTATTTTATGTAATTATCTGATCTAGATCTGAAGAATCAATAAACTACTGCTTCAGCCCTGAAAATTATGTTGTCACTGTTATGCAGTCTTTTTACATGGTTGTAGCCCCTCTTTCTTGAGGATTTCTTCTATATGCTTTCATTATTATTTTGTAAAGTGTATGATTTATGTCCCTGATCTTATTTTTGAATGTTTAGACCTTATTTCAGTCATACTCTTCAAAAAACCATGCTCACATGCTTCAGTAAATTTCTGCATAATTCTAGTCTTAGGAAATCAGGGTTTTCTAGCCTAGTTAGGAAAGGAGGAACTGTTTAACTTAGCAAATTTTATTTTATTTTTTTATTTTTTATTTTTATTTATTTATTTATTTATTTATTTTTTATTTTTTTCTGAAATTTTACATGGGAGTCCCTCATAACCCTAGCTATCATATACAACTACTTTCCCATCTTATTTTTGCGCAAATCTCTTAATACACTCGTTTTAGGGCCAAAATCCTCACTTTTCCCCACCTTTTGCCTTGTAAAACATTGTATAACTTTGCTGCTATGTATTTTACTGAAGTTTAAGTGTTTTTATACCTTTATGAGGTTCATGGCTGTAGCTCCACATTGGTAATAACTCATATTATTCCCAATCTGTAACTATTCCTGAAAAAGGGATATTACAGTGGTATCAAAGCATGATCTTTGGCTCATCATGTGGCTTCAAGCCAAAGTGATGAATCCCTGAAGGAGGAATATTTAAAGCTCTATAGACAGAGTATGTAGATGGCCAGGTAGCCTCTGGATCTCATATTTTTTTCAAAGGTGACATATCCAGTAAATGCCCCTGCAGTCAATCTCTAGAATAGAATTTTGATATTCCTGAAAAGGGAAATTTTCAGTGGTATTTCAGAAAGGAGCAAGGTCAGAATGATGAATAATATGGGTTTATTCTCATCAGCCTTCAGATCTAAGAATAACCTCTCCAAGGAGGATTAACAATAAGAAGAAAGAAGAAGCAATGAAACTCCTAGAAAGTTTCAAGAGAAGAAATATCTTCTGATCAGATCTACAAGATCTATACATGAGGAAAATTATGATTCCTCATCTCATGGATATGTGCACTCAGCCATATCACCAAATATCCAGCATTCTTTCTATGATTTCTTCATGAAGAGGAAGAAAGGAGGTGTGCCTAAGAAGGAGACTCTTAGAGAGTATTTGGAGGAGTATGAAGCTCAGTCCAAGGATTTCAAAGATCACTTGAACTTCCAAGGATTCTACAAGATCAAGGAGGGAAAAGCCACAAAGGAGGAGTAACATGGTAAGGGTAGATTTTATCTATATATCTTTGATGGATCACCTAAATGTCCAGACAGGGTTTGGGTGAAGGAGCTAGATGACTTTGTGCAACAACATCAAGTTTCAGAGATTGAGGCCATCAAAGCAGCAACGCTGCATTTTGAAGGTAAAGAATATGCTTGGTGGTTGTTTGAGTATTTTTCCTTGAAGAATGCCAATACACCTACTTATGCAAGGTTTATTGAAATATTTATAGAAAGGTTTGATGAAGCTCCATGTGTATCATCTTCTGTTTATATTTTCAAACCACATCAGATGAATCTTTTGCATGAGTTGGAAGGGTCTATGAATCCATCTCCATTTCTAAAGACTATGGGAGAAGGTGTAAGTTTGTTTGATGCCTTGCCAAGGGAAAGATATCCATTGAGTGAAGGGTCCTCTTCTCAAGAGGAAAGCATGAAGGTTTCTCCTTCAATAGTTAACCAAGATCTAATGTCTCTCATTGATGATGGGACAATTTCAGTTATTGAAGAAGAGGAGAAGGTAGGAGATGATAAGGCAGTCAAAACAAAGGCAACTCAAGCACCTAATGAAGAAAAATTTGGAGCTCTTGCTCCAAGGGAAGAAACTCTTGCACTCTTGCAAGGAGTTCCACAAGATCTCACACATAGAGCTCTTGGTACAACACATGAGCAGCATGCACCATCACTGTCAAATGATGAGATCTTGGAGGTAGGAGGAAGGAAAGAGGAGGAAGGGCATAACAAGATGGAGAACATGAACCCTTCTCTACTTCAGAGCTTGGAAGCACAAAGAAGGCAAGAAGACTTATGCATTGAAGGTAGGGACAAATCTGTCTACCTACATCCACATTCTACTTTATGCCTTGACACCTCTTTGCAAGGAGGTACTTTACCAGGAGCACCTCTTGATAGGAGGAAATCTAAAGTGTTATCTCAACTATGGGCCACATATACATACTTGGCTAAGGAGGGAGCCTTGGGAGAAGCTAGCACAGCGCAGATAATCTCTCATGAATTTAAGAGAGAGATGAGCAGTTTCCTGAAAGGGGCATTGCTAACTCCCACTCAAAAATCTGCACTGAGAAAGGAGAAATTAGAGATCTATGATGGCATGAGCATGAGGGCACATGGAAACTCCATATCTTTGGGGCAGCCCATGATCTCTTCATTCACAAAAGAGATTTATGAAGATAGCAAGGGGATCCTAACCCTCTAGTATACATGGGCCAAAAGGAGGAGGTTTTGGAAAATAAGGACTTTCTGAGGGGAAGTTGATTTCCATATGCTCCATTCTTGTATTGTGCAAGAACAGCTACAAATGGGGCAGAAAAGGGAATATTATGATGCTCCACATGTGATTTTGATATCAAGGATGTCAAAGATGGGAGCCATGAGAAGACAGGGGCTACATTTCAGACCTCTACATCACTGTCATTCTTGTAGAGCTTGGATCCTTGTTGGGATTCCCAACTCATGATGGAATACTCCAAGGACCTTTTCACATGGGGGGTTCTTGAAGGGGAAGTAAAGGATGAGAGGTTCAAGGTGGTAGATGGAGTTATCTATTTCTATAATATTATTCTTTTGGTTAGTGACTCCAAACTCAAGGAGGGACTATTTGATGCCATCTATGAAATCCTTCTTTCCAAACCCACTGGTTTTGTCAAAGCATATCATACTCTCTTGGTTGGTTTCATATGGGAAGGTTTTAAGGAAGAGGTGCACTCTCATATGAAGATTTGCATGGACTACTTGGTAGAGGAGGAGGAGCATAGCTCTTGGGAAGAGCCATCATTCACATCTCCTTACCCATTGAGTGTGAGAGGGAACTCATCCATGAGTTATCCCACTTATGTAAAAAAGGTATATAGAGAGGCTCATCCTCATGAGCATTATCATGTATCTCCTATATGCTTATATTTTTCTAACACTCATTTGCAGGATATGGTGCCAAGATGGGGCACTAAGTATGAGGAGTTTCATGGGCCACTCAAGGCCATGAACTATGATGATGCAGGGCATTCCTTGGAGGACCTTGGAAATCTATTATATTCCTCATGGTGTGGTTCTTTTACACCAACCATGATGTACATTCTCCAAGCATTCTCGAGGCATGAGGCAACAAACAAATGTTGGGGAAGGCACTTGTCATATCTTATTCTATGACAGTTAAGGATAAAACTGCACTAGTTGCACATGAGGGAACATCTTCCTTCTCATTTATCACACATGGCAGCTAGCATGATTCTAATCATGATCCCACAAGCTGAAGATGTCCTTATCTTTGTTGGGGGCATAGTGGGAGGAAAGGCACACTTGTTGAATGTGCCCTTGGGGATGGAGTTCCCCATTCTTTTTTCATTGCATGCTTCAATGGGAGCATGAGATTTTTTATGGCCACTATGATAGATCACTTGTCTCTTTGTAAAATGAGCCATATGTTTGTTGGTAACATGCCTCTCGTATGTATTGGGGAGGATTTCTTCTATGGATTGCCAAGCTGGGAGGTGATCCACTTCCTTTGGATGATAGCATGGAGACGGGAGTCTTTCATGGATCATGAAAATCCCCCATGATTGTCATCACTTCTATCTTGAGGAGGCCATGGATTAGCAAGAAGGTTTCCACAACAACTTTCCATTTCTTCATGATGAGAGCCCTTGGGTTTATTCATCAAAGGAAAACTTGCATATTGAGGAAGGACCATTGGGAGACAAAGGTATTGCAGAAAATTCAGAACAATGGAGGAGACTATTTGATGAGGAAGCCACAAGAGAAGAAGGGGAAGTATTACAGCACCCTTGCAATTTCTTGAGAATAAGCAACATTTGGGAGGGGGAGACTGTAATGTTCCTAAATTAGCTTCAGCTAATTGGAACATTAAATTTTCCTTATTTATTTTGTATTTCATGATTAATGAATAAATTTTGAAGGAGGACATGTAAAACTCCTAAAAAATAAGAATAAATCAATGCCTATGTGAACATAGACATATCTAGTCTATTTAAATTATATCTTGCAGGTGTGAAAGGGTCTAAATCACAAGAGGGGATCCTATTTGACCAAGTCAAACAACGCAGTCTAGATGCATTGAAACTCTTTAAGGGATAGCGCAGTTCTAGAAGGAGGTTGTAATGTGAAAGGGGCTAAGCGATTCAAGGTGGTTTAGGGTTTGGCAAGACTCCTATATTATAAAAGAAAGAGGAGGGCAGCAAGGAAAGGTTTGTTGAAGACATTATTTCTGAAGGTTTGTCTGCTTAGACATCCCTTGTTGGGCATTCCTGTTCAGGAATCCCACCTCCTTCCTTGAGCAGCTCTTGGAGGATAATTGTGCTAAAATTCTCCACTATCAGGCTTGGGCCAAGTTTCACCTTACATTACAATGCTGCTCATGTTGTGGGTTGACCTGTCTTGTGAGTTGTAGCAAGTGGAGATCTAGATCTGCTCAGATCTAGATGATAGCAGTGGCTCTTTTCAGTGAGAGTGTCATTTAACCTCCTGGAAGAGTTAATTTGCTGAATATACTTCAGATATACATCTTGGCATCAAGCCATATCATCTTTAGAAGCTACAGTTTTGTCTCTCTCCCTAAGACAGAGTTATTTTCAGATCTACAACTGCAGGGTGCTTTGCTTGCTTTTTGGAGGAGAGATCTCCGGTGATTGGATTCATCCTTCACTGTGGTGATCCATAGATTGGCCAACCAATATATATTCTAATTCAGACCTGATATTATAAATTTTCATGATTCAGTGATTTTCTGAATCATTCTGTAGATCTGCATTCTTAAATCTCATATCTACTTCCAGTGCTTCATGTTTTGAGAAAAACCCCAAAGGGAATGTATAGATCAGCTCTTCTTGTACATGGATCTGTATTGGATCTATATTTTTATGTAATTATTTGATATGGATATGAAGAATCAATAAAATTATGCTTTAGCCCTGAAAATTATGTTGTCACTGTTATGCAATCTTTTTACATGGTTGCAGCCCCTCTTTCTTGAGGATTTCTTCTATATTCTTTCATTCTTCTTCTGTAAAGTGTATGAGTTATGTCCCTGAGACTATTTGTGAATTTTAAAACATTATTTCATTCAACCCTTCAGAAAACCATGCTCACATGCTTCAGTAAATTTCGGCATAATTCTAGTCTTGGGAAATCAAGGTTTTCTAGCCTAGTTAGGAAAGGAGGAACTGTTTAACTTAGAAAAACTTATTTTTTTTTGGTAAAATTCGACATGGGAGTCCCTCATAACCCTAGATATCATATCCAACTGCTTTCCCATATTATTTTTCCGCAAATATCTTAATACACTCGTTTTAGGGCCAAATTCCTCACTTTTCCCCACCTTTTGCCTTGTAAAACGCTATATAAATTTTCTACTGTTTATTTTACTGAATTTTAAGTGTTTTTATACCTTTATGAGGTTCATGGATGTAGCTCCACATTGGTAATAACTCATATTATTCCCAATCTGTAGTTGTTCCTGAAAAAGGGATATTACATGGCCCCATGGACTCCTATATATAAAAAGGAGGTATTTTCATTTATATCATCCAATAATTATTCATTTATGTAATTTAATGGAGTTTCCCCCCTCTAATTGGCTAATTTATAAGGCGTTGATCTATCTTTTCTTCGATTTTTGGATCTGGTTTCATAACATGATCTTTCTTCTTGATATTGCAATTGGAAATCGTGTTTTAAATTCCGCAAGAATTTTTGTAGAAGTGATTATGTATTTAACAGTGGAATATAATTTTTAGATCAGGAGAATCCAGGAAATACATAATTTTATTAAAATTTCTACATGGTATCAGAGCACAGAATATTGCAATTTTGAAGTAGGAGCTGAGTTTGTTGGCGGAAACAATTCGAATTTTTTGCAAGAATTTCTTGGTGATACAGTTGAGTAAACATCGAAATGGATTTCAATGGCTTGCGGCTAGAGTATGCACTTAAGGGTAGCTCAAACTACATTGCCTGGAAGGACAGGATGGGGGCGGTGCTCGAAGATAATGGCTTGAAGGAATTCATCGATAGTGATGTTCCTAAGCCCACTTCGACGGATGTTGCATTACTTGATGCATGGCAAAAGAAAATGGCGAAGGCAAGAAGGATTCTGTTGGAAGGTGTACGAGACCACATTGTCTCAGGCCTTCATGGGAAAGCCACACCATATGCAATGTGGAAGGCTTTGATGGATATTTTCCAAAGTAGCAACGACCATAGGAAATTGGTGCTGAAAGATAAACTCGGGAAGATCAAGATGGAAAAGGGCGACAATATTCCAAAGTATCTCACAAAGTTTGTCCAATGTCTGGATGAACTAGGGAGTGTGGGAATCATTGTTGCTTATGATGATTTGGTGAGCTTGGCTCTTTTGGGACTTCCTAAGATTTGCCATAGTTATGAATACTTTGTCAACAGACGGGAAAAACTTCCAGATTGGGAATGACTGTGGTCGGATCTAGTGCAGGAGGAGTTTAGGTGGAAGACTAGAGATGGCTCTTCATCAAAGCATGATGATGAAGAGGATTTTTCTTTGGCTACCAAGGTGAAGAAGGGGAAGGGAAAGAAATTCCATTCTAAATTAGAGGCCGATGAAGATGGCAAGGAGCCCAACATGTCCAAAGTGAAGTGTTTTCACTATCACGAGCATGGACATATTGCCGCAAATTGTCCACAAAAGAGGAAGAACAAGATGGCTGCCTGGAGATGTAGCTGGTGAGGCCCTTGCCTCACAATTTGAGCTTGAATTCTCTTTGATCGCATGCGTTGTGTCAAGTGCATTGGGATCAGGGTGGTACTTGGATAGTGGTGCTTCCTTTCACATGATGGGAGATAAGAAACTTTTTCAGTGACTTGGTGGAAAAATATCTCCTGTAGGTTTTAACCCTGTACAGAAATTATCTACAAATGAATCTTAAAAAAAGAAAACAAACAATAGCGAGAGCATAAAACATAAAACAAATATACACAGATATTTTCCCTTGGATCCCAAATCGGGAAGACCAGCTTGATTTTTCATTATGTTCCTTTTAGTGTTACAACACATATATATACATGCCGAAGCATACATAAAACCCAATTCATTAACCCTGGGTTAAAGCATAATCTTAGTTCCCTTGATCGGATCTACAAAATACTAGGGGCCAAAAACCATCATGCTCCAAAACCATGTGCAAACCCATGCACAAAAACATGGGCGGGTCCGCCCACTGAAAAATAGTGTCCAAAATGTTTTTCCCAAGTCGTTGCCCCGGACCCCGAACAGGGGGGGCTAACACCCCCCTGTGACCCCCCTATTGTGCCCATGGCAACATACATGTGGGGCTATCGCCAAACCATAGCAAACACAACCATTAAATCTATAATAACTCATTATTTTTACAATTTCACTATCTAAATTAAAATGTTGTGGTGTTTCCATGGATTTTTTATATGAGAAGATATCTCTACATCTAGGAAAATGGATAGAAAATCCCCCATACTTTACATCTCTGAGGAAGATGAACCATGTATCAGTTTCCTAGGTCCCATGTTCGCACACATTACATGCTTCATAGATAGAAACACTACATATACATGGTCAAAGTGTACAATGTTTTCCATAGGAATAACCTTCTAGAAAATTACCCTAATTCACAGGTCTACCGATGTGTAAAGAGATCATGCCTCGAAAATATAGTAGCACATCCACCATTTTTTCCTTGTACCAAGGAAATTGAGTGGGTTCTAAAACACATTATTCCTAAAAATTCCATGATCAAGGATTCTCAGGGAAATCCATTAAAAACATTTATAACATCCAATGTCAATGCTTACTATGGGCTCCCTCTTGAAAAGATATTCCTATATTAAAAATGGCTAGATGGATTTAATTATATGACCAAGAATCTAATGAAAAAAAAGGCAGATTAACTAGAGAGGCTTCAAATCTAGGCCAAATAAGTAATACCCAACATAAATTCTTATGACTCCCTGCCAATTAGTAGCTACCATTTTGTGTTGGTTATATGGCAAACAAACACATAATTTTTCAATGAAAGTTGGGTGCTCCTAATGTACTTTGTTGTTTCCACAAGGAATATTTTTAACTGGTAGAAATAATTTTATCCTCCCTAAAATAAAATATAAATATGGCCCAAAACCAAGAGGAAGGGAATAATATCCAATTCCTTATGGTCTCTCACCTTATGGTCGTATTCTACATGAAGCATGCCTTCCAAAAAATGAATTGGAAATGGATAACAAAGGAAGGTCCCATCTATTTATATTGCATAATATTATGGGAATAAAAATATTGTACATATTTTTCCCAAATATGCCATAAATTTTTCATTCCCTTGTATGAAGAACTCTCCAATGCACTATATCAATGCATGTGCGAAAGATCCATGCAGGCCATAAAATACATTAAATACTAGTTCATCGAGGGGAAAGCAACATACTTGAGAGTATACGGGATAGATAAAGTACCCCTCTTATTTCCTCAACTTGTCACCAACAAAGTGATTATTGAGTAGTATATTGGGCATTTATAAGAGTGGGGGGAGATTCTTGAGAAATAAGATGGCTCCCTAGCACCATATGTCATTCCACTTAAGCTCATATACTCTTAAATATATGAAGGAATCTAGAGTAGAATCTAACACTCTATCCCCTTTCCATTTTGGTGATTTGTTTTCCCCATGTATGATCTATAATTAGTGGTTTGAAATGATTATAGATTGTGTGGGTATAAATGGGACTAGAAATATGAGACTTTGGTTAAGGAAGAAAATTTAAGGAATCCAAAATTTTATTATGAATACAAATTTTAGAATGGGACATGCTTCCAAACCCACCAGAAAGAAAATAAAAAATACTAGTGGAGAAAGAGGCTTTGGTGAGGAAACAATCTTCCCAAATGGAAAAAACTAGGTTATCCAAGGAAAAGAAATTTAAATAATACCAAGAAGTATTTAGGCTTGGAGAAGCTAATATATTGGAATACGAGATAGCTAATTTCGCTTAATAAAAAGAATAGAAGAGAAAACAGTAAACAAAAAGTGAAACGAACTAGAAAAGAGGAAGAGGAAAAGAGAGAAAGGGAATATTAAGAGAAGAGATTCAAAGAAGAAGAAGATGCTAGGAAAAATTAGGAGACCCTCAAAGCACAAGAGGGGACCTAGTATGTACAAGATAAAACTCAAAAAGGAAATGGACGTGCAAGTCCTATGGATGTATACCCCACACAATCATCCATACAACCATTATTGGGGGGCATATCCTTGTGCAAGATTTAGGCATCACTCCTACAAGGATGAGGAAGTTTTTCAACATTAGTAGCTTTAGATATGGAAAGAGAATGACACTAAACATTGAGCAAACATAAATAAAAATTCCTATTTCTTACTTTTCTCCAGTATCCATCACAATGGAGAAGGTCATTATTCCTGATACTAGCACAAATCCTTTATTGATGGCCTTGGTTAGCACAAACTTCTCATAGACAAATAAGCAAAGTGTTAAAGATATTCTAGACCAACTCCAAAAGTATAAAAACCACATAACAAATCTTCAATGGTAAAATTGGATTCTTAGAGCTTAGAATAAGGCATTGAAACTAAAGAAGCATAATGTAGAATATTATTAGTCCTACGTTTTTGAAGTGCATGGATCTCAAAAAGCAATGGTGAAATAAGTCTACCCCTGCTTTCAACAAATGCAAAAGATTGTATCCAAGTTGCTCCCACTATGGGAGAAGGAGAAATATAGATGGAAACAAATGAAAGAAGGACTAATACCATTTGACTAAATTAAGAAATTGCCAAAATAATATCCCAACGCTCTTGTTGACGTCCTAAGGATCATTGAGGAGGAAATCAAGTATGATTATGTAGTAGTCAATCAAGCCCTCAATGCCTAGGAAAAGTTAGAAAAATATTTAGCCCAATATGTGGCTCTCTATCAAAGCAACCATGCTTTGGAATAAATCTTGATCAATATGAACAAGTTGCCATACATTAAAGGTCAAGGGGTGTAGGTTTTAACCTTGTACATAAATTATCTACAAACGAATCTTAAAAATAGAAAATAAACAATAGTGAGAGCATACAACATAAAACAGTTATACACAGATATTTTCTCTTGGATCCCAAATCGGGATGACCAGCTTGATTTTTCATTATATTCCTTTCAATGTTACAACACATATATATATACATGTTGAAGCATACATAAACCCCAATCCATTAACCCTGGATTAGAAAATAACCGTAGTTCCCTTGACCGGATCTAAAAAATACCAGGGGCCAAAAACCATCGTCCCCCAAAAACCATGTGCAAACTCATGCACAAAACCATGGGTGGCCCCGCCTATGAGTGGGTCCACACACAAAAAAAAAAATTTCTCGGGGCGCTGTCACCCCCCCTGCTGCACCCGGTGCAACGTTGAAAGAGTATAACACATACCCAACATTCTCCCACTTGTTGTTTTCTTTCCGCGGGGGGTCACAGGAGAGCTTAATAATCATTCCAGCTCTGCAACACCCATTGTTTCTCTACACCAAGAGAACTTCTTAGTGCTCACAAACTTCATCATTGCATCTGCAACATTCTTCAAAGTGTCTACCTTTACCAGAAACACCCTTTTAACCTCAACCATATCTCTCACAAAGTGATATTGAACATCAATGTGCTTTGTCTTTGAATGATAAGCAGGGTTCTTAGCCAAGAAAATTGCACTTTAGCTATCACAGTCTATCCTTATAGCTTACTGCACCAACCCCATACTTGAACACAATATCTACGTGGGACTAATCGTGGAAAGAATATAACACATACCCAAAAATGGGAAGCAAGACCAAACCTTGAAGTTAACAAAGAACTGGATGAATTCTTGAATGTATGGGAGCTATCATTCAATGTATTCATGAGCAAAGTAACCAAAGATTCCTTCAAACAACATATAACAGAACTAGCCATGTAAAAAAAAATATGTAATTCCTTTACAGTTTTCTTGGAAAATCATTTTTAGAGTCTTGCTCAAAGTACCACTAAATTTCATGTATCCATGGAGGGACTACTACCTAGTAGAATCAAGATTATCTCCTCTCACTATATAATCTAGGCGTCCTATCTACATGAAAAATTAGGGGTTAAAGTAAGTAACCATATGATCTTGTCACATGCTTCATTCTTATATTTTTTTAAATTATAATAATTTTGTATTAAGTTGGGATAATATATAGAAAAGAAATGGAAAATTTGTAATTGTTCTTGGCGAAGTAAAGAAGCCTCAAGAAGAAATAACCTTTGGTATCTATTAGATTTCCAAAAATCAAAGAGAAAGGGACTTTTGGAAATTCATATATTTGAGAACCCTAAAATATAATATTGAGAAGCCCTCTGGGTTGTGATAGGAGATAGATTGGATTTTCGCATCTGGTCATGAGTTTCTTATGACTTTTCTACAGTAATTTTCATGTATCCTTATGGTTATGTGAATTTTATTACTAATTTACTGGTGGATTTTATTCTTTTTTATTGGTATATTTCACATTTTCAATCTCTCTTTTGTAGTTTCTTTCAAATCTGAATGAATTAGTACTAATTGGATTATATACTGACTTTTCTATATTTATCAATTTATATTGTTATTTACATTTCTTGCATTATCCAAAAAAAAAAATTATTTCATTGTTAAGAAATATAATACATTCACTCATTCATTAATCCATCACATTTCTTTCATTTATATTAGATTAGAATTGTCATAATTATCTTTAGTTACATAATTTAGTTTGTCATTTCTCACATCTTCCATGTGATGTAAATTTATTTACTTAGCACATAGCACTCAACCTCACTAATGATTTCCAACCCAAAATTTGAATAGGTCTTTCAGTCTAAATAGTGTGAGATCTAATTGGAACTTCATATGGAAGGGAACAACTATTATTGTTGTTGGTAATTTATCTCTATCAACAACTAAATTGGTGCTAGAAGGAGAGCTTGAGTTTCTTGGCTATTGCAAATCCTCAATTGTGACATAGATATTGAAAATGATAAACATATATGACAACCACATGCCCCTCATATGACCCCTAAGCAACTTAAAAGGGAAACAAGTTATGAAACTGCCACTTCCAAGATTGAAAATCTTAGGTCTTCCAACAAATCTGTGTATGTTTTCCCTCCAAATTTAAGTCCTTTAAATGTATTACCATTTCATACACTAAAAAATTTTGAAAATACCTTATAGCCTCCAAGTTATCCTGGAGTACCTATTACCTAGGTTGGAATCTTTATCTACTCATCAGAAGATTTAATTAAACTATATTTCTGATAAATTCATGAACCACTCAACCAAAATTCCCTAATCTCATTTGGATCACCTCACTCTCCTAATTTATCCTCCAATTCTAACGATGAAGATGACCAGGATGATTTCACCAATCCCATGGCTAGTAATAAGAACCACATACTTGTGTGAATGTCCCAAGGAGTCTTAAACCTTGGTGGAATTTTGCATGAATTGTCTAAATTCCTCAAGATTCTCTTACCCAATTTTGATGTAACAACCCTGGTTGATTTCTATGTAAATAAAAAATAATACCAAGTTCACAGGACATGTATTCCAAGGTGAATGTTAGGAAAAACATACTGATGGGGATCACTGGTTATTAATAAATGGCTAAGGAAAATGGAAAGGCAGTGGAAAAGGAAAAGAGGCATCAATCGCATGTATTAATGAAATTAATGGAAAATAGGAGAAAAGGGAGATGAAAGGTCAAAAAATTGCATGAGGAGGAAATTGAAGGAAAAATGAAGAAAATAGAGGCCCCAGTGACAAAAAGGATTATGAATATCATATCACATCCTTTTTTGGTTTATATTGTTCCAGTTCAATCTTTGACACTCTCATTCTATTGTCTCTCTCTCATGCTCTTACACACTTAGATAAATGTTGGAGAATTGTTGGAGCATGCTTGGAGCACTCTAGTTTTCATTGGAATTAGAGAAAAAAAGGCCAAGGAAAGTGGGAAAGCACAAGGGAACAGTCAGATCAGCAGCTAAAATTGGATTACTTTGTAGGTATCTAGTTTCATGTATGATTTACTTGCTATTTTTTGTATGCATGGTATATGAATGTGGTTATTTGGTTATGATATGTCATTGGCATGGGGGATTTCTTGGATTGATATTTTTTTTCCTAATCTTTCCATTTCCTGGATAGCCATGGTGTTATAGGTTTTTCCACTTGTTGTTTTTTATTAGTTCTCATATTCCTTACGATTGTGGGTTGAGTTATTGGTTGTCAGATCTGGTGGTTGGAACAAACATTTTGGAGCCCTAGAATAGCTTGGGTTGAGTTACTATTCCTAGAGACTTGGTTGGAAAAATTCTATGGAGCCCTTGGTCGGTTGAGTTAGTAGTCCTAGATCCTTGGTTGGAAAAACACTCTGGAGCCCTAGAATTTTATGGGTTGAGTTATTAGTTCTTGTAACCGCAGTTGGGAGAAAGACTTTTGAGCCCTAGAGAGCTTGGGTAGAGACCAATCTAGTTGATGTTAGTGATGTACAACCATGAGGTTAAATCACTGGTTGAGGGTTGAGGTGGTTTTTCCTCTATAATCCTTGGCTTGATTTTGGTTGGTTTATTATATAATATATCACATTCACACTTAGAATATGGTGTGGGGGTGATTCACTAAAAGATATATTTCGTTCATCCCAATCTATGGTCAAGTGGTACGTGGAAGTCCCTGACTTGGTTGGATTTTCATATGTAAATAAGATATATTTTCCTCTTGTATTTCATGAGTAATTGTACTTGTTATTATGTATCTTTGATGGCTATTTTATCATTGTGTATATGTTGTTCATTTGGTGGTTATATGTTGGTTATATGATGTATAGTGGCTATGCCTCTTGATATGTTTTGATTTGTTGATGAATGGTTTGTTGAGAATGCAGCAAGATGATGGAGCTTAGTGAAATGAAGTCGCCTTCACTAAGTGGGCCCGCAGGCAAATTCTGGCGCAAAGTCTATTTTTAGACTATGTCTATTTTTAGACATACGGAGCATAATTTGGGAATTCTACTTGGAGATTCTTAAAGTATGCGACATGTTGGTAAAAATAGATGAGACCCTTATTTTTAGGACCCGGGCTATTTTTAGACTGATCTCCTAAAAATATGGAAGTCAAATATTATTTACCCTTAATAATATTTTGACTATAAACAGCAGTTTACTCTCTTGGCGCACTTCGGTTTGAGTCATGGAGGTGGCTCATGCAACTGACACAAGGAATCACGTGGTTCCTAGGGTTTGATGGCATCTTGCATGGTTGGCTTCAGTTAGACTTCAGTGGCAGGAGTGTTGGAGGAGTTAACGGGACAGATAGTGGAGTTGTGTTCTGTTTGTTTTAGTTGAACTAGTTGGGATTAGTTAACTAACTAATCAACTAGATATGAGTGGAGTAAATTAAATAATATTTAATTTACTAAATATTAACTCATTAGTCAACTCAAGAACACTTCAGTTCACTACTGTGCATGATCAGTTCAGTGGAGACCAGTGGAAGAGGTAGATGAAAGGGTGAGTAAAGCTATCAGTTGGTAGATTTGTTTTGCATGAGATTTGAATTACACTTGGAGGAATTGTCCATGACAATTACGCAATCAAGGCAAGGGGATTCGAACCTTGAACCTCTTCATATACAGGCCATGATTGCGCAATAGAGGCAAGGCAGTTAGTGGTGTTTTTTGAACCCGAGACTTGTTCAAAACCAAGCTAGATTGTGAGTAACTTCATGAGAGAGTACTGAGTACTTGTGAGGAGTATTGTACTTGTTTGGTTACTTGATTTCTCCATTATAATATACACAATAGCTGCGGGGTTTTCAGCTATAGGCTTTCCCCATACATACCGAGTTAATGTGTGATTGAATTGATGTGAGATTGCTTCTGTTATTTCCGCATGTGACAATTAATTGTAGAAGAAGGTTATGTGTTATGTATGCAATTCGAAATTGATATATGACCAGGTTAATCTTCAGTGAATAAGTGATTTATTCAGCAAATTTCTACATGGTATCGGAGCGAGATTAATTGTCGAGATCTATTACGATGATTGCAAACTTATTTCCTCGGACAGAGTCTGCATACGGGCCAGGAAGCCTCCGGATTCATCTTTCTTCGGAAAGTGAAAGGTCTGGTAAAAGCCCCTTGCAGTCAATCTCTGATTTGGAAATAATTTGTTTTCAAGTGTAGATCGAAGCGATAGAGCTTGGAGTTTGGAATTCGAATTTTGCAGAAGGTTGGTTTTCTTGGTGCCGGTGTTGAAAATGTCTTCTTTCAACGGTTTGCGACTCGAATATGCTCTTGAAGGCAGTTCGAATTATGTTGCATGGAAGGATCGCATGGAAGCAGTGTTAGAAGATAATGGTATGAAGGAGTTTGTAGATACGGATGTCCCAAAGCCCACTGATGCAGCTTTAGTCGATGCATGGCAAAAGAAGATAGCGAAATGTCGAAGGATCCTGTTGGAGGGCGTCAAGGATCATATTGTATCCAGCCTACATGGAAAGGCTACTCCATATTTAATGTGGAAAGCTTTGACGGATCCATTCCAGAGTAAGAGTGACCAAAGGAAGCTGGTAGTCAAAGATAAGCTCAGGAACATCAAGATGGAGAAGGGCGACAGTATCGCCAAATACCTCACGAAGTTCACTCAATGCAGAGATGAGCTGGGAAGTGTGGGGGTTACTGTCGATGAAGAGGACATGGTCGACCTGGCTCTCCTTGGTCTTCCTAAGGCTTGGCACTCATATCAAGATAGTGTCAATGGTCGGGAGAAGCTGCCGGGATGGGAGCGCCTTTGGGCGGATCTCATGCAGGAGGAGATAAGGAGGACTACTCGAGATGGATCTTCATCAAAGGGAGCCGATGAAGAAAACTGCGCTTTGGTGTCCAAAGCTAAGAAAGGGAAGGGTAAGAAAACCTCTCATTCTGGAGCTAAGGGCAAGAAGCAGGATATGGCGAAAGTGAAATGTTTTCACTGCCATGATCACGGACATTATGCTACCAATTGTCCAAGGAAGAAGAAGAACAAGCAAGCGGGAAGATCTGCAGATGGAGAAGCTTTTGCTTCACAGTTCGAGCTTGACTTTTCACTGATTGCATGCTTGGTTTCAAGTGTGATGGGATCGGTGTGGTTCTTGGACAGCGGTGCGTCATTTCATATGACGGGAGATTGGGAGTTGTTCTCAGATCTGGAGGACAAGGATTTGGGTATGCACATCGAGATGGGCGATGACGGTAGATACAGTGCGACTGGTATCGGTACCGTATCCTTTCAGAGGGAGTCTGGTAAACCCTTTGTCTTAAAGGATGTCATGCATGTACCGGGATTGAAGAAGAACCTGATTTCAGTAGCGATGTTGGAGGATAAGGGTTATGATGTGGTCTTCAGCGAAGGAAAAGCCTTCCTGCGCAGTAAGACTACTGGAGAGACCCTGAAGATAGGGGTTCGAACTCAGAACCTTTATCAGTTGCAGGTAGATGACTGCGCAGCTATGGCATGCAAGGCTGGAGATGTGGTGAGCCGGGATGATGAGGGCGAACTATGGCACAGGAGATTGGGCCATCTTCACCATGGAGCTTTGAAAATTCTGCAGCAGATTTCTACTGGACTTCCTAAGGGCACCCTTGCGCAGTCAGATCAGTGCAAGGGGTGTACTTTAGGAAAGTATGTGAAAGCCACCTTTCACGAGAAGGATAGTCGCGCCACGACGATCCTTGAGAGAGTTCACACAGACGTGTGTGGTCCTTTCTCAGTTGCTTCGACAGCAAAGCACAAGTATTATGTGATCTTTGTTGATGATTTCTCTCGAAAGTGCTGGATCTTATTCATGCCGAAGAAGAGCGATACATTCGCGAATTTTTGTGAGTTTAAAGCACTGGTCGAGAAGGAGTTCGGGAAGAAGGTGATTGCTCTAAGGAGTGATAACGGTGGTGAATTCATCTCGGCTGAATTCAAGGAGTTCTGCAGCACAGAAGGGATTCGGAGAGAGCTCATCGCACCCCATAACCCATAGCAGAACGGGGTGGCTGAGCGGAAGAACAGAACGATCGTGGGTGCTGCACGGGCGATGTTGCATGATCAGGGCCTACCCCTTCACTTGTGGGCTGAGGCATGCAATACAGCAGTGTATGTGCAGAACCGTTGTTCTCACAAGGTTCTTGGCATGAGTACACCAGAGGAGGCTTATTCTGGTAAGAGGCCTGATATTTCCCATTTGCGGATTTTCGGATCTCCTGTCTACATGCATGTGACGAAGGATGCGAGAAGGAAGCTGGATCCAACTGCTGAAGTTGGAATATTGGTGGGGTACACTGATACACCTCATAACTATCGGGTGTATGTGCCAGACAGTCGCAAGACTGTTGTGCGACGGGATATAAAATTTCAGGAGGAGAAAGCCATGCAGTGTTCGCTTGAGAGGGAGCTACACTTGCATGCAGATGAGGAGCCGTTAGTTCCTAAGGAGGAGCTTCCGGATGTGGATCAGCCACAAGAGGAAGTTCAGGAGGTGGAAGAAACCACCCATGCAGCGCCAACCATCAGAGGGCGCATGCGCACTAGAGAAGCTGAGCGACTGGCTCGAGATGCAGAGAAGGTTGTAGGACCACCTACAGCACAGCGCAGACAGAGGCAGTCACCGGATCGGTACACTGGATACATGGCTCTTGTGAGTCAATGTGTTGTGATGAAGCCATCCTCTTTTGAGGAAGCTGTGGAGGAACCCGCATGGGTTGATGCCATGATCGAAGAATATGATTCGATCGTCAGGAACAGTGCATGGGATATTGTCCCAAGACCGGTTGGGAAATCAGTTGTAGGTTCGCGATGGATCTACAAAGTGAAGCAGGCGGCTGACGGGAGTGTGGAGAAGTACAAGGCGAGATTTGTCGCCCGTGGCTTCTCACAGATCGAGGGGATTGACTATGAGGAGACTTTTGCACCTGTCGCAAGGTACTCTTCCATACCGACGATCCTTGCTCTCTCAGCGCAGATGGGGTGGCACATTCATCAGATGGATGTGAAGACTGCGTTCCTCAATGGAGTTATTGAGGAGGAGGTGTACATAGAGCAGCCTGAAGGTTTTGAGATCTTCAACAGTGAGTCGCATGTGTGCCGACTCAAGAGAGCACTGTACGGGCTGAAGCAAGCACCTCGTGCTTGGTACACTCGGATAGACAGCTACTTCACCGGGCTTGGATTATCCAAGAGTGAGGCGGATCCAAACCTGTACCAGATTGTGGTGGAGGGGAAGCTGTTGATCATCGTACTGTATGTAGATGATCCGATTTTGACTGGCGATGAGCAGTTGATACTTTCATGCAAGGAGGATCTTGCACGAGAGTTTGAGATGAAGGACTTGGGCATCCTTCATTATTTCCCGGGATTGGAGATTTGGCAGCGCAGTGGAGGACTGTTTGTTTCTCAGGGCAAGTATGCCCGGGAGATTCTGGAGAGGTTCAACATGCAAGGCTGCAAGCCTGTTGATACTCCTCTTCCTGGAGGTTGGAGGAAGGGAGATGCTACTTCGGAGGAGGTAGTGGATGCCACTGTCTATCGACAGTTGGTGGGGTCGTTGATGTATTTGGTCAATACTCGACCCGATATATGCTATGCAGTTAACCAGCTCTCGCAAGCTATGGTTAAGCCTACCAAGCTCTTTTGGAAGGCGGGCAAGCATGTATTGCGCTATATCAGAGGCACATCGGGATATGGTCTATGGTACAGACAAGAGGATGGAGTGAAACTTTCTGGTTTCACTGATGCAGATTGGGCAGGGAGCCCAACAGACCGGAAGAGCACTTCTGGAGGAGTTTTCAGCATTGGGTCGACAGCAGTTTCCTGGTACAGCAGGAAGCAGAGATCCGTGGCACTCAGTTCCGCAGAGGCCGAGTACATGGCAGCAAGCTTGGCTGCATGTGAGGCTATTTGGATGAGGAAGATCCTCGCAGGTTTGTTCAGGTTGCATTTGGAGCCTACAGTGATCTACTGTGATAACCAGAGCTGCATCAAGCTCTCGGCTAATCCAGTTTTTTATGATAGGTCCAAACATATCGACATCAGGTACCATCACATCAGAGATTGTGTTCAGCGGAGGATCATGATGCTTTCATATGTTCCCACGGAGGATCAGGATGCCGACATCCCGACGAAGGCGCTCACCAGGAGCAAGTTCGAATTCCACAGAGGCAGGATAGGGATTGCAGATAATCCATATCTTGCTGAGAGGGAGTGTTGAGAATGCAGCAAGATGATGGAGCTTAGTGAAATGAAGTCGCCTTCACTAAGTGGGCCCGCAGGCAAATTCTGGCGCAAAGTCTATTTTTTAGACTATGTCTATTTTTAGACATACAGAGCATAATTTGGGAATTCTACTTGGATATTCTTAAAGTATGCGACATGTCGGTAAAAATAGATGAGATCCTTATTTTTAGGACTCGGGCTATTTTTAGACTGATCTCCTAAAAATATGGAAGTCAAATATTATTTACCCTTAATAATATTTTGACTATAAACAGCAGTTTACTCTCTTGGCGCACTTCAGTTTGAGTCATGGAGGTGGCTCATGCAACCGACACAAGGAATCACGTGGTTCCTAGGGTTTGATGGCATCTTGCATGGTTGGCTTCAGTTAGACTTCAGTGGCAGGAGTTTTGGAGGAGTTAACGGGACAAGTAGTGGAGTTGTGTTCTGCTTGTTTTAGTTGAACTAGTTGGGATTAGTTAACTAACTAATCAACTAGATATGAGTGGAGTAAATTAAATAATATTTAATTTACTAAATATTAACTCATTAGTCAACTCAAGAACACTTCTGTTCACTACAGTGCATGATCAGTTCAGTGGAGACCAGTGGAAGAGGTAGATGAAAGGGTGAGTAAAGCTATCAGTTGGTAGATTTGTTTTGCATGAGATTTGCATTACACTTGGAGGAATTGTCCATGACAATTACGCAATCAAGGCAAGGGGATTCGAACCTTGAACCTCTTCATATACAGGCCATGATTGCGCAATAGGGCAAGGCAATTGGCGGGGAGTTTTGAACCTCAGACTTGTTCAAAACTGAGTCAGATTGTGAGTAACTTCATGAGAGAGTACTGAGTACTTGTGAGGAGTATCGTACTTGTTTGGTTACTTGATTTCTCCATTATAATATACACAATAGCTGCGGGGTTTTCAGCTATAGGCTTTCCCCATACATACTGAGTTAATGTGTGATTGATTTGATGTGAGATTGCTTCTGTTATTTCCGCATGTGACAATTAATTGTAGAAGAAGGTTATGTGTTATGTATGCAATTCGAAATTGATATATGACCAGGTTAATCTTCAGTGAATAAGTGATTTATTCAGCTAATTTCTACATGGTTAATGAATGCATGAGTTAATAGATGTTATTGAATATATTATGAGAGGGAATTAGACATTATTGATGATTCTCAGAGAATTATCATTCCCTTATGTTTAAGTATGCATTCATGACCTTTAGATTACATGTTTTCCATATTTTTTATGAAATGACTATCATGGTTATGCCTAGTTAGGTCAACTATTTGATCAAGTTTTGTATGAATGTATTTGTCTTGATGTCATTTATCATTATAGAAAGTCCCACTGAGTTTTGAAAAGTGGTCTAGAGTCTTACTTTTATTTTAGGCTCAGAATCTGGGACTGCATGCTCGGAACTAGACATTTTAGGTTGCAATTGCATGGATGCAGGATTTTTCATGTGGATGGAGGCTTCCAACTGCATGGAGGGTTTGTTGTGGGATTAGTTTGGGGCCTAGGTCTAAAAAAGGGGTGTCCAACTTAGGTTTTTACCACCTAGGGTGGTTACCCAGCCTCTGAGTGACCTGTAGCCCATGTAGAATGTTATGAGTTTTGTTAATTTGTATTCCGCAGTCGGCCCCACTTCCTTAATGGGACCTAGGAGGTTGGGTCATGTCATAATATCTCCTCCTCTCATGTTTACCCTATAAGGTCAGTGAAATTGAGTAGATATGGGAGGGTTGGATACAGAATGGTATTAGAGCTCCTAGGTTCAACACTTGGACTGGATGGACAGAATGTGTTTGTCATGCATGTATGTTAGTTTTTTATGTGTTTGATATGCACACATTGTGATTTTCATTTTTGTAGTAGTGTCATCACGTAGAGGTTGATAACTTTGATGTTGAGATGATTGATGTATTTCTTTCATTATGTGTGTGTGTGTGTGTGTGTGTGTGTGTGTGTGTGTGTGTGTGTTGTGCTAATCCATATTGATTTTTCAAACGAGATAGCCTCACCAGAACTTCATTGAGGTATGTGGATTATTCTTATTTTTGGTTTATCTGACATGGTATGTTTTCAAGAAGAAGAGGATCAAAGTTGAAAATAAAAATGTTGGACTGCATTTCACGTGGTTCTCCCTACAGATCATATGAGAAGCATTGTGATGAGTAATCCCCTGACATAGCAGACACATTGAGAAGTTTGAAAGTAGATATCATAAGTTGTAAGACGGATGATGATGGGATAACTCAGTCATAGGAAAAAATTATTAGGGTGCAAGAGAAAAAATCATAGGTTAGTGTATTGATCCTTCATAATTTGTCAAATTTGTAGAGTCAGGGACTGCTTAGGATTAGTCATGGATGTGAGGAAATGATTAATGGGTAATATGGAAATAAGTCTCATTTTGGATATAAGTTTGATAGGGATGACACAGTAATAGATGGTAGGTTCATGGATACACTTGGATTTCATTCTAGGTTTGGTCCATAGAGACAACATTGTCATCACTAACAACATCTATATAGGAGGATTGAGAAATAGTACTTGCCAGAGGAATTCAAGAAACCAAAGCCTCCTACATTCGATGGAGAAATGAAGAAGTCATGGGATGCATAAGCTTAGTTTCTTGGGATGGGTAAGTTATTCAAATTTCATGATTACTCAAATAATATGAAAATCTGGGATAGCTACATTCAATATTAAAGGAAATCAGACATTTGGTGGGAAAATGTAAAGAATTTCAAAGGAATTTGAGAAGAGGAGCCGACTTTGAGTGAGTTCGAGAGACTTTTTAGGAACAATTATCTATATGAAAGATATTATGATGGTAGGGGAAAGGATTTATATGAGTTGAGTATGGGATCTATGACCGATGAGAAGTACACTAGAATATATATTCCTTACCTTAAGGAGAAGAAAGAAAATATTTAGAGATTCATGAGTGAGTTTTTGGTATCCTTCAAAGACAAGATTGAGTTTGAAGAGCCTATATCGTTGGAAAAATTCATCAAAAAGTTGAAGCCCTGTTATGAGCAGTCGAAGTGCAAGACTAATTTTGAGAATGAATAGAAAGATAATGAGAAGAACAAGGGAAATTGGGTCAATAAGAGAGGAAAACCACAAGATACTAATGACAAGGAGAATGCAGCACCACACAAGAAGTTCAACATAGCTAACATAGGACAAGGATTTCAGTGTGAGGATTAGAACAAGGGTGATGGCAGGAATCCTTTACAGTGTAGGCCTTATGGCAAGGATCATTGCAGGAGAGATTTTCCATAGCATCAGGGTGGAAGACCATAGATCTATAAGGTTCAGGAGGCATAGGAAATTGGCGATGTTGGACAGAGTATTCCTCAAATTTACACACTATTCGATAATATGTAGACTAATAATTAGGCATCTATTATCGATATGGGAGGTAAGATTTTTTATCAAGTTGTTTCTATTTTGATTTACCTTCGATATAACTATAGTTATATCAATATTGACCTAGTGGAAAAGTGTGGTTTGAACAAAGAATTGAATGCAGAGAATATTATAGGGTAAGAAGAAGGTGACATCAGCGAGAATGGTTACAAAGATGTAAGAAAAGCGTAGTTTCAGGTAAGGATGTTGAGGATATGGAGGTATTGAAGATGTATCTTGTTTTTCAACAATTTCAAGATGTATTTCCAGCAGATATTTCAGATTTTCCTCTACATAGGGAAGTGGAATTTTCTATTGAGTTGATGCTTAGAGTAGCACCATCATCAAAGGCATCATACAATATGAGCACTCCAAAGTTAGTGGAAATGAAGTTGTAGTTGAAGGAAATTCATGACAAGGGATACATTAGGCCAAGTGTGTTGCCTTGTGGTGCACCAATATTGTTTGTGAAGAAGAAGGATGTTACTCTTAGGTTATGTATTGACTACATGTAGTTGAACAAGGTGACGATGAAGAATAGGTATCCTTTGTCATGGATTGATGAATTGTTTTACCATTTGAAGGGAGCAACAATTTTCTCGAAGGTTGATTTGAGATCGGGATATCATTAGGTATGCATTAAAGTAGAATACATATACAAGACTTCTTTTTAGATGAGGTGTGAGCACTATGAGTTTGTAGTAGTTCCTTTTGGTTTGAGTAATGCTCCAACTATTTTCATGTGTTTTATGAATAATGTGTTGTGTCATTATTTGGACAAGTTGGTGATAGTATTCATTGATGACATATTGATATATTCTAAGAATGAGGAATAACATGAAGAACACCTAGCAGTAGTTTTGAGGTTGTTAAAAGAACATCGGTTGTATGCCAAACTTAGCAAATGCAATTTATTTCATACATAATTTCATTACTTGGAGCATGTGGTTTCCAAGGAAGGTATAACAATCAACCCGAAAAATATTAAAGCTATCATAGAGTGGGAAACTCTTAGGAATGTGGATGAGGTAAGATTATTCATGGGATTAGTGGGTTATTATAGGAGGTTCATTAGGAACTTTCCACAGATTACATATCCTATTATATCCTTGCATAGGAAAGGAAATAAATTTGAATGGACAGAGGAATGTGTAGCTAGTTTTGAGTAGTTGAAGTAGTTTCTTACAAATATGTCAGACACCTCTACAATTATTTCATCGGATATATCTATCTATCTTCCTCTAACCATGGAGAACCCTTCTTGCAAGTTCTGTAAGAATTCGGTGGCCACTGCTTCATGAGGTTGTTGCATCCTCGTGAAATATGTAATCCATCCTAGTCTTTCCAAAATCTCTCGTGCAACATCAGAAAAAACCAACACCTGTGGCTTACTGCAAATTGGTCATCCTCCCATCATCTCTGCAGTCTATTATTTCTTTCCAAACACACAGTGATCGCAATGGAACAACACAGCACGGTAAATTGGAATAATATTGTTAAATTTTGTTATTCCCTAAAACGTAGGGATTTGGTTCGCATACAGGTAAAGAAATATCGGGATTTGATCTGCATGCAGACATCCGTGCCCCCCCTGATGGATGATAGGTCACCCTCAACTGTCAATTGAGAGAGGCAAGTGTGGCACAACCGTAGTACAGCAGGAAAAAGTAGGCATAATTATTATACATTCAATCAAATTATAGCAATTACTGAAATCAATGTGTGTGATAAATCGGTAATAGATATAAAATCGTTTTGTAATGATTCAAATATGACGAGAAGGGACAGCTTAAGATAAACATAAGTACAAATGTGTTATTTACCACTTCAAACTAATATGATCGATTTGTAATGATTTTCATGTATAATAGGTTCGAAATCAAAGGTTAAGGATTCATACTTCCATTTGATATTTAAATAGAGATATAGGAAAAAGGGTTAAATATGACTATTGATGTGTATAAATGTGACTCCAATACCATCAATAGAGCTCTATTGCCCATAGGTGTCCATAACCTTGACAGAGTTGCTTTCTCACCCTTGGAACCATTGTCCTTTATTTATGCTGAGGAAGTGCTTTGTTGAATGTCATAACAGAGGCCATTGTGCTAGCTTGGTGACCAGATAAATCACAATGCCATTCACCAGGAAGAAGTGGAAAATGGGCAGGCTAGCTCGTGATTATACCTCCTGTTCCAAGGACTTCTTTAATTTTTTCAATTGTCCATTGGACCATATCCCTGGTTTGGTGGCCATGATAGGAATGCCACATCACTGAATTCCTTATGATCATGGTAGGCTGGCTCTTGATGAGACCCCCTATCCTCCATCTACCAAATCATAAAATTATTAGTGGAACATATAAATATTTTTCTTTTTCATATAACACTTTCCTAGTTATTCATAAAGGATGGCTCAGCACTCCTTAAGAGTAGGGATGGTGGAAGAAGTCTGAACATCTCAATAGAAAAGAATATGCCCTTATTCCTACTCCATAAATAAAAATCAAGGAAATTTATAACATATGGGAAAGAACCAATCATGATAAGGATAATCGATCAGATTAATTCAGTGGTAGTAAAACAACAAAATTATGTTATTGATTATGTCCCTTTTTCCTGTTTTCTTATCATTAATAAACACTTTTCTTAAAAATGACGATTTCTTTTGATTTGTTGATTATAGTAAGCTTTAATTTGTATGATTGTATATGAATAATATGTTTTCCTTTAGAAGATTCATTATAAATTCTCAAAATGCTAATGTAAAACAAAAAACAATCCATTCAAAAGGTGTTGTTCCTTTAAAAAGAACAGCAGAAACAATCTGCGGAATTGTTGTTCCTTCCGAAAGGAACAGAAAAAACACTCTACGGAACTACTGTTCCTTTCAAAAGGAACAAAAGAAGTTTTTTTCCTTTAGAAAGGAACAGAAAAACTCAGAACAAGCGAAATAAACAGAGTTTTTGAAAAAAACAGAATTCCATAAAACAAACAACGAAAACTGAAATAAACAGAGATTTGAAAAAAATGAATTCCCTAAAACAAATAATCCAAATAAATGAACAATCTTTATGTACAAAATTTTAAAAAAGAGAAATTATTTAATAAAATGGTGCCAAGGAGGAGTTATCCCCTTTAGCCAGAATTTCCATGGTAGAATCTTCCCGTAACTGTTGGTAAAAGGATTCTTGGGTAAGCGATTTATGATACAATCGTACTCGATGACCGTTTACCTTAAAGGAATGCCCAGATCCATCAACAGTAGCTAATGTAATAGTGCCATTATCATGCACTTTTTGTATTTCATAGGGTCCGAGCCATCGTGTCTGGAGTTTCCCTAGAAAAGCCTGAAACCTAGAATCATATAGGAGTGCCCAGTCTCCTTCGTGGAAGATATTTTCTTTGATAAGGGCGTCATGCCATTTTACTCTCTGTTGTTGGATTAATGTCGTGTGCTAAAGAGCAGAGAGCCTAATTTCATCTAACTCATTAATTTGCTGTAGCCTTTTGTCCTGGGCTTCATTTAGATCTAGACACACCTTTTGAGCTATTCTTAATGTTTGAATTTCAAATTATATTGGAAAGATGGGTTCTTTTCCAAATACCAATTGGTATGGTGAATATCCCTTAGTGGGTCTCCACGTTGTTCGATATGCCCACAATGCTTCTGGAAATTTGTAGGCCCAATCTTGACTGTGTGAGGTAACGGTTTTTGTTAATATAGATTCAATCACTTTGTTCGTGCTCTCTACTTGGCCATTGACCTGTGGGTGGTATGGGGTTGTAGTCTTGTGCTGAATGTGGTAGTTTTATATTGTTTCAGCTAGTTTATTACCTACAAACTGTGGTCCTCCATCTATGATTATGTCCCTTGGGAGGCCATATCGCACAAAGATTTTGAAAAGAAACTGTATTACAGAGTCTTATGTAGCTTTTGAAAGTGCCTCTGCTTCAACCCACTTAGTGACATACTTGGTTGCAACTAGAATTTATGCTTTTTCATTTGATGGGGGGCTAATAGGGCCAACAAAATCAAGCGCCCAACATTCGAATGGTTCAATCACTAGTTGATGGTTCAAAGGCATTTCATCAGACTGCCCAGGGTGACCTGCCCTTTGGCAGCTATCACAAGCCTGCACAAATTTTTTGGCATCTTTAAAGATGGTAGGCTAATAATAGCCTGTTCATAAAACCTTATGGGAAGTTCTACGATCTACAAAATGGCTGCCACACTGCCCATCATGGCATGCTTTCAAAATATCAAATACCTCGTCCTCCCAGACACATATTCTTATTTTCATATCTACCCCTGTGTGAAATAGGTAGCCCCCAATCCAAGAGAATCGGGTACTATGTTGTATTATATGTTTTCTTTCATTAAGGGATAGATGTTTAGGTAATTTACCTATTGCCAAATAATTTTCTATATCAGCATACCATAAGGTTCTGACAGTAACAGTGAATAGATGTTCATCTGGGAAGTGGTCTTCAACTACTTCTGTAACTATTGGATTTGGCATTCTTGACATAAATTCAGCTACATCGTTCTCTTTCCCAGGTCGATCTTTGATTGTAATGTCGAATTCCTACAATAAAATCAACCATCTTGTCACTCTTCCATTTGTAACAGTTTTATTTGCTAAAAATTTAATGGCAGACTGATCAGTATATAGTACTATAGGATACCCAGTTATATAATGTCTAAACTTATTTATAGCATGTACTACAACTAAAAATTCCTTCTCAGTCACAGTATAATTTAATTCAGCAGAGGATATATTTTTGCTAATGTAATAGATTGGATATGGCTTCTTGTCTTCCTCCTACCCAAGTACTGCTCCAATCGCTATGTCTGAGGCATCAGATGAAATTTGGAATGGAAAATTCCAGTTTGGGCCCCTCAGTACTGGGGCTATTGAAACAAGATTTTTCAGATCATTGAAGGCATTGGCACATTTATCTGTCCAAACGAAATCAACATTTCCAATTAGTGCATATAAAGGTGCAGCTATTCGAGAATAATGTTCTATAAATCTTCTATAATAACCAAAAAATCCAAGAAAGCTACGTACCTCTGTTTGTGTGGTGGGTGTGGGTATTAACAAGATTATTTGAATTTTAGCTGGGTCCACCTGAATTCCAGCTGCTGAAATATAATGCCCTAAGATAACTCCTTTGGTCATCATCATATGACACTTTTCATGGCTTAAACAAATCCTAGTGTCAATACATCTTTGCAATACCTTTTCTAGATTTTCCAATGCAGGCTCAAAATCATCCCCATAAGGTGTGAAATCATCCATATATATTTTGAGGTCTTCATTTATTAAGTCTGCAAAGATGCTGAGAATGGCCCTTTGGAATGTAGCAGGGGCATTGCATAGGCCAAAAGGTAAGACTCGGTAGGAAAATGTCCCCCATGGACAGGTAAAGGTGGTTTTGTCTTGGTCTTCAAGGGAAATTTGGATTTGATTGTACCCACTGAAGCCATCGAGGAAAGAATAAAATTTCTTTCCTGCCAATGTGTCTAATACCTAGTCAATGAAAGGAAGGGGAAAGTGGTATTTCTGTGTTTCCTTGTTAAGTTCACGATAATCTACACATATTCTCCACTTTCCGTTCTTTTTTGGTACCACTACTAATGGAGAGACCCACTTGCTATCAGATATTGGGTAGAGGAAATTAACATCCAATAGTTTTTGTAATTCAGCTCTCACAATATGTTTAAGGTGAGGGTTTAGTCTTCTTTGGGGTTGGCGAATGGGTCTTGCATTTTTTTCAATATAGATGTGGTGTGTGCACAATTGAGGGTCAATTCCTTTCATATCGGGGTAATCCCATGCAAAGGTTGCTTTGTATTTTCGTAATAATTGGACCAATTTCTCCTCTTGTTTAGTAGTCAGATTTTGTTAATGTTTAGTGTTTTTCCCGGCTCAATTTCTACAATCTTGCTATTGTACACAAAAGTAGTGGGTATTACTTGATCAATAATGTCTTTCAAAGGATCTTCTTCTTTTCTATTATCAAATGCTGCCTTGATCATGTGACATTGTAGATGAGATCTGATTTGTGGTTTATTAATAAAACTATTGATGATATCATCCTCTGTTTGATCTTTGAAATTAAGAGCATTTTCTATAGTTAGAGGTGATCTCATATTTTCCATAGGAAATGATACAGGTTTTTTTCTTGTTTTGATTATTGATAGACTTGGCTGGGCTGGGGGATATAAAGCTAAATTCTTGACATGGTTTCCCCTTGTTATTGTCATGTTGCCTTGTCGGCATCCAATATAAGCATCGGCAGTTTCCAACCAAGGTCTACCTAAGATTAACGGGTGTCCTTCTAGCCGATTCTTTGGATTTATAACCAGGAATTCAGCAGGGTATTCCCAGGAATCTACAGATACCATTACATCTTGTAGTGTACCCTCTGGTTTGACTACCGATCGGTCAGCCAATTCCAATAAGGTTTTTGTTGATTCTAGCAATGTAATACCGAGTTTTTGACAGGTGGTGGTTGTTAGGATATTGATTGCTGCTCCCAAATCAACTAAGGCATTTGGAAATGATTGCCCATGGATTTTCACTGTCACTATAGGATTTCCTGGGTCTTCATATTTTACGGGTGTTTCCATTCCTGATAATAAGTCAGATAAAGTACCGACTATTTGGACAGTTGGATTGGTGGTTGTTCTCCTCTTTGGCTTCTTTATGCATAATTCCTTAATGGTTTTTGAATATATAGGAATGTCTTGGATAGCTTGGAGGAGAGGGATTTTTATACACAAATTTTTTAATTCTCCCAGAAGTTCAAAATTAGGATGTTCTAATGGGCGTAGTATGATTAATCATTTTAGGAATGGTGGAAAGGAAGTTGTTATTTGTTGTTGATTTTATTGTTGAACCTCCTTCTCTTTCGGTAATGTTTGTTCTACAGATAACGGATCTTCAATATGAACATCATTATTTCTCTCTGTTTCTACTATGCACCCAGACCTTAATTGAAGTTCATTGCACTCCCTCAGTTTAGTTTCTAATTCTGGGGGTTCCATTATTTGGACAGACTGAACTGGCCTATTGTTTGGGTTTGGGTTGGGTTGGGCTAGGATTTGCAACTCTTAAGTTGGTCTCAGGGTTTATATAGGGAGTTGGCAATGTAGGTTGAGAGAGAGGGACTGTTCCAGCTGGCTGATTTGTAGGTCTTTTCCAGTTTGACTGCCAGGCCTGACTCTGGGAAGTAGAGGGGGACCATTGTGTAGGATAGCTATTATTTTTCCAAAACGATGAGCAGAAAGGAAAGCTAGGCCAATTATTTTTATTTGTTTGATTTGGCCAAGATGTTGTAGGGAATGGATGTTGTGACCAATTGGGGAAAGGTTGTTGATTTTTCCACATTCCACTATATTGTTGAGCATTATATTGAAGAGGCTGAAAAGAAGAAAATGGATCAGTTGGCATACCTGATTGTTGTGGCTGCCATTGTCAGCGCTGATTAAGCAGACATACCACTTCTGATTCTTCTTCTACCTCCTTATAAACTGATTTTAGGCTAGGAAGCGAAGGACATCCTTCTATAGGGTGATCTTTCGTGCAAATGGCGCAAACTTTGATCACTTCCAACGGGCACTCTTTGTGGCTATGTTTCTTCCTGCATCTGGGACAAAATATTGCCAAATTTTGCTCTACTTCTGCTTGCTTTTGTTTGGCTTGCATAATATCGAACTACGTTGTTAGAGTCCCAATTATGTCTATCTTAAAATCTTCTAGCAGATTCCCAATCTCTGCACGAGTCACACCTTCATTAGAGGTCTTATTTTCTCTTGTAATCATATCACGTTCTGCTGATTTTAGCCTTGTATTGCCCCTCCAACTCCTGATACACAAGTCAATGATGTTAGCATAAATTTCCTGATATATATCACCTTTTCCCATAATATTCAATGTTTCAACCCATTGATATTTCATTCCACTAATTAATTTAGTTTTCAACACATTATTAGGTAAGGGTAGGGATGCATAAGGAGATATCTGAAGATTGTATTGAAACTGTTCCACATATTCTTCCAAGGTTTCATTTGGTTTTGCTGTCATTTGGAATATTTCATCTTTTAGTTCCCGAGACCTACAATAATCTTGATACTTCTTTAAAAATGCAGCTTTCATCTGATCCCAATCAGTTATGACATCCCCACCTAATCCCATAAACCATCGTAAGGCTGCCCCTTTTAATGCAGAAGGGAATAGTTTTGGTTTTTGGGGATCAGTGGTATAATCATATCCCCTGCATAACACATCAAATTCAAACAAAAATGCATCTGGATCTCCTGATGTTAAGCCATGAAATGTGGGAATATGTTGAAGGGGAATGGCCTTCATAGGCGCATTGACTGCAGTATATACTATAGGATATTGCAGCGTAGAGGTTTGTTGGGGTGTCTGCTGGTTCTGATTTTGGTTCTGGGCCATTTGGTCAAAAATGTGCCAATATCCTTCTGGGATCTCCAAGTAATTTCTAGGCTAACTAGCAGGGACAGGAATGGCTTTGACAACACTCCCCTTGTCTGGAATAATGAGTATTCCTTATTGACCTACTATTTGAGGTGATTCAGGACCTTGGTTTTGAATAAGTTTACAAAACTTCCCTTATCTAGATAGCTTATTGTTTGGGCTATTTCAATAGGAGATGTTGGGTCTCCTGTTTCTCCTGTTTCCCCTTCTCCTTCACAGAGATTACTAGAGTTCCCTTCTTGAGGTGAAATTGTGCAAGGATTCTCAATTTCTTTTGAATCTTGCTCAATTCCCTTTGTTTGACTATGTATCTCAGCAAAGACTTCAGATGGTGACTCTTTAGCCTGAAGGGAACTAGTAGGTTGTCTAGAGATAGCTTTTCTAAATCCTACTGATGGCTAAGATTCAGTTCTTTTAAGGATTTCGTCAATAAAAGTTATCCACCCAAGGGTCACCGGTCCCTTAGGTTTTTCAAATTTAGGAGGAATTTTGTTTTTCTTAGTTGGTCTATTCATTCAAGAAAACAAACCTTCATTCCTACCTAAAGAAAGAAGCTTACCTACTTCTGTTGTGAAGCGGGCTGTGAGCAAGTGTGTTTCTTTCCCAGTGCGCAGGTTCTTACCTTCCGTCTTTAATACCCAATTCTTCGCAAGCAAAAGAAAATCAGCTGTGCATCACTCCTTTGAAATGGCATACACTCTCCCCGGCAACGGCGCCAAAATGTTGAGTCATAAAAATGTATCTTTTGAACACCTAATTAGGCTACATTAATTATCAATCCAGGAGCGAATTTTTATTTCAAGAGTGTACTCTGTCTGAGGCTGCAATTAACTAAGAGTAATGCTATGAAGATGTAGTACAGAATGTTAAATACAAAAGTAAACAGATGCTTGTAAAGAAATCTAATTACAATAACATAAATGGAAATGCTCTGAAATCCTAACTACATCAATCTGCAAACCATCGATTAAGGATACAGTAGCAGTAATTCCTTCCCTTAGAAATCGATGCAACTGAAACCACACTGAGGCAAGATAACCAATCTGGGAACTTGGAAGAAGTAACCAGTGTTCTCTACAGTTGGTGGTCTTGTTCTTAAAACAATAGAAATGAAATCAAGCTCAAACTACTTGATGATAAAGATAACTGAAAGGAACTGCAAAGGCTAGAAAGGAACAACAACTCATAATTCCTATGCATTCACAACAACTATAACCAATCTATCTGCTAATCTGAAGCTATAAATCAGAAATAAACAATAAACAGAAATGGGACAGCAACATGAATTGATCAATTATAATTCTAACGCAATCAAGCAACTAATCTCCACACTCCAATCCTGTCAATAGCCAATACTACACAACAATCAATTATAACAAATCATAAACCAATAGAACAACAACTAGAATCAAGAACATCAAAGCTTTTATAACGATAGAAAGATAAATTAACAACGAATGTACTTCTTGCAAAGGATAAATAGCAATGCAATCCGTTAATGAATCTATATTCAATCTAACAGTAGTCAATCAACTCTGTAATCAAAATAAACATTAAACACAACTTCATACAACAGTAAGCAAAGATTAAGAATACAAACAGCAAGGTAATTCCACCAGAGCTAGGCCCTTAGCGCCACTGAAATACTGCTGGGCTACTTCAGAACTTAAGAGATGAAACGAAAGGCGTGTTTGATATTAATCGAACATAAATTATTACAGAGACTATTCTCTCAAAGACAAGAGTCAATAAAAACAATATTACAGAGGAAATGTTTGAATATAAGAACTTTCTCTCCTTTTGATCACTAAAGGGCATTGTTTTATATATTAGACCCTGACGGACAAGACAAGGAATAAGATGAGTTTGAACAACGATCCCTCAGGATCGAAGGATCCTGAGGGATTCGCTCCCCTTCATTTAGTTATCATCTTGTTTACTTTGACTGAAGCCGAGCTATCCCCTACCTTTTCTTAGCAATTCGTTCGGATCTCCTTGTCTTTGGCTGGATGTATTTTAACGCTGATGGAGTAGCAGTTACATTGATCTCAACCTCGCCTTTGGTACAGCTGTTCACTTCGTCTAGTTCTTGTTTTATCAACAAAAAGCAATCTTTAGTCATCTTTTTACAATAAACATAAACCTTTCCAATTTTATCATGATTCTTATAATAAATTACCTTCCTAAGGTAAAAATGAGTATGTCTATAGTAAAAGAATGAGAAGATACACAGTAATTTCATACCTTTTTCACTGCCCAACATACCCCCCTACTTAATCTTTTTCATGTCCTCATGAAAACTATAGTTCACATGGAGAGCAGTCAAAGAATAAGCTGGATAAGGTTTTTCATCAAAAGGCCTAAAACCACGTAGTGCAGCTAATTCCTCAAAAACATGCTCTATCTGTCCTTCGGGGAGTTTGTAAATGGCTTTGTAGTCTGAAGCAGGATACCATGCAATAGGGCTTCGGAACCTACACACTAGCCAGAATGGTCCTTCTTTTAAAATGAGATTACAATAGGAAATCAAGGGGTTTACAGCTAGCCCACAGTTTCTATAATTAAATGGTTCTCTGTTTTTCACATTCTGATTGGAAATTCTCCATCGGACCTTAACTGCTATATAATATTGGTTTCTAATGGATAAGAAATAATCTGTTCCATTCAAAATAATCGATTTGTGAAGAGGCCCCAATGCTTGGATAACACCTTCCTTTGTCATCAAACTTTTCTGCCTAGCCCAAAATTGGAATGAGTTCTGAGGTTCACTCCTAACCCACAAATCTAATTCATTTTCCTTCCTTTGAAAAACATTATAGGCTTCAAGCCATTTTAATTGATTTATAGCAAAGGAAATAAATGCTTGATGTTGGACATCTCCCACAAAAGGGCTAGGATTTGATTCACAATCATTTTCAAGTATTAGATTATGTAAATAAAATTCACACAAAAGGCACTGTACTTTGATCCCATAAAGTTTGCAACATGATACAAAGTCATCTATGGTTTTTAGATCTATGGATTTCCCTGCCCTAACTGCCTTAATCTTTAGCTGTAAATATCTTTCTAGTAAAAATAAAGCATAGTTTTTGGCGGGGCATCTATAGGCTAAGACATCAGTGTACAATGAGCAGAGAGTGTCCATTCGATTGTAGGCTAGTTTTAATTGGTTCATTACCTTGTCAACCTTTTCCTCTGCTCTTCGACACTTTTCATAAGCTTTAGCTTCTGCTTCATGGATAATCTTCATCTATTGCTGCAACTCCTGATATCTCTTCCTTGGGACAATGTCATCTTCCAACCTTTGCCTTTCTATTTGGGCCTGTGCCAACTCCTCTTGGAGTCTGGCTAGTGTCGGATCACTAAAAGTATGTTGAATACTAGCTTGCATGTTTTCACTTGCAGAAGCGGGTCCCTCTAGAACAACTTGTGTTGGAACAGATGTTTTTTGTTCCGTATCTCCATAATTAGGCTCAGGTATGGCTTCTGTAACTTGGGGGTTCCTATTAGCGGTCACCTTTCTCTTTTTCAAAATTTTCTTGGTAGCTATGCTTCTTCTCTTAGGGGCTTGCTTAGGCATTTTTTGCATTCTCAGAACCCTAATGGTTTGCCTAAGTTGTTCCATAATTTTGTGAATCTTCATTAGTTCCTTGCGAAGTTTTTCAATCTCAGTCACTTTCCTCCTCTTTTTTACTAGAATAGTTGTTCCTTTATCTGAACCCGTTTGCTCGACAGGGCTTTGGCCCATATCAGCTGTGCCTTTAGTTAAGTTCTCTTCTTGGTCTTCTGCTTGGGGTTCTTCTTCAACATTCATATGCCCTTGGCTAAATTCTTCAGGAATAATACCCTCGGTTGACTCTGCAATCCCCTGAGGGCTTCCAAGTTGGGATATTACTTCAGTGTTCTCATTTTCTTGTTCATGCCTTTCAGGGCAAGAAACCCTAGCTTCGCTAGGGTTTTTTTTTTCATCTAGCATTTCTTCAGCTGTTTCTTTGTCAATAATAGAGTGCTCCTGCAACTGATTAATATCAATGTTAAGGTCCAAAGGGCTATGAGGCTGCACATAGTCACTCATACTGGCCAGAATTTGGGCCAGTTGGTCTTCCTGTAAAGGGCTTACGACAACATTTTCGGGAGGCTTTGTTCCTTCTTTGTCGCTACTATGATTTTCTTCGTCCTTCTCACAGGTATGATAGCTTTCTTCTTCCTCATCCGAATATCAAATTTCTCCTTCAATTTCTTATTCCTCAGTATTTCCTACCTCTGCACTGGATTGTTTCTCACCACTGGTGTGGTGACTTATCTTCCATTTCCTCTTCTTCATCAGTACGAGGGCTTGCTCCCTCCAATTGTGGAGGTTGTTCATCCTCTGAGCTGTGCAATTCCAGGGGCTGGCTACTACTGCCCGGAAGTCCTTCCATAATCCCCCTACTTCATTTTAAATGGAGGTCTATGAGTTGATGGCTCAGCTATTGAGCCAACCATTTTCTTCTGTTTTGGGGCAGGTAAGGCTAACCCTTCGTTAATGGAGAATATCAACTCTTCCCAGCTGGTCTGTTTGCTGGGCAAGGCTATGACTTACTATTAATCGAATTAAGCAATGGTGGCTGACCACCATATCTGCGTGCTGAGCCTTTCTTATATTACGGGCAATATCATGCAGTAGGGAATTTAAAAATGCAAGAAAATTTACAGTTCATTTCTTTTTTAATACAGCCAATAATTTAAGGTGGCGAGGTATTACCACGTCTTTCCTTCCATCCCACGTTATATAGGCCTGCACTATCTTGGCCAATTCCATCCATGGTTCTCCCAATGATGCTGGCTGAACTCCTTTAACTTTGAAAACCAATGTCTGTCCGTCATCCTGAAAAATATTCATGGCTTCTCGAAGTCTGAGCTTCTTCTGAATCCATATAGTTCCTTGTGCTGGTATGTGTTGTGTGGATTAATCTGTCTTGCAGACAAGACCGATCTCCCTAGTACTAAAAGTATCTAGCAACAAACAGCCAAACATACTAATCTTTCTCTAAGCATGTAAGGTTGACAAGAAGCTCTATAGAGGTGTAAAATACTTACCATTTGTCCAGTGCTTGTTTGAAGTCGTCGTTGTCCCTCGCGCACTTGAAGGAGTTTTCCTCGTAAACCTGCAGTCACAAACAAGCAAAGTATTACATAGCACCTGTATAGAAATCATCATAAACCATGCTTATCATAGTGATCAAGAAATCTATGAAATAAACCATTGATTGAAAGCTTATTGAGAAAAATGAGTATATTTGTATTAATTTCAAAAGTAGAAAATCCTTCCAACCTGAGCCTTGATGTTGCACAGGACTTTCCGGGGTCCGAAGCAAGAGTCTCCTTTACTTTGACAACTTCTACACTCCTCCAACCAATACAAGTAGAGGTATGTAATCTCTCCTCAAAAAGTCTTAGTTAATTGAGTCTAAATCTCAACAGCACTTAACCTCAAAATATTCTTAAGCTTCAACTCCCTTTGAGGCTACCCAATGCCTCTTTTTATAGTGGAAAAGAGGAGGTTTTTTGTTCGAAGTATGAAGGGATAGAATCCTCATTCAAAGGGATAAGCTCCTCACATCAAGGGGTTAGCTCCATAAGGTAAGGAATTCATGCACCTCACAAGAGCGGTTCTGCCACCGCAAAATCCATTCTAGAAGCTTCCAGAATTTACTTTTATTGAGCTTTTTAGGATTTACTTGCGCCTTTTTAATCTTACAGGGGTCCACACCTATAACAAAGATAAAGTGCATTCAGGAACGCAGGAAAGCTGAACATTAGGTGCGGGACCGCAAGAAAGATAGCCATAAAGTGCGACACCAAAGTTTAGGAGACTTTTAGGAATTTTTTCTGATTTTCAAGGCTTGACATGAGGAACTGATATGTTAGACTTGCAAAAGGGAGAAGTATGAGTAATAATGAGCTCATACAGTTAGCAGAATGTCAAAGTGACAATTTTCAGTGTAACAGATTGCCCCCTAAAGTGCAAAGTCTAGAATAGATGATGCTGAAGTCTGTCATATATGAAGAGTGAAGTACTTTATCATTTCAAGGATCATCATGTGGACACCCCAGTCTGAACCTGTAAAAAAATTCAATGAAAAATATATATATATATATACATATCATCGCTGAGGTAGGCATTCCCATACTCAGATTAAAATAAAAAAATGATTCAACTGTTCTGATACAGGAATGATTTTGAGTACATCATAGTATAGACATGTGTGAACACAGTATGGACGCAGCCATCTGTTTATAAATAGTCTACTGTATAAATGATAACAAAATTTCTCGTAGCCTGGATGGTAGAAACTAGATCCAGGGTCTTGATTTCCGCATCTCGAACTAGTACGATTCTATCCATGCGAATGAATGTGTCGAAGTTGAACATGGTAGAAACCACTTGATTACCAGTCAATGATGTAAATTTTTAACAAGTGTGAGAGTAACCACCAGTAATTTCAATGGCTCTCAAAGTACCCAGTACAATCCATGAAATGTGAATGAATGAGCTAAAGTCGAACATCTCACGGAATCATTTGATCGAAGGTCGATGATGTAACCCGTCGTCAAAAGCAAGAAACCTACCATTAAGGCATGCAGATTTCAAGGTACTGACAATTTCTAGATCAACTTCCTAGATAATGAGTTGTCGTCGATAGAAAGCGATTCGTCGTAGGCAAGCCCACAACACGAAATCATAGATCAAGTTTTGAAAATATATTGGCAAGGACTGACTCAGGGATGGTCAAAAATGGATGACAGATATTTTGTAGATGAATGGTTTATTTAAATTGTCCTCTTGAACACATAACGACACCGCAGATGGTTTGGCGACAATTGACCCAAAGCTAATACCCAGAAACCGGATGAAAACTTTCAATGAGGTTTGATTAACTATTAGGCAAAGGATTTCCCAACCCAGGTGAATGAAAGTGTCGTGTTCAAGAGTGGTCGACTGAATTTTCGAAGAATCAAAATAAAACAAACACGCCCATTTTCCTCTCTTTTCCCCCACCATTTCTGGCAAGTACCTCTTTATTTTTGACAAGCTTGAGGAGGATAACATTTGCTTGTTTATAATCTCATCCTTCGGATGAGTCCAACTTAGTTTTAGATTCGAACCCTAAGAAGGAGTGGTTCATTCATGTTTGAAATTGAACAGGTCCTTTACTGTTAAATTTTAACGAAACAAGTATAGGAGAAACTCGGTGTTTTTCAATTTTAGGGAGTTAGAAGAAAAAACTTAAGAAAACTCCATGGGTGTACTTTTTCGTAAATTTAGTCTCTCAGGCCTGAAAAAGGATAAAATAATGCGGGAGAGAACTCTATTGACCGTAATTAGTCAACGTATACCTTTTTCGTAAATAGTTCGTTTCAGTCCGTAAAAGGGGTAAACTTATACTGAAGGGACGATTATTCATTTACTTTAACGAGGTCGAACAATCAAGTACTCGGCGATATTTTCATGTTTAGAGAGTCTGAAAAGGGCTTAAAAGAGGACTCCAATGTTTTGCTTTTTCGTGAATTTTTGAAAGAGTCCGAAAAAGTGATAAAAGTGTGCTCTTTGTTGAAAAATGATCACTTCTCCTGAAAAATCCAATTTCTGCACAAAAACTTAAAACATTACACATATCTGTTTAAGATGAGTAAAAATGCTTCAAAAATACCCTTTTTAAAGTGAAAAATAAATAAATTAAAAATTAATCTATTCGAAAAAACTTATAAAAAGGACTTTTTCAACTTCATTTTTACCGTTCAAGTTCAGAGTGAAAAGTAGAAGCTTTTGAGTAAAAAAGTTCCTGTGAAGATTCTGGAAAATCCGTCCGGCGAAATCGAGAACCGTCAGTCCTAGGTAATCCACGACCTCTTAATCTTTCATTTCATCTATTTAAAATTTGTTTTTAGGCTTTAAATCTTATTTTTAAGGGAAAAATATGGTTCGAAAATCGCCCGCGGGGGTCCGCAGGTGACCCACATGGTACCTACGGACCCCAAATTTTTCCTACAAGGAAAAAAGTCGTGGGTCCGCACTTTCCTTACAGAATGCGTGCGTTCCTACGCACTGTTTACAAAGGTTAAGTGCGGTCCCTGTGCGTTTAAATTTAAAACTCAAATTTCTCTTTTGCCGCCCAAAATTTTTAATCTATCTTTTTATGTATTGTAGGATTAACAAGATGTTGATTTGGAGAGAACGTGAACACGAGGACGTGGATGACGCCACAATGCTTCATATGCCCACAATGAAAATATTAATAGCATGTGTTTTATATAAATTCTGGGCCATCCAAGGCATGAGAGCACAGGTAGATCTCTTGACATGGCTGGTAAACAGGTGGAACGTGCAGGACCAGTGTTTCATTATTGGCGGCCACCGGCTCGAAATCGAGCTAGAGGACATTTATTTTCTGACTAGTTTGTCCAAGAGGGGCGAACAACTTTCCTTGTTTGGGACTAGGCCAGGTGGCCAGACTATCGCTAGTCTTTGGCAAGAATTTTGTAATGATGAAGCAGACCCCAGGGACAAACGGATTGATATAAAAACTATCATCCGTCCCGAGCTAAAATTTATTGCATTTACTGTTACCAGGCTGTGTGGGAGTGCAGCATTACATGTAGCTACCGGTTCTCAGATGCGCATTGCTGTGGACTGTTTTCGCGACACTATTTTCAACTGGTGTGATGCTGTGTTGGCTAATATAAAAGGCCAACTAACTAGAGCAAAAAACTGGAAACTAAATAACTTTGGATATGGATCCATTGTCATCTCCTTTTCTCTAGAGAGGATTCCGATGCTAGCTCCACAGAGTATCCCTGTTGATGCCGATCGACTTAGAGAACCAAGGATGGTTCGCTGGTCCACATTGATGGCCCGTTACGGTATTGAGGGCGCTGAGATTTTTCGATTTCCTTCTTCATATTTTCGTTGGCTGGATCGCCAAATTTTTGTCATAGAGGACTTTCCATACGCCGAGATAGATTTCCGCGGCGACCGAGAGATGACTCTCCCAGCAGGGGAACAGTGGGATGACTCAGGTAAAAAATATTTCTTCAACAGTTTCTAAGTTCTAATTTTTATTTTTGATCGTCTTGTCAAATAATAACCAAATTTTTTTCGAATACAGATGTGGGCCCACGGTGACCAGCCCATCTCCAACCTTATGAAAGAAGACAACCAGTTGCAGTCGTACCAGCTCCAGCAGTCCAATCAGTAGAAATATTGACTGATTTAGAGCATCATCTAGAGCGTTTGACTCTAGATATTCCGGAGACAAACATAGATGACATTCCACTCAGATTGCAGAGATACGTGATTGGTGTTCCAGGACCTTTTTGGAGGTTCCTATGCCGGGTGGCTCGGGCAGTGGTTTCTTATTGTGATCACCATTAGTGATGGGATGATCATGTTGTAGACTCATATTTTTGACTTTTTGTGTTATCATTTTGCCGATCATAAGGTGTTTCCAACCTATGATCGAAGACAATGTATATTTTTTGAAAACACTTCTATCCTATGATATATATCACTATTTACCGGTTATCTGTATACATGTTATGAATGTTATTTGTTTTACTGTTTTGATCATTCTAGTTGCTATTCTATTGGTTTATGATTTATTATAATTGATTGTTGTGTAGTATTGGCTGTTGACGAGATTGAAGTGTGGAGATTAGTTGCTTGATCGCGTTAGAATTATAATTGTTGTTCAATTCATGTTGCTGTCCCATTTCTGTTTATTGTTTATTTCTGATTTATAGCTACAGATTAGCAGATAGATTGGTTACAGTTGCTGTGAATGCATAGGAATTAAGAGTTTCTATTCCTTTCTATAGCCTTTGCAGTTCCTTTCAGTTATCTTTATCAGAAAGTAGTTCGAGCTTGATTTCATTTCTATTTTTTTAAGAACAAGACCACCAACTGTATAGAACACTGGTTACTGCTTCCAAGTTCCCAGATTGGTTATCTTGCCTTAGTGTGGTTTCAGTTGCATCGATTGCTAAGGGAAGGAGTTACTGCTACTGTATCCCTTATCGATGGTTTGTAGATTGATGTAGTTAGGATTTCAGAGCATTTCCATTTATGTTACTATAATTAGATTTCTTTACAAGCATCTGTTTACTTTTGTATTTAACATTCTGTACTACATCTTCATAGCATTACTCTTAGTTAATTGCAGCCTCAGACAGAGAACACTCTTGAAATAAAAAGTCGCTCCCGGATTGATAATTAATGTAGCCTAATTAGGTGTTCAAAAGATACCTTTTTATGACTCAACATTTTGGCGCCGTTGCTGGGGAGAGTGTATGCCATTTCAAAGGAGTGATGCACAGCTGATTTTCTTCTTCTTGCGAATAATTGGGTATTAAAGTCGAAAGGTAAGAACCTGCGCACTGGGCAAGAAACACACTTACTCACATCCCGCTTCACAACAGAAGTAGGTAAGCTTCTTTCTTTAGGTAGGAATGAAGGTTTGTTTTCTTGAATGAATAGACCAACTAAGCAAAACAAAATTCCTCCTAAATTTGAAAAACCTAAGGGACCAGTGACCCTTGGGTGGACAACTTTTATTGATGAAAGCCTTAAAAGAACTGAATGTCAGCCATCAGTAGGATTTAGAAAAGCTATCTCTAGACAACCTACTAGTTCCCTTCAGGCTACAAAGTCACCATCTGAAGTCTTTGCTGAGATACACAGTCAAATAGAGGGAATTGAGAAAGATTCCCAAGAAATTGAGAATCCTTGCATAATTTCACCTCAAGAAGGGAACTCTAGTAATCTCCATGAAGGAGAAGGGGAAAAAGGAGAAACAGGAGACCCAACATCTCCTATTGAAATAGCCCAAACAATAAGCAGTCCAGATAAGGGAAATGTTGTTAAAGTTATTCAAAACCAAGGTCCTGAATCACCTCAAACAGTAGGTCAACAAGGAATACTCATTATTCCAGACAAGGGGAGTGTTGTCAAAGCCATTCCTTTCCCTGCTAGTTAGCCTATAAATTCCTTGGAGATCCCAGAAGGATATTGGCACATTTTTGACCGAATGGCCTAGAACCAAAATCAGAACCAGCAGACACCCCAGCGAACCTCTACGCTGCAATATCCTATAGTAGATACTGCAGTCAATGTGCCTATGAAGGCCATTCCCCTTCAACATATTCCCACATTTCATGTCTTAACATCAGAAGATCCAGATGTGTTTTTGTTTGAATTTGATGTGTTATGCAGGGGATATGATTATACCACCGATCCCAAAAAACCAAAACTATTTCCTTCTACATTAAAAGGGGCAGCCTTACGATGGTTGATGGGATTAGGTGGGGGTGTCATAACTGATTGGGATCAGATGAAAGTTGCATTTTTAAAGAAGTATCAAGATTATTGTAGGTCTCGGGAACTAAAAGATGAAATATTCCAAATGACAGCAAAACCAAATGAAACCTTGGAAGAATATGTGGAACGGTTTCAATACAATCTCTAGAGATCTCCTTATGCATCCCTACCCTTACCTGATAATGTGTTGAAAACTACATTAATTAGGGGAATGAAAGATCAATGGGTTGAAACATTGAATATTATGGGAAAAGGTGATATATATCAGGAAAGTTATGCTAACATCATTGACTTGTGTATTAGGAGTTCGAGGGGCAATACAAGGCTAAAATCAGCCGAACGTGATATGATTACAAAAGAAAATAAGACCTCTAATGAAGGTGTGACTCGTACGGAGATTGGGAATCTGCTAGAAGATTTTAAGACAAACATACTTGGGACTCTAACAACGCAGTTCGATATTATGCAAGCCAAACAAAAGCAAGCAAAAGAAGAGAAAAATTTGGTAATATTCTGTCCCAGATGCAGGAAGAAACAAAGCCACAAAGAGTGCCCGTTGGAAGTGATCAAGGTTTGCACCACTTGCATGAAAGATCACCTTTGCTTCCTGGCCTAAAAGCAGTTTATAAGGAGGCAGATGAAGAATCAGAAGTGTTATGTCTGCTTAATCAGTGCCGACAATGGCAGCCACGACAATCAGGTATGCCAACTGATCCATTTTCTTATTTTCAGCCTCCTCAATATAATGCTCAGCAATATAGTGGAATGTGGCAAAATCAACCACCTTTTCCCAATTGGTCACAATAGCCATTCCCTACAACATCTTGTCCAAATCAAACAAATCAAAATAATTGGCCTAGCTTTCCTTTCTGCCCACCGTTTTGGAAAAATAATAACTATCCTACACAATGGTCCCCCTCTACTTCCCAGAATTAGGCCTAGCAGTCAAACTGGAAAAGACCTACAAATGGCCAGCTGGAACAGTCCCTCTCTCTCAACCTACACTGCTAGCTCCCTATATAAACCCCCACACCAACTTAAGACCACAACTCCCAGCCCAACCCAACCCAAACCCAAACAATACGCCAGTTCATTCTGTCCAAATAATGGAACCTCCAGAATTAGAAACTGAATTGAGGGAGTGCAATGACCTTCAATTAAGGTCTGGGCGCATAGTAGAAACAGAGCGAAATAATGATTTTCATATTTAAGATCAGTTATCTGTAGAACAAACATTACTGAAAGAGAAGGATGTTCAACAACAAAATCAACAACAAATAACAACTTCCTCTCCACTATTCCTAGAACGATTAATCATACCGCGCCCATTAGAACATCCTAATTTTGATCTTCTGGGAGAATTAAAAAATTTGTGTATAAAAATCCCTCTCCTCCAAGCTATCCAATACATTCCTATATATGCAAAAACCATTAAGGAGTTATGCATAAAGAAGCCAAAGAGGAGAACAACCACCAATCCAACTGTCCAAATAGTCAGTACTTTATCTGACTTATTATCAGGAATGGAAACACTCGTAAAATATGAAGACCCAGGAAATCCTATAGTGACAGTGAAAATCCATGGGAAATCATTTCCAAATGCCTTAGTTGATTTGGGAGCATCAATCAATATCCTAACAACCACCACCTGTCAAAAACTTGGCATTACATCGCTAGAACGAACAACAACCTTATTGGAATTGGCTGACCGATCTGTAGTCAAACCAGAGGGTACACTACAAGATGTAATGGTATCTGTAGATTCCTGGGAATACCCTACTGACTTCCTAGTTATCAATCCAAATAATCGGCTAGAAGGACACCCGTTAATCTTAGGTAGACCTTGGTTGGAAACTGCCGATGCTTATATTGAATGTCAACAAGGCAACATGACAATAACAAGGGGAAACCATGTCAAGAATTTAGCTTTATATCCCCCAGCCCAACCAAGTCTATCAATAATCAAAACAAGAAAACACCCTGTATCATATCTTATGGAAAATATGAGATCACCTCTAACTATAGAAAATGCTCTTAATTTCAAAGATCAAACAGAGGATGATATCATCAATAGTTTTATTAATAAACCACAAATCAGATCTCATCTACAATGTCACATGATCAAGGCAACATTTGATAATAAAGAAGAAGAATATCCTTTGAAAGACATTCCTGATCAAGTAATAACCCACTACTTCTGTGTACAATAGCAAGATTGTAGAAATTGAGCTGGGAAAAACACTAAACATTAACAAAAATCTGACTGTTGAACAAGAGGATAAATCGGTCCAATTATTACGAAAATACAAAGTAGCCTTTGCATGGGATTACCCCGATATGAATGGAATTGACCCTCAATTGTGCACACACCACATCTATATTGAAAAAGATGCAAGACCCATTTTCAAACCCCAAAGAAGACTAAAACCTCACCTTAAAGATATTGTGAGAGCTGAATTACAAAAACTATTGGATGTTAATTTCATCTACCCAATATCTGATAACAAGTGGGTCTCTCCATTAGTAGTGGTACCAAAAAAGAACGGAAAGTGGAGAATATGTGTAGATTATCGTGAACTTAACAAGGCAGCACAGAAAGACAACTTTCCCCTTCCTTTCATTGACCAGATATTAGACACATTGGCAGGAAAGAAATTTTTTTCTTTCCTCGATGGCTTCAGTGGGTACAATCAAATCCAGATTTCCCCTGAAGACCAAGACAAAACCACCTTTACCTGTCCATGGGGGACATTTGCCTACCGAGTCTTACCTTTTGGCCTATACAATGCCCCTACTACATTCCAAAGGGCCATTCTTAGCATATTTTCAGACTTAATAAATGAAGACCTCGAAATATATATGGATGATTTTGAGCCTGCATTGGAAAATCTAGAAAAGGTATTGCAAAGATGTATTGACACTAGGCTTTGTTTAAGCCATGAAAAGTGTCATATGATGATGACTGAAGGAGTTATCTTAGGGCATTATATTTCAGCAGCTGGAATTCAGGTGGACCCAGCTAAAATTCAAATAATCTTGTTAATACCCACACCCACCACATAAACAGAGGTACATAGCTTTCTTGGATTTTCTGGTTATTATAGAAGATTTATAGAACATTATTCTCGAATAGATGCACCTTTATATGCACTAACTGAAAATGTTGATTTAATTTGGACAAATAAATGTGACAATGCCTTCAATGATCTGAAAATTCTTGTTTCAATAGCCCCAGTGTTGAGGGGCCCAAATTGGAATTTTCCATTCCAAATTTCATTTGATGCCTCAGACACAACAATTGGAGCAGTACTTGGGCAGGAGGAAGACAAGAAGTCATATGCAATCTATTACATTAGAAAAAATATATCCCCTGTTGAATTAAATTATACTGTGACTGAGAAGGAATTTTTAGCTATAGTACATGCTATAAATAAGTTTAGACATTATATAATTGGGTATCCTGTAGTACTATATACTGATCACTCTGCCATTAAATTTTTAGCAAATAAACCTGTTACAAATGGAAGAGTGACAAGATGGTTGATTTTATTGCAGGAATTTGACATTACAATCAAAGATCGACCTGGGAAAGAGAACCTTCTAGCTGACTTTCTGTCAAGAATGCCAAAGCCAACAGATACAGAAGCAGTTGAAGACCACTTCCCAGATGAACATATGTTCGCTGTTACTGTCAGAACCCCATGGTATGTTGATATAGAAAATTATTTGGCAATAGGTAAATTACCTAAAAAAATATCCCTTAATGAAAAAAAACAAATAATACAGTGTAGTACCCGATTCTCTTGGATTGGGGGCTACCTATTTCACGCAGGGGTAGATATGAAAATAAGAATATGTGTCTGGGAGGATGAGGTATTTGATATTTTGAAAGCATGCCATGATGGGCAGTGTGGCCGACATTTTGCAGATCATAGAACTGCCCATAAGGTTTTACGAACAGGCTATTATTGGCCTACCATCTTTAAAGATGCAAAAAAAATTGTGCAGGCCTGTGATAGTTGCCAAAGGGCAGGTTTCCCTGGGCAGTCTGATGAAATGCCTTTGAACCCTCAACTAGTGATTGAACCATTCGAACGCTGGGCACTTGATTTTGTTGGCCCTATTAGCCCCCCATAAAACCAAATAACATACATTCTAGTTGCAACCAAGTGTGTCACTAAGTGGGTCGAAGCAGAGGCACTTTCAAAAGCTACAGAAGACTCTGTAATACAGTTTCTTTTCTAAATCTTTGTGCGATGTGGCCTCCCAAGGGACATAATCACAGATGGAGGACCACAGTTTGTAGGTAATAAACAAGTTGAAACACTACAAAACTACCACATTCAACACAATATTACAACCCCATACCACCCACGGGCCAATGGCCAAGTAGAGAGCACAAACAAAGTGATTGAATCTATATTAACAAAAACCTTTGCCTCACATAGACGAGATTGGGCCTACAGATTTCCAGAAGCATTGTGGGCATATCGAACAATGTGGAGACCCACTATGGGATATTCACCATACCAATTGGTATTTGGAAAATAACCCATCTTTCCAATAGAATTTGAAATTCAGACATTAAGAACAACTCAAAAGGTGGGTCTAGATCTAAATGAAGCCCAGGCCAAAAGACTGCAGAAAATTAATGAGTTAGATGAAATTAGGCTCTCTGCTCTTTAGCACACGTCATTAATCCAACAACAGAGAGAAAAATGGCATGACGCCCTTAACAAAGAAAATATCTTCCACGAAGGAGACTGGGCACTCCTATATGATTCTAGGTTTCAAGATTTTCCAGGGAAACTCTAGACATGATGGCTCGGACCCTATGAAATACAAAAAGTGCATGATAATGGCACTATTACATTAGTGACCATTGATGGATCTAGGCATTCCTTTAAGGTAAACGGTCATCGAGTACGATTGTATCATAAACCACTTACCCGGGAATCCTTTTACCAATAGTTACGGGAAGATTCTACCATGGAAATTCTGGCTGAAGGGGATAACTCCTCCTCGGCACCAGTTTATTAAATCATTTCTCTTTTTTAAAATTTTTTATATAAATATTGTTCATTTATTTGGATTATTTTTTTTAGGGAATTCATTTTTTCAAATCTCTGTTTATTTCAGTTTTCGTTGTTTCTTTTATGGAATTCTGTTTTTTTCAAAAACTCTGTTTATTTCATTTGTTTTGAGTTTTACTGTTCCTTTCTAAAGGAACAACACTTCTGCTATTCCTTTCGAAACGAACAATAGTTCTACAGAGTGTTTTTTCTGTTCCTTTCGGAAGGAACAACAGTTCCACATATTTTTTCTGCTGTTCTTTTTAAAGGAACAACACCTTTTGAATGGATTGTTTTTTGTTTTACATTAGCATTTTGAGAATTTCTGATGACTCTTCTAAAGGCAAACATATTATTCATATAAAATCATACAAATTAAAGCTTACTGTAATCAAAAAATCAAAAGAAATCGTCATTTTTAAGAAAATTGTTTATTAATGATAAGAAAACGGGAAAAGGGGACATAATCAATAACATAATTTTGTTGTTTTACTACCACTGAATTAATCTGATCAATTATCCTTATCATGATTGGTTCTTTCCCATTTGTTATAAATTTCCTTGATTTTTATTTATGGAGTAGGAATAAGGGCATATTATTTTCTATTGAGATGTTCAGACTTCTTCCACCATCCCTACTCTTAAGGAGTGCTGAGCCATCCTTTATGAATAACTAGGAAAGTGCTATATGAAAAAGAAAAATATTTATATGTTCCACTAATATTTTTATGATTTGGCAGATGGAGGATAGGGGGTCTCATCAAGAGCCAGCCTACCATGATCATAAGCAATTCAGTGACGTGGCATTCGCATCATGGCCACCAAACCAGGGATATGGTCCAATGGACAATTGAAAAAATTAAAGAAGTCCTTGGAACAGGAGGTCTCATCACGAGCCGGCCTGCCCACTTTCCACTTCTTCCCGGTGAATGGCATTGTGATTTATCTAGTCACCAAGCCAGCACAATGGCCTCCATTATGACATTCAACAAAGCACTTCCTCAGCATAAATAAAGGACAATGGTTCCAAGGGTGAGAAAGCAACTCTGTCAAGGTTATGGACACCTGTGGGCAACAGAGCTTTGCTGATGGTATTGGAGTCACATTTATACACATCAATAGTCATATTTAACCCTTTTTCCTATATCTCTATTTAAATATCAAATGGAAGTATGAATCCTTAACCTTTGATTTCGAACCTATTATACATGAAAATCATTACAAATCGATCATATTAGTTTGAAGTGGTAAATAACGCATTTGTACTTATGTTTATCTTAATCTGTCCCTTCTCCTCATATTTGAATCATTACAAAATGATTTTATATCTATTACCGATTTATCACACGCATTGATTTCAACAATTGCTATAATTTGATTGAATGCATAATAATTATGCCTACTTTTTCCTCTTGTACTACTGTTGTGCCACACTTGCCTCTCTCAATTGACGGTCGAGGGCGACCTATCATCCATCAGGGGGGGCACGGATGTCTGCATGCAGATCAAATCCCGATGTTTCTTTACCTATATGCGAACCAAATCCTTGCATTTTTGGGAACAACAAAATTTAACGATATTATTCCAATTTACCGTGTTGTGATGTTCCATTGCGATCATTGTGTGTTTGGAAAGAACTAACAGAGTGCAGAGACGATGGGAGGATGACCAATTCGCAGTGAGCTGCAGGTGTTGGTCATTTTTGATGCTGCACGAGAGATTTTGGAAAGACTAGGATGGATTACATATTTCACGAGGATGTAACAACCTCATGAAGCAGTGGCCACTGAATTCTTACAGAACTTGCAAGAAGGGTTCTCCATGGTTAGAGGAAGACAGATAGCTGTATCCGATGAAATAATTGCAGAGTTGTCTAGCATACTGTTACACTGAAAATTGTCACTTTGACATTCTGCTAACTGTATGAGCTCATTATTACTCATACTTCTCCCTTTTGCAAGTCTAGCATATCAGTTCCTCATGTCAAGCCTTGAAAATCAGAAAAAATTCCTAAAAGTCTCCTAAACTTTGGTGTCGCACTTTCTGGCTATCTTGCCTGTGGTCCCGCACCTAATGTTCAGCTTTCCTGCGTTCCTGAACACACTTTATCTTTGTTATAGGTGCGGACCCCTGTAAGATTAAAAAGGCGCAAGTAAATCCTAAAAAGCTCAATAAATGTAAATTCTGGAAGCTTCTAGAATGGATTTTGCGGTGGCAGAACCGCTCTTGTGAGGTGCATGAATCCCTTACCTTATGGAGCTAACCCCTTGATGTGAGGAGCTTATCCCTTTGAAGGAGGATTCTATCCCTTGATACTTGGAACAGAAAACCTCCTCTTTTCCACTATAAAAAGAGGCATTGGGTAGCCTCAAAGGGAGTTGAAGCTTAAGAATATTTTGAGGTTAAGTGTTGTTGAGATTTAGACTCAGTTAACTAAGACTTTTTGAGGAGAGATTACATACCTCTACTTGTCTTGGTTGGAGGAGTGCAGAACTTGTCAAAGTAAAGGAGACTCCTGCTTCGGACCCCGGAAAGTCCTGTGCAACATCAAGGCTCAAGTTGTAAGGATTTTCTACTTTTGAAATTAATACAAATATACTCGTTTTTCTCAATAAGCTTTCAATCAATGGTTTATTTCATAGATTCCTTGATCACTATGATAAGCATGGTTTATGATGATTTCTATACAGGTGCTATGTAATAATTTGCTTGTTTGTGACTGCAGGTTTACGAGGAAAACTCCTTCAAGCGCGCGAGGGACAACGACGACTTCAAACAAGCACTGGACAAACGGTAAGTCTTTTACACCTCTATAGAGCTTCTTGTAAACCTTACATGCTTAGAGAAAGATTAGTATGTTTGGTTGTTTGTTGCTAGATACTTTTAGTACTAGGGAGATCAGTCTTTTCCGCAAGACAGATTAATCCACACAACAAATTGGCGACTCCGCTGGGGAAATAACTTGTTGGTTCTCTTTTATTTTGATTTGAGGAAACGTTTTTCTTGGTTTTTGATTGATTGACATCTGCCTGGGTAGCTTAGGTTTTCTCTGTTTTTGAAAATTTTGAAATCCTTTAAGTTTTTCTCTAGTTTTCCTGGGACCGTACTTTGCCTTGTTTTCACAGTGCAGGCAGTTTCGCACTTTTCCTGTGTAAACAGTGCGGGACCGCATCTGTGATATCTTGGAGCCTGCGGACCCTGTTAAAGTTTTGAAAAACTTCAGATTTTCTTCTTTAGATTATCTTGATTTTGATTTTTAGTTTTTGTTTTCTGCCCAGATTGATGATTGTTTCTGTCAAAGGCTTTCTGTTAATAAGTCTCAGCAGTATTGGTGTTTTGATGATTTTCTAGAAGTTTTGCGTTTTGGATTGCATTTCACTTGGTCTTTGTAGCGATTTGAAGCATTTGACATTTTGAAGTACCTTAGATTACCTTGGTCTTTTTTGTCTTTTTGCTGGATCTGACCTGATTGTGAAATCATTCTTTATTGAGAAATAGAGTTACCTGTTTCTTTGCAAATCTTCAAAAAAAAACTTTGTTATTGGTTTTTGAATTTCATTTTTTATAAAAACATAATTGAGTGTTTTCGATCTGTTTGTTATTCTGGACGAATAGATCCTTAGTTTGCTGAACAACTAAGTAAAAACATTCTTCAAAAAAAAAAATCTTAAAGCTTTTATTCATTTAGATTGTTAAAGTTTGTAGTTTTGAGTGCTATTAAACTTTGTAGATCTCGAAATTAGTTTGTAGTTTTGAGTGCTTTTAAAATTTCTAGATTTCTTTTGAAGGAAAATTGTTTTGTAGCTTCAAGTTTTTGGAAAGTGAAAGGATTTTTATTGTGAGTTTTGATAATTTATTGGAAAAGACAAAAATATTTTCTTTCAAGTATTCTTTATGTTTAAAAAAGAATTGTTTATTAAAAAGAGTTGCATTCTCTAACTTTTCCTTAATTAGAATTTCATTGAAAGAAAACAATCTGATTATCATTTTTAGGTGCATTTTTAGAGTCTTTTGGAAATCGAGTCTTCACACCATCAGAGTTTCATTTCCGTGCCCATTGACTTAAGAAACAACTCTTTAAATTAACGCTTAATTAAAATTCATCTAGAAATCTTTTATTTTCTAGGGCTCTTATCACCAACATAGCTTAGGCTAGTATCTTGGAGTAGGGAGTAGTTAACTCTCCAAGGTAGTAAAAACAAACAAGTAGACAAATCTTGCGGTAGGAGATAAATCCAATTGTAATTTGTATAATCTGGGAAGCTTCTCTTAAAGAAGTCAATCATGAGATCATGTCCGAACCTTTCAGACAATCAATTCTGTTTCATTGGGGAAGATAGAAGATTTTGCGCGTATTACAAACGATAAACCTCGGATTAACCATTGTCAAGGAGCCTGGGGTCACTTGTCTGTAAACCTCGGATTAACCATGTCGAGGAGCCTTCAAGGGGATTGAGCTTGCTACTCTGCCCTTGCACGTGAAATCGGATCGTAGACTGTTCCCCCAGTTATATTTGTTACTGTTGGTAACCTTAGTGTCCATTATCTTAAGATTATTTCCTAAGATGACGGTGAAGGAAAGATCTCACTGTACCTAGAGCAGACGTCAACTAGACTCACTTGGACTCTCTGGGGGGTTCTTTTCACACTAGATGGTTTTGTGAGGAAACTTGTGCCAGTCTGTTTCATTGAGAAGGTTGTCGAGGTAACTATTCCAACTGCCCTTTCTGTGTTAAATTTCTACTAAGTTGGATTTCATCACCAACTAGTGTTTTTAGTACGGAAAGTTACTTTTTGTGTGTGGTTTGAACTCTTAGATTTTTAAGCGTGTGATTCAGCTGTTTGTTTTTTAGAGACTTTAAGTGCTTTCATTGAAATTTTCTTTGTTTGCGTGTGATTAGTTAATATTTAATTGTGGCAGAATTCCTGAGACAATCCCGGAGACTACAAGGGAAACCCCCTGAATATTCACCAAGTCAGCTTGAAGGGCTTCGTGCTCTGGTATCATCCAGTGGTGGTAGGATTAGATCAACAGAAATTGGAAGTTCATCCATAGTCGTCCATCCTGATCATCAAATACCTACAACAGAATACATTCAAGAACCGATTTCAGTTTTTGAAGTTACTGGTAGTATTTTTGCTTCCAGTGAACTGGCTGATGAACCTGAAATCTCTGAACCTGAAACTGAACCTTCTGTTTTAGAAACATATGATTTATTTCACCAACTTATAGCGATCGTGGTTCACCTAGGGTAAAAAATATTGTCACTGACGATCTTCCAGCTAGTCTTATTTCCATTGAAGCACTTACTAATCCATACGAAGATATATCTCTTCCCGATTCCCCTCAATCTTTAAATCTTGAGCATGAATCTATTTTCTACAACCCTATTCGAACTAGTGCTTGGTATCTTTCTTTAACAAACTTTTTAGAGAATCAGGGTCTTTCTTTTTCTCCACCTCGAGTTCCATTTCATTCTACACCCAGAGGTTACTATCTGCCATCCATTATGGCCAGAGAGTCATCCATGTTTTCCCAGACACCAGAATCATTTTTACATGGTGGTCCTTCTATTCCTTCGGGATATCAGGCTCTGTCTGGTACTTTCTTGGGAGCATCTCCTCAACCAATCAAACAAGTGTTGTCATCTAGTAATAGTGGTGTTAAAACTGAAACATTGAATGCAGCGCAAATCTATATGATGTTTGGTAATGTTCTGAATCCTCAACCTCAAGGCAGTCAGTTACTTCTTGGGGGGCCAACACAGGGAAATCCGTTACCGCCTGGGGGGAAACCTTCAGGTAGTCAGTTGCCACCTGGGGGGCAACCTTCAGGTAGTCAGTTACCACCTGGGGGGCAGCCTTTAGGAAGTCAGTTACCGCCTGGAGGGAAACCTCAAGGTAGCTTTTTCCCAGGACAAACTGTGGAATCATATTATTTTGGGGGAAAACCCCAAGGGCAGTACACACCTCAAGGGTATCAGCGTTCAATACAGTATATGCCCCAAGGTCAACCCCAAACTCAATATGCTCCTCAGGGTCCTTATCAACCCTAGCTTCCGTATGCGCCTCAAGGTTATCAACCTCAAGGTCAGTACCCAATTCAAGGTTTCCAACAGCCTTCTGGTCAGCCATATATCCAAGGAGCCGAAAATGTACCACTTACTTATCAGCCCTACGTTCAACTAGGTTATGGTCCTTACGTTCAACCTTCTGCGGGACAATACCCTGGAATGAATATGGTGTGGGATCCGTCCCAATATCAACAGCCTATGCAGCCTAATGTGCAGTTTCCTTATCAACTTGGACAACCTTTAATTTCTGGTCCAATTCAGCAACCTGTCCAGCCTACTATTCCAACTCCTGCACCTGGTCCTGTTCAGCAGGTTGGTCCTAGTTCACCTAAGACTCTGCCTCAAACTGATGCAACAGTTGCTACGTCTGTTCAACCTGTAACACCTTCTTCTGGAGTATCTGTAACCCCGAGTTCGTTTATCCCTGCATCCATGCAAATCCCTCAAGTCTCTGTACCCCAGTCAGGATCTTCAGTTCAGACTTCGGTTCAGATGCCTACGAGTCAAGCCGGTACGAGTACAGTTGTCACAAGTCAACTGCAATTCACATATCAACCGTACCAGGGACAACTGCAATTCGGTCCCTATACACAAAATCCAAACTATCAGTATCAACCGTACCCTGGCTATACTTATCAACAACCTCAACAACCTCAGTTCGGTACGATTAATCCTGGTTTTCCAGGAGGTTATACAATTCCTAATGCTAATCCGATTCCTAGTTATCCTGGGTATCCACCTCCTAGAACTGCTTTGGCTACTCAAGGTTTTCATGACCCTAACCGCCAGTTACCATTTATCGCAACTTTGGATTTACCTGATTTGGCACACCTTACGAATGATCCAATTTTCTATTATTAGTACTGGCCGCCAATGCCGCATAAGTTGCCCAGTGATATATCGAAATTTGAAGGTAAGTCAGGAGAGGATCCATCAAATCACGTCATGACTTATCACCTTTGGTGTGCATCTAATTCAATTATTGATGATTCGATTCGCTTACGTCTTTTCCAAAGAACTCTTATTGGTCTTGCAGCCAAATGGTACATTGAGTTACCACGAGGCTCATTTCATAACTTCAATGAGTTAGAAACTTCCTTCTTGACTCATTTTCAGTTGCCGGTCAGATACGACAATGGCACGGAATTATTAACTTCGCTGAAACAATCCACGTCTACGTATATTTTTGATCATATTCACGAATGGCGACGTAGGAGAAGTTTGGTGAAAGTTTATATTCCGGATCAAATTTTGGTGGAATGGTTTGTTAAATCATTGTTGCCCAAGATTACTGAAGATGTAGCTAAGGATGGTGTTGTTACTGAAGAGCAAGTAATTGCTCAAGCTCAGTACCTTGACCTCGTTTATACGCAGTCGGGTACTTTACATGAAAAAATCCCAGACCTTCCAAAACAAGGTCAGATAGCTGCTGCTCCTTCAAGGTCTCATGCCACCGACGGTATGATTGGTACGGTCAATACTAAAAGTAAGAAGAAATCTTCAAAGAATTCTTCTCCAATTATAACTTACCTGATTCCCCGAAAGGAGAATCTTCCCCCAAAGTTTCTGCCAATATTCATGTTGTGCATACATCTACAGCTAAATCTAAATCTGGTAGTAAAAAGAAGGGGAAGAATAAAAACAAAAAGAATTCAAAAGAAAAAACTGATAAAAATGAATCCAATGATGAAAAACGTAAACCACGTTATCCTTGTTACATTTGTGACGAAGATCATTTTACTAAGGAATGCCCACATCGGGCTGAGGTTGTGAAATTCGTCAAAGGTTCACAACCTGCTGTCTTGAAGGATCCCTTTCCGACTAAAGATAGTAAGATGGTTGGTTCTACTTCGACTGCTTCAGAAGAGGCCATTTTGATGATGTCTCATGTAAGGATTGCGACGCGATCACAAGATTATGGTACTAAGAATCTTGTTGATGGTAAAGAAGCAAAATCTTCTAATGCAAATACGTCAACTACACCTCCTCCTGTTTCTGGTCTGCTACATATTGAGAAACCAAACCCAGACTTAATAATCAAACCTCCTGCTAAAGGTGTTCTTCATAAATCAGCTTTCAATCCACATGCGAGAGCTGCTCAGAACTACAACATTGTTGAAGACTTAGCTATTTCTCCTTCGACAATGTCGGCTTTGGAAGTGCTGCAATCATGCCCAACACAGTGTAAATTACTTTTGTCTACCATAGGAGCTATTGATATTCAGGATTCTAATCTTATAATCTTCGATCTAGAAAATAGTACACCTCGTCTACCTCATCAGATGGCTTTCCAGATACCACTGTTAGCAAAAAATAGACCGATCTATCAGACTATGATTGATGAGGGAGATTCAACGTGTATTATGTCGATTCAGTGTTGGAAATCGCTCGGTTCTCCTACACTGAACCAATCTCCGACGATTCTTAAGCCTTTTGATGGTCGAGGTTTCCACCCTTTTGGTATTTTGTAGGATTTACCCATAGGGGTTGAAGGTAAATTTGCAAATCTAGATGTGGAAGTGGTTGATGCCCCTCTTGATTACAACCTTCTTCTGGGTCATAGTTGGTCTTACGCTATGACTTTTGTTGTCTCTTCGGTCTTCCGACTCATAAAATTTCCATATCAAGGAAGGATCGTTACAATAGATCAGTTAACTTATTTTTCTTCCGACACAGCCTCTACAGAAACAATCCAGCATGTTGGTAAAGCGACTATCCCGTACAAGGATGTTGGAGTATGTTTGATTAAAGATTCTGGTTTGCTAGGAAATTTTTCCATTCCTCCTCCTAATGTATCGCCTTCCATTGCAACTATTCATATGATTTCATCAAACACTGTTATGTTTGATGATCCTTGGATCATGTCTTCCAAATCCGAGTTAGATTCAATTGATGGCATGATGCCTTTGAGTCCATTTGAACTTGCATATCAGGCTGTACAGTCGTTTTCCGACCCCTCTTCAACCGAAATTGATCCAGTGAATGGGATCCATGAGGAATCACTTTCTATATCTAGTTCAGCCACAACGGCATTTCCTAAACTTGTTCATGCTGATGAGCAGATTCGTGAGTTCTTGTCTGTTGACGATTTACCGTGGGAAGATCTGCATCATCGATCTTCATTTTTACCTGAACTAGATCATTTTAAAGATGATTTCACTTCAATTTTCACTGCTGAATATGTCAAGGAATCGCAGAATCCATTAAAAAATCTTGATTCTGAGTTAAATTTAGAAAATATTTCTCGAACGATTCCAATTGACATTTCAGTAAAGCCTGGAATAATTGAAAACATTCATATAGGTGCTTCCTGTACTGAAGAAGAAATTCAAACTTATAAAGCCCTATTTCAAGAATTCCGTGATGTGTTTGCTTGGTCCTATGAAGAAATGCCAGGAATTGATCCGTCAATTGTCGTACATGAAATCAAGACTTACCCGGATTCCCAGCCTGTCCGTCAACTTCTACGTCAAATGCATCCTAGGAAAGCTGCTGCTATCAAAGCAGAGGTTGAAAAATTACTTCGTGCAGGTTTTATTTATCCGATCCCCTTAACGGATTGGGTATCTAATATTGTTCCTGTGACTAAAAAACAAGGAACGATACGAGCATGTATCGATTATAGGGATATTAATCGAGCTTGTCCTAAAGACAATTATCCAACTCCCTATATCGATCAAATAATCGATGATTGTGCCAGCAGTGAAATGTTTTCCTTTATGGACGAATTTTCAGGGTATAATCAAATAAACATACTCCCTGCTGATCAGCCAAAAACAACTTTTATTTGTCCGTGGGGGACATTTGCTTACTGAAAACTACCCTTTGGATTTAAAAACGCTAGAGCAACTTTTCAAAGGGAAATGTCTTACGCGTTTCATGACATTAAGCACATTGTGCAACCGTATCTCGATGATTTACCTGCTCATTCATCACGCAGGGTTGACCATCTTACACATTTACGTGCTATCTTTATGAGATGTCGTCATTATCAAATTCGGCTCAATCCACACAAATGTGTTTTTTGTGTAGAGTTGGGTCGTTTACTAGGATTTGTTTTCTCGAAAGCAGGTATTCACGTCAATCCGTCGAAGGTCGAAGCTATTGTCAAATTACCTCCTCCTTCGACTTTACGCCAACTCCAAAGTTTGCAGGGGAAAGAAAACTTCTTACGTCGATTTATTCCTAACTATGCCAAGCTTATGAAAGGTTTTACCCGGTTGTTGAAACAGAAAATTCCATTCTTTTGGGATTAGATCGCTGATCGGTCTTTTGATGCACTTAAACACGCGTTAACCCATGCACTGTTATTGCATCCTCCCAACTACAACCAGGATTACATTTTATATCTCGCCACTTCTCATTCCACTATTGGGATGGTTTTAGTTCAGGAAGACGAATCTAACGCCGAACATGTGATTTACTATCTTAGTCGAAATCTGCATCTGATTGAGATTAAGTATACGCATGTGGAGAAATTGGCTTTGGCAGCTGTTCAAGCTATCCAACGATTTAGACATTACATATTGTTACGCAAAACTACGGTAATTTCTGATTGCAACCCTATGATGTAAATTTTGACCAAACAATTGCTAGGGGGCAAGTATTCCAAATGGATAGTCATCCTGCAGGAATTTGACTTGGAGTTTGAGAAATCCAAGGCAAAGAAATCTTTGGTATTTGTGGAACTAATGTGTGATTTCCCCTCTACTGATACTGAAACTGTGGCAGAGTAGCCCATTGCGGACGAATCTATATTTCTTATCAGTACTCTTGATCCATGGTATGGAGATATTATCGTTTATCTCCAAACCCAATCTTTTCAGCCTGAAATCTCGTGATCTCAGCGACAGAAAATATGTTTCCAATCGCAACAGTATAATATTATTGGTGATACACTTTATCGTCGTGGAGCAGATTTTGTTTTCCGACGCTGTCTTATTCATGAAGAAGCTGAAAAGGTTTTAAATGATTGCCATTATGGAGCATGTGGCGATCATATGTCTGGGTATGCCACAGCCCAAAAGATATTGTGCGCTGGTTATTTCTGGCTGTCGTTATTCAAAGATTGTATTTATGCAGTACGAAAAATGCCACAATTGTCAACTTTTTGATCGTAAGATGCACGCGCCACTCGCTCCTCTTCATCCCATAATTGCTGTTGGTCCTTTCGCAAAATGGGGTATTGGTTTTATTACATGTAACCCTCACTCGGCCGGGGGGCATGCATATATTATCTTAGCAGTAGATTATTTTAATAAGTGGGCCGAGGCGATGCCTACATTTTTGGCTAACGGCAAGACTGCTGCAACTTTCGTATTTAATCACATAATTGCTAGGTTCGGTGTTCCTAAAGCCATTATTACTGATCATGGAAGCCATTTTCGGAATGTCATGATGACGGAACTGACAGAACAGCTTGGCCTGCGCCATGATAGTTCCACTCCATATTATCCGCAAGCCAATGGTCTGGTCAAAGCCATAAATAAAGTTTTAGTCACCATGATTAGATGAATTATTGGTATTCACAAGACGAATTGGCATTCCATGTTATTTTCAGCACTTTGGGCATATCGAACCTTAGTCAAAACATCAACTAGTTTCACTCCCTTTCAACTCGTTTATGGTTTGGAAGCTGTGTTGCCGATTGAATGCGAAATTCCATCTTTGAAATTAGCCATAGAATTACTCCCAGCTACGTCTGAAGAGGAGAAACGTTTTTTGTACTTGGCTCAATTGGATGAAAATCGGAGAAACGCTGCAATAGCAAATGAGGCTCATGTCAAAAGAGTAAAAGCTCGGTATGATAGAAGTGTTACCCCTCGAATTTTTTCAGAAGGAGACCTAGTCTTAGTTTATGATCAAGCCAATGATAAGCTAGGAGCTGGGAAATTCGTGCCTATGTGGCATGGTCCTTTCATTGTTAAGTGAAAGCTGGAAAAAGGGGCCTATGAGCTGATAGATTTTGATGGTATCCCTTTAGATAAGCCCAGAAATGGGTTATATTTGAAGCGATATTATGCTTAAACCTGGTGTGGAGATCTTTTATTTTTTAGGTTAGATTTCTTTACTGCTGGTGTGTCTTAGATTAGAAAGGTGTGCCTAGTTTAGAAGTGTGTTTTTATCACTATTCCTGCTTATTTGAGTTTTACTCTTGATATTGCAGATGTCGACGTCTCTTCAAACCTACATTGGTTTTGCTGATGGTGCTTGTCGTAGTACACGGAACATTTCTTCCGCAGCTTGGGTTATCTATTCACCCTCTGACGAGTTAGTTTCCATGCATGGGGTAAGCCTTGGTCAAACAACGAATAACATTGCCGAATATAGTGCAGTGATTGAGTTATTATCTGAGTCCATATCATTTGGGATTCGGAGTTTGATTGTGAGGTTGGATTCTGAACTTGTTGTATTACATCTTAACAGGGTTTATGCCATTAGAAATCCAGTGTTGTTACGGTTATTTTTAAGAGTTCGTCTCTTGGAACGTGAATTTGACTACATTGAATATCAACATATTCCAAGACATTTAAATACATTAGCAGACGCAGTTGCTTCTAGTATGATAAATCGACATTTGTAGTGGAATAGCAAATCTTTTATAACGACAGCAAGATAAATGAACAGAGAATGTACTTCTTGCAAAGGATAAAATAGAAATGCAATTCATTAATGAATCTATATTCAATCTAACATCAATCAATCAACTCTGTAATTGAAATAAACATTAAACACAACTTCACACAACAGTAAGAAAATATTAAGAATACAAACAACAAGGTAATTCCACCAGAGTCGGGCCCTTAGCGCCAGTGAAATACTGCTAGGCTACTTCAGAACTTAAGAGATGAAACGAAACGCGTGTTTGATATTAATCAAACATAAAGTATTATAGACACTGTTCTCTCAAAGCCGAGAGTCAATAAAAACAATATTACAGAGGAAATGTTTGAATATAAGAACTTTCTCCCCTTTTGATCACTAAAAGGAATTGCTTTATATATTAGACCCTGATGGACAAGACAAGGAATAAGATGAGTTTGAACAGCGATCCCTTAGGATCGAAGGATCCTGAGGGATTCACTCCCCTTCATTTAGTTATCATCTTGTTTACTTTGACCGAAGCCAAGCTGTCCCCTGCCTTTTCTTAGTAATTCGTTCAGATCTCCTTGTCTTTGGCTGGATGTAGTTTAACGCTGATGGAGCAGCAGTTACATTGATCTCAGCCTCGCCTTTGGTACAGCTGTTCACTTCGTCTAATTCCTTTTTTATCAACAAAAAGCAATCTTTAGTCATCTTTTTACAATAAACATAAACCTTTCCAGTTTTATCATGATTCTTATAATAAATTACCTTCCCAAGGTAAAAAAGAGTATGTCTATAGTAAAAGAATGAGAAGATACACAGTAATTTCATACCTTTTTCACTGCCTAACAATTATCATCTCATAACATATGGTTTGGTCATATTTAGGGACATGATCTATGTGCCAGATGAAAATAAGATCAAGAAGCTTATCTTGTGGAATTTCGTGTTAAGTCGTATAGAAGTCGTCTGAGATGTCAAAAGACATTGAAAGTAGTTAATAAGTTCTACCATTGGCTAAAATTGAAGAAATAGGTGGCAGAGTTTGTTGTGATATGTTTGTATTGTCAACATGTGAAAGCAGAGTGTAAGCACCCATGTGGTTTATTGCAGTTAATTCCGATTCCAGAGTGGAAATGGGAGGTCACTTCCATTGACTTCATTATATTTTTTTTTGAGGACATATGTATAAATTATTATATTATGGTTTTCTTTGATAGGTTGGCTAAGGTATCTCACTTCATTCCAGTGAATTCTACTCATTCAGCTAGTGAGGCAGCCAGGGTCTTCATCAGTTAGATAGTGAGGTTACACAATGTTCCTAAGAATATTTTGTCAGAGAGAGATGCCAAATTCAATTCCAAGTTATGGAAAGAGTTATTTGTAGGTTTGGGTATAGAGTTAGCCCTCATTATATCTTATCTTATCTAATTTTATGGACAGACAGAGAGGATTGATAAGATTTTGGAGGACATGTTGACAATGTATGTTATGCATCAGCAGCTAAGGTGGGTGGAGTATCTTCCACTAGTAGAGTTTGCATATAACAATGGGTATCAGGAATTTTTGAAGATGAGTATGTTTGAGGAACTTTATAGAATATTTGTAATACTCCCATTAGTTTGAGGGATCTAGTGAACAAGGTACTAATTGGACAAGATATGTTGACAGAGATGGAACAAGAAAAGCAGTCTATCAAGAAGAATCTAAGGGTATCATAGGACAGAAAAACGAGTTATACATACCATCATAATGTGTTTAAGGAGTTTTAGGTTGGGGAACAGGTGTACTTGTGCATCAAGTCAAAGAAGATATCCTTAAGGATTAGATCATGTGCCAAGTTGGCACCTCGGTATTGTGGTCCTTTTGAGAGCCTTGAGGGGATTGGACCAGTGGCCTACCAACTTGCACTGCCTTTGACAATGAAATTCCATGATATTTAACATGTTTTATTGCTTAAGAAGTATGTGAAAGATGTAAATCATGTGATTGGCTCATCTGTATTGTAGGTGGAGCTAGAAGGAGAATTCCATCCGGAACCTTGGTGCATTTTGTAGCAAAAGATGCTCATGCTCCAGAATCAAGAAATCGAGCAAGTTAAAGTGCAATGGAATCACTTGGGGCCCAATGAAGCTACATGGGAGATGATTGATCATATGCAGGCTATGTATACCTCTTTATTCATTGGTTTAGCAAATGCATTTTTATATGTGTTTTGGTTAAGTCTTTTTATGCATATGTATGTAAATACAACATAAAGATATGTTATAAAGCTCCAATAAGTGGTATGGTGTTCACGATATGTTGGTTATGTATTCAGCAATATGATACGATGTAAATTCTGTATCAATATATGTTATAAATATCCATAGGAGGCATGTAATTTTTTGGTTTATAAGTGTCATTTAACGCCGAGGATAGAGTTCCCCCAAGGGGGTGTGGTTTCTAATAACCCCTCATTAATTTCCTCTGTAAATAAAAAATAAGACCAATGTCATGGGACATGTATTCCAAACTGAATTTTGGCAAAAAAATAGTGATGTGGATCACTGATGATTAATAAATGTTATGGAAATTGGAAAAGGCACTAGAAAAGGAAAAGAGGAATAAATTGGTATTTATTAATTAAAATAATGGAAAATAGGATAAAAGGATTTGAAAGGTCACAAAATTGCACGAGGATTAAATTGAAGGAAAAATGAAGAAAATAGAGGCCTCAATGATAATAAGGCTTCTGATGATCAGTTCACACCTTTTGTTGGTTTATATTTTGTTAGTTCATTCTTTGGCACTCTCATTCTATTATCTCTCTCTCATACTCTTTATTGAGTCCCAAACTTGCATCTTTCCTATACACCTTTCTAGACTTTTTCCATTTACCTGGACCTCCTAAGTCATCAACATCATTGCATATTAATCATAAAAGAGCATTTAAAGTGGTTTTTAACTATGTTTTGTGTCTGCTGTTTGAATTAGATTTTTTCTCATTGAGCTGAGGAATATTGTCACTTTCCGCAGCCATTTTGTTAAAGTCTATATTGCAGGTGTCTTTAGGCAAATCAAGCCACATGGGCAAGTTGGAAATGACTTGGATATGGACCGAGTCCTATTGGCTCAGTTGAATTCACCAAAGAAGACCGTGGTCAAAGGTAGTCAAGCGGTGGTCAACCTACGAGTCCTACGGTGATAGAACTCCATTTTTCACCACGTGAAGACTTGCGTGGCCATTCCTAAATCTCAGGGGACATATCAACACTTGTGAACTGCTCCATAAGCCGAATCCAATGGCCACCCTCCATAGATTTAATCTTCACGGTAGCCATAATGCTAGATTTCTGGACGTGGTTGTTCACGTGTCTTTTATCAGCGTAGATTGTAGGAAAGTAGTTATGTCATCCTCTGTTATAAATAATGCGTTCTCATATGCATAGTAGCTAGCTTCTGTAATGTAATTTTGCTGAAAAGAAAGTCCACTGTGCCGTGAGATTATTTCCTTGTTATGACTGCGTTTTGAATACATGAGAAGACTCTGTTCATAAGAATAATTCATGGTTGATAGCTGTTGCCCGAGGATTGTGCAGAGGGCCCCTACACACGCCAAGGTTTTGTTTATTGCTGTATAGTTTCATGCTTTATTTCCTTACGTTCATTATGCCATAGTTATTCACGTGTATATATTACATCTCTTATGGTATTAACGTTTTATTTCTGTCCATAATTTTTCATGCTTTATACTGCTGTTAACTGATCAGTGTCTTTGTTCCATATTACAGTAGGCAGCTTGGGCATTTGCACATAGTTTTACAATGACTAATGACATGGAATCAGTCTTGTCCTTCTGCTGATTTATTTTTCTTAGCTTTTAATTCCAACACTGTTTTATTTATTTCAGTTTTGTACATTTGCTTTATTAGTTAGATTAGATATTAAATTACTCATGTCATTATCAGTTACCTCCGAAAGCCATAGCGAGACTAATGGCGAGGGATTGAAGTATGAGTGTGTAGTTTGATATTAGTTTATTTTTCTGCAAGTTAGATATTAAATTGCTCATGTCATTATCAGTTACCTCCGAAAGCCATAGCGAGACTAATGGTGAGGGATTGAAGTATGAGTGTGTAATTTGATATTAGTTTATTTTTCTGCAAATTAGATATCAAATTTCTCAAGTTGTTCATGATTACCTCCGAAAGCCATAGCGAGACTAATGGTGAGGGGTCAGAATATGAGTTGATGTAATTTGATTTTAGCTTTACTTTGCTTGCAATTCTTGGATTTCTTTGAGCACAGTTTCTTTTGTATTTAGACAGCAGCAAGGGTAATGGGTTTCATGATCAATAGTTCACTGTTTGTTTGTCTATTATAGTGGCACATTTTCATTTTCTTTTAGGAATTAATTTTGTCATTGCATGTTTTAAAACCCTTTTGAAGTTTGAAGTTTGGGAAATCATTATAAAGGACATCATTGCCTTGAACATTTATATCCATACTTGTCTTTTAGAATTTCCATCTCACATTAGGAAACCAACCAAGATAAATAAAAAACCCAAAGACGACAAAAAGTAAGAGATATGTTATCTTGCACATATAGTGTGCCACACTTTGTCAGCTTACGAATCCTGGATTGAAAAATTAATGTAGCAATTTAGGACACACTAAATTGACCAAACATTTTGGCGCCATTTTTAGGGAAGTGTAACTAGGTAGCCAATTTCTTTAAAAAAAATAATAATAAAAATAAGGGAAAAATTGATAACTTCTTGAAGTATGCTCTCCTCTTGCACCTAGTGTGATCTGGAGGATCAGAAAAGAGAGTTATTGGTTCAATAATTTCTTAAGTATGCTCTCTTATTGCACCTAGTGTGACCTGGAAGATCAGAAAGAGAATTATTAGCCCAACTTAAAAATTAAAAAAATGACATGCATAGAGCAAGATATTCTAGGAGAAGGTTTATAGCTAGAGCCAAGAGTTCAATTTTCACAACAACAACCTTCTCAACAAAATCCAAATCCTCAACTCATGCTTCCATTCCAACAAAAGACAAATCAACTTCCAGCTCAGCCATTGCCAAATCCTAACAATAAAAATCCTCATAATACTTACATGATAGAAGGACAACAATTTCCTACCTATATGATTGTTCCTCTCAATGATGTACAACTCAGGTCTGGTAGAATTTTAGAAAAACTTTCTATAGATGTCCAAGAGCAAGATACCTCTAAGGAGGACTCTCTTAAAGTCAATAAGGGTTTTGAGGAAGCATCTCTTCAAAACTCAAACATTCAAAAAGAGAAATAAAATTTAACCCCCGCAACTCCTATAGTTGAGCAACCTGCATCTTCATCCACACCTCCTTTCCCTGAAAGATTACAAATTGATAAAGGGGTGGAAAAACAAATCTTGTTGCCTAACTATGATTTTCTAGATGAATTAAAGAATGTTTGTATCAAGATTCCCTTGCTACAAGCCATTATAGAGATTCCTATTCTAGCAAAAAAAATAAAGGAGTTGAGTCTCAAAAGACCAGGAAGGAAACCAAGAGATACAAGAAGAATCCACCTGGTAGGAAAAATTGCAGATATCATGATGGGAAAAATTACCATGCAGAAGTATGTAGATCCAGGTAGTCCAATTGTCAAGACACATATAAATGGGATAGAAATTCCAAACACATTGATTGACTTAGGGGCTGCTATCAACATTATGAGTAGACAGACTATGGAACAGCTAAAACTTCCTAATCTTATTTTTACACCTACTTTACTGCAAATTGCAAATCGATCAATTATCAAACCAGATGGTGTATTAGAAGATATTTCAGTCTCCTTAGATTCTTGGGAATATCCAGTAGATTTTATGATTTTGACTCCCAAGAGTAATCTAGGAGGGCACCCACTTATCTTAGGAAGACCTAGGCTAGCCACAGCTGATGCTTTCATTAGTTGTAGATCTGGGGATATGTACATTTCTAATGGTAATTCGACAAAGAAATTCAATTTGTATCCTCCAACAAAAGAAATCACAGAAGTAGGAGACAATGAATGGGTTGATGATGAGGATATTATACAACCTGTCTTTACCATTTCGGAAATTAGTGAGGATAGTCAAATTCTGAACACATTAGAAAATTTTGAGACATCTTCAGAATATGACCCCACACAATTTCAATTGGAATCTGACATTGAATATTTATCATCAAGACAAATGTCTCTTTACTCTATGGAAGAGTTCGGTAGTTCTACCATTGAGATTTTTCGAGGAAAAACATTGAATATCAACAAAAATTTGGAAAAGTCACAACAGGAAGAACTAACCAAAATCTTGCAAAAACATTCTTCTGCATTTGCATGGGAGTATACTGATATGAAAGGTGTTGATCCTAAGACTTGCATCCATCATATCTATATTGAGGAAAACAGTAGACCAATCAGACAACCTCAGAGAAGGATGAATCCAAACCTTAGGGAGATATTGAAAGAAGAGCTCCAAAAACTACTCAATGTAAACTTCATTTATCCCATTTCAAATAGCCGATGGGTTTCTCCTTTGGTTATAGTACCTAAAAAGAATTTTAAATGGAGGGTATGCATTGATTACAGGGAATTGAACAAAGAAACTTTGAAGGATCACTTTCCTTTGCCCTTTATCAATCAGGTATTAGATACATTAGCAGGCAAAAAGTACTTTTCATTTTTGGATGGTTTTAGTGGCTATAATAAAATTCAGGTAGCACCTGAAGATCAAGATAAGACCACATTTACCTATCCATGGGGAACTTTTGCCTATCGAGTGCTTCCTTTTGGGTTATGTAATGCACCCGCAACATTCCAAAGAGCAGTACTAGGAATTTTTCTGATCTAATCCATGATTGTGTAGAGGTTTATATGGATGATTTTACAGTTTATGGTAATTCATTTGAAGAGGCATTAGAAAATTTGGAAAAAGTCCTTATAAGATGTAAAGAAACAAACCTTTCATTAAGCCATGAAAAATGCTTTATGATGTTTACTGAAGGTATTGTTTTGGGGCATCATATTTCGGGAGATGGGATTAAGGTTGATAGATCAAAAGTTGAAGTCATCTCCAAGTTTCCTATTCCAAATTGTCAAAGAGATGTTAGAAGTTTTCTAGGA